>OY731399.1:6820000-7420000 GCA_963425845.1 Sphenostylis stenocarpa | reverse complement strand
AACTAAACTCACGTTCGCAGAATCGCGTTTCAGCGCTAACAATGGCCGAGGAATCCCTCCCACCAAGTAATTCCCCCCCAACAGAAGCCTCCCCAACGGGGACACTCCCGTTTCGGGAAACACCGTTTTCACCGCGAACTGGGTCGCTATTCGCCCTGTGAACTCGTTCTTCTCCAACGATAACGATGATAGTTTCGGTATCATCGCCATGAACGACGGCAAAAAACCCTCAAGCCTGTTGTTGCTCAAATCAACCGCTATAAGCCCGCTCCGCGATTCCACTCCACTGTAAGGCTCTCCAACCTTCCTGAACTCGTTGAAGGACAGCGTCAACTGCTGCAACGACGGAAGCTCGAAGAAAACCGATGGAATGACACCACTCATTCGGTTGGAGCTGAAATCCACCACCTGCAACCTCGTCAAGTTCCTGAAGCTTTCATTCGATAAGACACCGTTTAAATTGTTGTTTCGAATTGAAATCTGAACCAGAGAAGCAGGGAGCAACGCCGGTAACACTCCGGCGATGGAATTATCGCTGAGGTCGAGGTATTTTAGGTTTGTGAAGTGGTCCAAGTTTGGGAGGGGGGTGTTGAGTTTGTTGGATTGGAGTTCGAGTCTTTTAAGGTTGTGGAAGCCTGGTGGGATTGTTCCTCGTAGGTTGTTGTTATCGAGGTAAAGCTCTTCGAGGCTGGGGAGTGCGCCGAGTGAAGGTGGTATCTTGCCGAAGAACGAGTTCGACGAGAGACTGAGTCGGCGGAGGCGAGTTAGGTTTGAAAAGGAATCGGGAATTCGGGCGGAGAAGTGGTTTTTGGAGAGATCGAGTGTTTGTAGAAAAGGAAGGTTCCACGTGAAAGAGAAGGAGCCAACATAACCCGCTTGGTCCAGCGCAAGTTCCGTGACCCGACTCAGGCCTGAAACGACGACGTCGCATCTGAACCCGCACGTGAATTTCTCGCCGAATAGGTTGTCGCACGGGTCCACGGTGAAGTCCCAGGAGCTGACACAAGAGCCTGGGATGACCGAAGCTGGTTCCAAACTTCGCTTTAGCTCCTTCAGAACCTCTGCATCTCCCTCATGTGTCTTTGATTCAGCACCCAATAACAGACACCAAATTGTGATAATCGCAAATAGAGACCCCATTCGCGCTTACCACTCGTGTGTGTGTGTGTGTGTGTGCGTGTTTGCGATTTTGAACCTTAATTGCAGGAGTGAGCAAATAAGTCAGCAGCGTTGGATGGAGTGTGAACTTTTTGATTTTGATGGTGATGGAAAAAACGAGTACAAAGTGAAAAAGTTGGCTTTTTGTGGAGTGTAGGCTTCTTTCTCACTTAAGGTAGTTAAAGAACTTTTTGGGTGAGTGGCTTCACAGGCAGAACTGAGCTCAGAAGCTTGTCTGATGCATCAACCTTTTCTAAATTGAGATTTTTGTATGTGGTTTTATTGTTTACAGAAAGAAAGAAGAAAGTTACAAAGCTTTTTCTTTTGCAGTTTGTACTGAGACTATTCAGTCTTGTAGCTATTATATGTATATGAATCTAGGGTTAGTATTATATCATCTAGCTGGGGTAGCCGTTATGCAAATAATGTAAATAATGTAATGTATGCAGCAGTATGTTTCCTCTGACCATGGCCCCGCTTCTCATTATCCAACTAAGATAAATTGTTGTTAGAAATGTGATATTATATTTAACAAAAGGATATGAGTTGGAAAACCTAAAATAGGGTCTGATTATTGTCTGAGAAGTGGAGTTTAGCAGGAATTGGGTAGTCGTGGAATAGAAGAAACAATGTAAGGTTGGTGAAGATTGAGGGAAAGTGGCATCTTATGCGATGGCGGTGGTTGCAAAGTGCTTCTTCGGTTTCGTTTGGCCTTGGGTCCCAATGCTAAAGCTTAGTTATTTTTATTTAGACATTTTTATCATAACTTCAAATTTTGGCAAAGTCATTCAAAGGACTTGTCTATCTTTTACTAATATATAATTTCCATGGCTGCTTCCAACCACTTACCCAACCATTGGTAGAAAAACAGTGTATTTGCTGGATTAGGTGTCACCCATAGTCATGCATTTGGTACAACATATTTCTTCAGCACAATGATTGCTAGATAAGCAACAATTATATAACTTCTATTTAAATCTCACACACATCATCAACCCTCGACCATTATGATACAGTTTAATAACTAATATTGTTCAAATTGACATTTTTTGGTTTAAATTATATACTTCTTTTTATAATTATGGATACCATGGAACACAGAATGTCAGTATCACATGATTGTGTCCTTTTAAATTAATGATATCAACTTAAAAAGAAAAGTCGCAACCTAGTATATATATAATCTTCTAAATATGTATTTTCAAACGGATGAATTTGATATTTTTTTTCTTAATATTTACCATCATAAAATTAATAAAAATACTACACTTTACATAAAATTTTTAAAATTTTAATTAATATTTTCTAAAATATAAAAACCCAAATCCAATTCAATAAAAATATAAAGATATATTTAACGGAAAAAAATCTAATATCTAGAGTTACTCACTTTAAAAAACAACAGCTTATATTAAAGTTTGGAAATAGAATTCAATATCGATGTTACTTACACATTTACAATTTTATTTATGTATTGAAATGTTAATAATTGAGCTACTCGCTAATAATTAAAATGCTTATCTTATTATTTATGAATTTGGATAAGTCAAATTAAAAAAAAACTTATTATTTATGCTATATTGACAATATCTTTTGTTGTCACACAAAAATATTCGTAACTATAGATTAAATATAGATTTACATAGATGTTTAGAAATTAAAGCAGTATTTTCGTTGTAAACAAATTGAGTTAACAATATTTCCATGCAGAACAATGGTTTTGAGAATAAATTGATATCGATTTAATTGATTGAATATGATTTTAGTGATGTTATTCTGTAAGGGTTTTTACAGAACAAACTTTATAATGGATATATATATATATATATGATTATTTTATCTTGAACAAACTAGTGACTTAAATAATAGATAAAATAAAAAATAGAGAATTTATTAAAATGAAAAAAGCATATTTTTCTATGTTTTAATGTCTCCAATTAAATGAACAAGTTAGGATTCAAAATTGAAAGCCCATTAATAAATTGATCTGCTGGGCCCAGTTTGGGTGATAGGACAAAACTGTTGAGGCCAGGCCTTTACTTAACCAGATTTTGAACTCCGTTATTGAGTGGGAGGCTATCACTACCATCCCAATGTTGGTCCAGGTGAAAAAGCTTTTGAATGAACAGATGATGTCTCAATTACCCTTCCTTCATGTTAACAGATTTTAATTGCAATATTTTGTTATTTTTTTAACGAAGAAAACTAGTGTTTTTACTGCAATGGACTACATAAGATAACCCAAAGTTGTCCTTTTTTTTAGGGATTATAACTAAAAGTATTAAGAAAATGAAATAAAAAAACTATATACATAGAGTATGGATTTTCTCAACATACCTAATTACCTACCCTCCTGTCCCGTGTCTCGTCTTTAAATGTTCCATCCTACACTCTCCGATACAACAATGCCCTTGGCTCAAAAGTTTAATAACTCACTTATGAAGTTATGTTTCTTCTTATGAGATAAAAATAAATAAAATTTGAGATTTTTTAAATTAGATGAAATTTTTGAAATATAAATAAGTTTATTTTTCATTAATATTTGTTAAAATATTAATAAAATATTTACTAAATAATCAGTTATATAATATAAAATTATTAATAAAATATTAATCACATAATTGATTACGTGATTAATTATACTTTAATTATATAGCATAAATATTAATAAAAATTGATAACATAATTTGATAGTGTAGCTTTTAGTATTGAAATATATGAGTTTTCTTTTCTTCTTAAAAGTTACACTTTTCATGCTTATAAACATAAATTAACAAGATAGGGCAACTTTCTGCGACTTTTCTTTCGTGAAGGCTTTAAAATAAATAAATAAATAAGAGTTGATTAATTCACCTTCACATAAAAAAAATGTATTAAATTAACTATGAAATCAAAACTTTTCCCCCGCTTTCTAATTTCATAGGTTCAATTTACCGATAGCAAGCAAGCAAGAATTTTTTGCTACTTAGATGATGAAAAAAAAATTGAGAGAAGGAAAGTTGATGAAAAATTTCATGTGAAACGAGGAGTGTGACGAAAAAAATTTCTTCATAATAGATATGAAAAAATCCCATATCAAATAATATTATAATATATTATTAAACCAATTTTATAAAATTAAATTAGATATCTCTAATTTCTAAAATTAGAAAAAAAATATATACATATATGAGAACATCTACTAACAATAATATTTTCATTATTCATTGTTAAAACAGTTATTTCATTGCTGCAACATTTAAATGAAGAGACCTGCATGCATTTGTGTGTAAACATGCAACCATTACACTGAATGGAAAAATGAGAAAGATTAGAAAAATAAGTGATTTAATTTTAAATATACATTGGATATCAACCCTTTTTTATTTTTAATTTTAGTCTTAGTGTTGAGAGCCTTTGATCTCATTTCTCGGTTTAAGAATGATTCTTGTCCGAAAATAGTTTATATATATATATACACACACAAGTTATTAAACAGAATGATTATATTAAAAAGTTACTATGTTGCACGTCTTTAATTTTAAATTAATCTTGATTAGGCTTCTAAGTAATATGATTACATAAACTTAAACCAAGGAATATAACATACCCACTCAATGTAAACTTATAATAATAACAAATAAGACATTCTTGCACACTCTAGGAAAACACCATATAAGCTAGTTAATTCTCTACCTTCTAGATAGAGATTTTTTTGGGAGTTTACAGGTCCAATAGGAGGATAGTAGAATGCATGCATAAATAACAAGTGGTAGCAGCTAGTTAACATTAATATAATTTACATGGGTTACTACTGATTGAGGCATGCAAATTGAAGTTGAAGTCAATTAAGCAAGGCGCAGATCGTCAGTTTTAAAGGGTTCTTCTCCATGGTGATGGTGTTGGTGTGAGGGAAGATTCAGATGAGTATGGTGCTGACAGAATGCATAGAGGGTGGAGGCACCGTTGGCCAGTGCAACTGCTGATTCCTCGTCTCCTTCATCGTGCAAAAGAAATTGTGGATGGATCACACACTTTTCCTTCTTATTATTCCATTGTCAATCACACATCAATGAAACCAAATCAAAACAACAACATATGTATATGCAACTAACTTTCATGTCTTTTTAATTCAACTTAATATACCAAGATTTTCAAGTTCTTACAAGTTCAAGCAGCAGATTTCCATTCATCTGCTCCAAGCTTTTAACCTGTATATTATTCCAATGTTCACCACATTATCAAGAGTCGACCATAACTAAGAAAAACACTCATTAATAATTATAACTAAGAAGAGCACTCATTAATAATATATTGCTGACCTTTTTCCTACAGGTATCAGTCCGAGTTTTGATCACGTGGAACTGTGAAATAAAATGCACAAGAAACGTATCAGTTGAAAGCTAAGGACAAATAGTCAAGTCAAGAAGTTAAATCAGCAACCTCCTCCTGTGAAATTGGTTTTATAATTCCATTTTTTTCCTTGAGAAGGCACAACAGAAAAGAAACACTAAATTATTGGTAGATAAACTCAATAGGAATAGTTTGCAAATTTAACTCATTTTTATGAGCTATTGAAGACCCAATTCAAGGCTGGTTTATGGTTCTAGAGAAAAGGATGAAGAAATGGGATACTACAGAATTGAAAGAAAGAAAACTAACAACTCTTGAAATTCCTTTCTCATTCCATTTTTTAACAAAAAGAAAGAAAAACATCTTATCCTTCACCAACCAGATAAGGTTTACTCTTTTTTCTTTTTCGTAAGGATGAATATCTTGGCACCCTTATTTTCTTGCATAAATACTTTTCACAGGTACAGGCCTGTACTTACTCTTGTCTTCAGATTTCAATTTTTTAGGCCACTTTAGAAGCTATCTTAATCTAGTGAAAGGGAAAAGTCTGAACTGAAGCAATTATGGATGTCAATATGGTTGGTGTTCACATGGTGTGTTTCGATTTCATACAAATGCTATAATTTTTAAGAAAGAAAGTTTGACTTTATCAGATTATTGAACCTTATAAAGCTTAGATCATGATTTTGAGTTTGACTGTTTCCAAACTTTACAGTTAAAGAAATCTTTTCCACTTTTACACTGCCGTGTTAATCCTGTTCAAAATTTGAGCTACGTTTACGTTGATGTCTTTGAAGCTGATGTAGGAGTTGGAGCACCCTTGTTACATTCACTTATATAAGTAGTTATTTTTGCTGATAAATAAAAACTACTTAACTGAAGCAAGTGTAAATTTTTTTTTTTACCTTTCGCTCGCGTATTTTCCCTATGGAAGCAACCATATCCTCTTCAAGAGTGCGCAGTTGCTGGAAGCTCAGCTCGTCCAAATCCACACCCTCACCAATCCTATGCCTTTTTCAATTCACACAACTCCACCAATGAGCTTTCTTCAACTGTGCCAAAACAGTGAACACGTGTAGCAAAAAAATAAACTCTTATTACATGTAATTCTATTTACCTGATCTGTCTCCTGAGTTTGTTGTTAATATCTTTCAGCTTCTTCAAGTTTTCAAGCATTTTCTGATTTGAAGAATAAGCATACATAATAAAAAAATCAGGAAGCAAAACCAAAAACACCATAATTACAAGAACAAGAGAAGAAGAGAGAAAGAAAGACGAGTGGTTGATTGGTTGGTTAACCTCATAGTGGGAACGCCACAGATCGATATCCCCCAAAGTCTTCTGATACTGATCAACGATCTTTTTAGTGCTGATTCACAATAAACAAGAAACGGAATAAACAGAAAAAGAAAAGATGAAAAACCACATGTTGGATGGATAGAAAGAGATAGAGAGTAGAGAGTAGGGTACGGACGTAAGGCCAGGACTAATATATTCATGCATCTTGTTGTTTTTTGAGAACATGATGAGTGAAACCTTGGCATCACAGAGAACACTGAGTTCATGAGCTTTCTTGAAGATACCATTCCTTCGCTTGGAGTAGGTAACTTGCCTGTTGGTGGGGTTCTCAATCAACTTTATCTCAATTTTGCCACGACCCATCTCGAGATCGATCGATGGATCACTCACTACTAACCTACCTTGGCTTGGCTTAGCTTAGCTTAGCTTCTACACTGCTCTGGATCTTCTTTTGCTTCCCTTTCCAAGCACAGATATTAATAGAGGGAAGAGCAAAGGCAATAATAAGGCCAAGGAGGAGTCCAGTGAATAGAAACTCATACAAACAAAAGGGAAAAAGGTGGAGAGCAGTGAAGAGGCTTTCCCAAATTGGAAGGCTAAGCTGCCAAAGAAAAAGTAGGCTTGGAGTGTAACTCCGAATAAATTCTAAATTGGTGAAAGTGTGTGGAAAGCATAGCCACGCACTATTGGACAGCTGGTACCCCTTTAATTAATTCCCAGCGACCCTCTTCATACTTCAATTTATTGGACAATGTCATAATGTTAAATAACCTTCATCCTTCACTTCCTTTAATCGTTACTCCATCTTTTGTTAAACTGCATCCTACCTAGGGGGAAACTACAAATCAACTACAGCTCACTGCATTCTCAAATAACCACTATATAGTTGAGTTGAGATGGAACTTAAGATTAATGATGTGGTTAAGACTGCAATCATTGGTTGAATTGATCGTGTTTTTGTCACTATTAGTACCATAAAATTCTGCATTTCAGTTTTGTTAGTCATTTATCCGTCGAAGAAACCGACTACCTTCTTATGATCGATTGCTTTTATTTCTGTGATCATGAGTGTACACTGAAAGTTTTACAATTACTCCACACATGATATCACCAAACATCAACCCATGTGTATATTCATCCAAGAAATCATGGGAAAGGAATAACTTTACGAAGGCAAAGAGCGCTAATTGGATATCATATATATTAGCTTACAAATCATATAACTGGATATTACAAAGGTATTTTTGTCTCAACAGATAAAGAATGTTGGTGGAGTAAGACAGAAACATCTATATATATGTAGCAGTTTATCCATTTTCAAGGGTGAGCGGAGAAGTATCAACTCACTAATCACAACAAAAAACGAGTCAAAGCATCTTTAACCCTGACATTTTTTATATATTTGTCTATATAATGTCACATATTTGTATTATTTTAAGCAGGTTATGTTAACCACATATATATCTTGGTCATACAAAATAATCACCAGACCGAGTACGCTTCCCACACCAACTTCTGGTCTGTGTTTATGTTAATAAGGGAACAGATGATGGAACAAATTGAAGCAAATTAGACAAAGTAAGGTTTAAGGCAGAGATAATAGATATAATTAGCACAAGAGTTTGATGTTGAAAGGTGTTACAGCACGTACATGGTGGTGTAGTGAGTAGTGAATAGTGGACTGGTACGAGCATGTGGTGTCATTATAATAGAGGCATAGCTAGCGGTGTTAGCTTGGTACAGTACTATACTAGTTACAAATTATTTTTTCTCTCATCAATATCGAGGCATGGCAATGTGATGGAGAAAGTTCGAAGATATTAACGTTGTTTGGTTGCATATGACCCGTCCCATCTTTCTCTAACCCACTTCCCACACTCCTGTCTAATTCCTGTTTTTCACTTCAATCACATGCCTCTTTCTCGTTCCTAACTTCACCACTCTTTCTTTCAATTTCAGTACTTTATTATTGTGCGATAACTTTTACGTGAGAGAGATGTAAAAGAATTACCCGCAAAGAGATGTGTGATGTGTGTGATGAAACATATAGTTTAAGAAATTCATTAAAAAAATTAAATATGTAAAATAAATTTGTATCGGTAACATTGCTTTATGACAACCATGGGTATGCTATGAACCTCTGCTGCCTCCCCATCAAAGCTAAAATCAGAACCGTTTATTATATATTCTTTCTTTCTTGATTGTTGTGCAATTACTAGTGAAAGGTTAAGATGTTGCAAGGATCCAAATTCATCAATCAATCATTCCATCGTCTCAATCTATCTATAACATATAAGTTATGTTATTTGTAAAACAAATTATATAACAAAATTTATAAATATAGCTGTGAAGAATATTAAAATAAATTAAAAAAATAATTTATATTTATATCTGAAAATAATTTCTTTTTATCCATTTACCAGTGAAAACATTGTTTATATTTTTATATCATTATTATATTTTTATTTTATTTTATTCTTTGTTATATTCTTTTAATATCAATTTTTTTCACTATTTTAAAAAATGCATAATAGTATGGAGAATATTATGTTATTATGTATCACACCAAAAATAATTATAAAAGAGGGGTTTTTCTTTATATAATAATAATAATAATAATAATAATAATAATAATAATAATAATAATAATAATAATAATATCTTTTGTATTAATTAGTTTTAGACTAAAATATTTTTAACTTAGAGAGATTAGCAAAAAGTTTACAAAAATTATAAATTTTAAGACATATTGTTATCAATTATTTTTTAAAAATTTTAAAAATTAACTATTTTATTGTTAAATAAAGCATAAATTGAAAATGTTTTTATCAACTTTAATAAGATACTTTTCTCCTAAGGACCCAAAATATTATTTAAGAAACAGGACTCGAATCAATAGAATGTTGATATTCAAATCTTTAACTGAAGGCATATTAAACTACTTATCCATATCATACATAATATTTGTCTTGGAAGATAAAATGTATTTGTCTGGCTAATTAAACACCCTTATTATATAAGTTGGAGTGTGATAATAAATTTATTAATCTTCATGTGAAAAAAATATTCAATGTTATAAATATGCTTTTAGTATGTTAAAAAAATCTATTTATAAAATTTTAGTTATTGTCCCTAAAGTAATGGATAATAAAATTTTAAATTGTTACTAAATATAATTAGAGCACTGATTATGAAATTAATAAATATTTTTCTTAAAACAGTGGAATTCTATTAAAATAAAGGCAGAATACGTTGGGAACTTTTTAATGCAAAATTTTTTAAGTAATACTCCAAGACTTTTTCTTACTCGTTTTCATCATCAATACAGAAGCAACTACCATTCCATGAATTAATTGGTTGTGGCGTCAAAATGTTATTTATTTGTGGATTGATGCACACACAGACCCACAGACAAGGCAGCTATGCCTAGGTCTGCTGGATTTGACATTCACTATATAAATTCTGACCCTCTCAATGCACCTCCATTACAAACAAACCCAACCCTAGATAGAATCAGAGAGACCAAATTAAATACATCAAAGGAGAAAACAACAAATATAAAGTAAAATGTGTATTTTCTCTTACTAAAGTTAATCAAATTTTATTTTTGTTTTTAAACCCTTTTATATAAGATGTTAAAATTTATTATATAGTGGATATAAATCTTCGAATTGAATTTTCAAATCGCTTATCAATTTCAACATTATCATGTCCTGATATATATAGGACCATGTGCACTATAAAGAACCACCTACCCCTATTCCATATCACCATATTTTTTGTCGTTTGGTCGAGTAAGAAAGGAGTGGTAACCAAACCAAAGTTAGCCCTAAATTCCAACCATGCCAGGTTAATGCATGAGGGTGCCGCTATTGTGTTTGGGATGAACATTCTCCTAGTTTACCCCCTCGCCAACTTTTCGTATTCTCTTTTACGATCATGAGCCCCATTGTTTTCACTTTCTTTTTTATGTTCGTATTAGCAACAAGAAAAAAAAAAATGAGTAAAATTATCTTTATCTTCTTCACATGTAACAAGACTTGTACATTCTTAAATATATACAAAGTAAGAATCGCCAATACTGCTTGATTACAAAAACACTAATCAAATATACAAAATCATATAAATCGTAGAAGGAGTAGCATAATGAAAAAAAATACTAAAAAAGATTTGCATAATATTCAATAAATATTTATTAATCAATTTTTAGATGACTTGTGTTTATTTTATAAGGGAAAAGATTTTTTCACACCCTAATTTTTCAAACATCTTATATAGACAACCTTAAAATAATTTTTTTTGGGGTTTATTGATAGAAATAGAATAAAATAAAATAGATAAATAATAATATAAAAATAATTATTAAATGAATGTTTAAAAAAATGGTTGTTGTTTTGTATAAATAATTAATGCCCCATTTTGAATACATCCTTTAACCACCAAACAAGCTTTGTGTTTCTCAACACTCTAATGTGTCTTGTTTTGATTTTCACATCTAATTGAAACGTTTCTTCTAGTGAATCATTGTGATTTTTCATTAAGCCCCAATAACTTAGCTTGAATAATATTCTTTAAATAGTCATGTGCAATTATTCATGTTTAAAAAGGTGATAAACATTAACAAGGCTTAACAGACAAAATTGGGTGAACATTTTTAGAAAATTTATTAGTGCTAATTTTACAATAAAGGCATTAAAATACTCAAGAGGTCTTCTTGTTTTAACGCTGAGTTATGGATTAGGTTTGACAAGTGTGGATGTATCAAGAGGATAATCTATGTTAGTATGCGAAGAAAATGTTGTTTGATGAAGCATTTGTAGGTGTGTTTGGGGATGATAAGGGTTGAGAGGAAGGTATGGGTGGATGATTAGGAATGACAAAATAAAGTAGGTATGATAAGTTAGATTGTCAACTAATTCGTAAACTTGGTAAGACAGAATAGATTTACATATTGATCAGTTAAAAAAAATAAATATATACATATATTAAAATTAAAATTAAAAATATTATAATTAATTCTTTTTATATGTTATTGAAATATGTAAATATATTATAATATTATAATTTAAATTATAAAAAATAATTAATTAAATTTAAATTATAAAAGTTAACTAATTAAATTTAAATTATTAATTATAATTAGTTATTTTAACGTATAAATATAATATTTGTTCAATTTATCTAATAAAAATATTAATTAATTAATAAATAAATAATTAAAGAATATTCATATAATTAAATATATATATTTAAAAAAAATATATAAAAGTTTTTATGTATAAAATCGTCCTTATTAGTTAACCTATCCCATCTTACCTCTTTTTTGTGGACTAAAGATAGAACATATTAAAATGTGACTGAATAACGTGTTTTGCTAAAAGTAAGAGTGACTTGTGTGAATATTTGAAAAAAATGTTATTTTTTCTTAATTAAGTGAAATATTTATAAGTATGTTCGTTAATGATAAAGGTTGAGCTAAAATAGATATATTAATAAGGTAATGATTTGTAGTTTGTAGTAAAAATTCAAAATTAAAAAAGTGGTCAAGTTTTCATATGAAAAACTATTATTAATTGTTACTAATCTTTGAGTTAAAATAAGGAAATAAATGCCCATAAAAAAAACCATACTTAAGACACAAATAATTCTTTAGTATTATACTAAACACATTCTTTATGTAGATAAAGTATTTACAAGACATTAAAAAAAAAAAACTTTGGTTGATAAAAATTAGAATACTTTAGTTTGGACCACTTGGTGTATACAGTTGATACATACTCGTTACTACATAACATGTTTTAATATCATATCCTTAGATGCATTTTTTTTTATCATAAGAGATGATAGATTTAATTTTTTATTTTATTTTATCATAAGCATACACAAATCCATGTCAATTTAGTTCTAGATCAATTTTATATTTGAATAATAATGTACCCATTTTCTCATTCCAAGTTTTTAATCATAAATTGATTAGGTAAAGTATATATAAATTAACTTTAACTAATAAAATAATTTTATATTTTTTAAATAAACTTATTAGAAAGTTTAAATATATTTATATTTATATATGTATTAAAATTTCTTTTCAAATGAATAAAAGAAGTTCAAGAGATAAAAAAGCTGACACCCGTACCAAATGAATTTTGTTCATTAACTTTTTCGGGACATATTTAAATTAATTCACACGCATGAAATTGAAATAGAAGGAATAAAGTAACAGAAACATTGGTTTGTCTCTCGTCTCATCTCTTCTCATTTTCACACAAATTTTACTGTCCTCAAATAATTTCTCAAATTCCAATCCTAACATTTCTCCCAAAATCAGCTCATCAGTCACGGCGCAACATTCACACCTACCTAGAAGGGTTTGGAAGGAGCGAAACTTTCGATTAGGGCTTTCCGAGTTCTAGAAAAGGGGTGAAGGTTGTTCTTCAACTGGTTAGTTTTCTGATTTCATTGCAGTTCTAGTGTTCAACGATTAGTGTTATGTTTAATGTTGTGCCATATTCAGAGGGTTATCATGCTCTGCTTTGGATACCCTCTGTTTCATTTTTGTGTAAGTGTTTATGCTTTGTTTCTCTCATTATATCTATAATCTCCATCATTCAAAGGTAGGAATCTGATTAACATTAGTGAAGAGAAGACAATAGAGGAAAAATGTTACTTGGTTGGTTTGTGTATCTCCTTACTTTGGACAGACACAACACGTAAACACGATGGCGTAGAGAGAGCAGGGTTTGGGATGGGTTTCCTTCTTATATGCTCTGATACATTGGTTGTTAGTGGCTTGCCTTTTTAATACTTTTTTTAGTTAGCCCAGGCCAACGGCGAGACCGTTATTATTTTGGTTATATTATCAAATGTTTGAAATATTATTTCTGGATATCGAAATTTGATTAATTTTAATATTTTTTATATATTTTTATTTTAAGTTTTACATTTAATTTTTGCAAAAATACATAGGTATTGTATTGTTTGAATAACAAATATGGAATGCTAACAGAGGGATTAATTATAAAGTAGTGAATTCAAGTTGTGAGAAATTAGTTACGGGTGAGAACAAATTGACGAAAAATTCGTTACAAGTGAGACCAAATTGATGAAAGAATAATTATTAATTAGTGAGAGAAAAATTATAAACACATTTGTGAGTGATTAACTATTGATTAGTGAAAAAAAAAATTATGAATGATTATTTACAGATTAGCGATAGATAACACATTCAGGAGAGAAAAATTGTGAGGGTTAGTTATACATTAACAAAAATACATTTGCCAGAGGTTAGTTACAGAATAATGATAAAATATTTTACGAGAGAATAATGAGAACAAATTAGGACAGCTTAGCCTAGTGAGAAATGTATGCAATCAATTAATTAAAGAAAAATAAAATATTTTTACTTCAATAAACGAGAAATTTAGCAACAAACTACGTAATAATATAATATATCTTTCACTATTTAATTAATTAATTAGATTTAAAGATGAATTATTCCTTAATTAATTCACAGTTAATCTATAACAAAATCTATCAGGAAAGGATTAACTAAAAAGTTCTGTAACTAACGTGTAAGTATGGTATAATGTTTGCGATCAACATAAATTTCATATAATTTTTTTCTAAGTTACTAGTGTATTATTTTAATGTATTCTCCTTTTACATTATGAATTAGTTATGTTTTGCAGTGATTATATTTACTATTTTTTCACACATTTCATTTTAACTATTCTTATTTTACTAAGGAAATATTAGGTTAAATGTTTTTTTTTCCTTGGAGATTTGTTTAATATAAAACATTTTCAAAAGGTATTAATATATTGTTTAGAAATGGGTTTTAAAAAATATGGTTTTAATTTTTTTAATAATTTAAAAATTGGACTTAATTTAAACCTTTAATATATATATATATATATATATATATATATATATATAATTTTTGTTATGAGATGATATTTCATATATAATTATTATTGGTTACTAAAATATATCTAGTAAAAATTATTTATATGAATTCTTAAAAATAAAATATATTATTTTAATATGAATTTTACCATTAAAGTTTCTTAACATTATATATATAAATAACTTGCTCACATTAAAACCATATATATTATTTTTAAAAACGTTCATTAACAACTTTCAATAAAATGTTATCAATCATTTGATTTTGAATTCTACTAATTCAAGACAAATAGGAATAGGTATAAAATCATGACTTTCATTGTATTTTCAAATTAAGGGATTAAATTTTGGTTTGAAACCATTTAAACAGTTGATTTCAACTTTAAAAAATGGTGTGTGGATGATCGAAACGAATAGAATATATGTTACAAGTGAAAAAACTTATTTTGTTTCTTAAAAATGGTGTCCTTTCATACTATATTAACATTATATAACATAAGATTAAATTTGTGTTTATATTTAATGTAATTGTTAAATCATTCTTAGTAGTTTTGTATCAAGAAGATAAATGGTGATAAAGTCTACTTTTATTTTTGTGTGAATTCAAAATATCATCATCACTCTCGCTAATATGATTTTATAACTAGCTTATAAATGAATAAATTTGAAAAAAAAATCCCAACAAAAGAAAACAAATCAGAGAGGGAAAAGAAGATTTAAACAGCAACATCTTCAGATGAAGGTAGGAGATAAAAATACTTATTTTTATATTGAGAAATATAATATAATAAAAAGTACTTATTTTTATATTGAGAAATATAATATATAGATTTATTACGCAATATTGTATTTAAACAACCAACGATTCAATTTGTTCCAATATTTTTTTTATTTTAAAAAAATCATTCTTTTTCTTAATATTTTTCACCATTTACTTATTGCTATTATATTTATAATTTATTTAATAAAAATATTAATAATTTTAAAAATAATTTATTATATCACCTCCAATTCGAGTATTTATAAATTTTTTTACTTAAAGTTATTAATACTAATGCATATTTTTCAAATATTAAAAGAATACGTTAAAAATGGTATTATCACTGGTGCTGTCTATGATTAACTTTCTTCCAACAGTTAAAAAAAATGTATGAGTTACGCAGTTTATGAAAAGCTAGAGGAATATAAATGAGTATGACAAATATTAATAAAGTGTGATTAATATATAATTACATTGCATATGGTATTATTACTTTAATATATGTATTTACTTAGACATAGATATAAAAACGGTCAAATAGGAAATTTTATAAATATTTTATTCAAATTTGAAAAATAATAATTTTCTGGAATTCTCTAAACAAAATATGACTTTTATGATTTAATTTAATTTTAAAAAATTTCAAAATAATTTTAAAAATTAAATTTGAAAAACTATTTTTAAAAATGTTTGATAATTATATTTTTATAGCTTTAAAATAAAAGATAATAATATAAATAATTATAAAAAATGGTACTAAAAGTTAAAAATAATTTAAATAATTTTATGATATTAAATGGGTGATTTGATATATTTATTGATAAAAATCTAAAAAAAAAAACTTATTTCATTTTTTTATTTTTTACTCTTCAAAAGTTAATAAAGAAAAACAATTTTTAAAACAATTTTAACAAAATGGTCTATAAACAAGTTTTTTTTTTAAAAACTAAAAATTAAACATTTGATAACTGCTTTGTTAAAATAGATTTTACAAACTGTCTTTATTTTTATTTAAAAAATAAATAAAACTAATAAAATACATTTTGTTTTAATCAATTAACTTTAACTTTTGTATCATTAATTACATTAAATTATTTATTAATTTTTGTGATTATCTATGTTTTATTTTTGTCTAAAGTAATTTTAATTTTTTTTAAATATATTTTCAAAATTAATCTTTAAACTATTTTAAAACCATTAAATCATCCAAGTCCTAAAAATTTGAAAACCACTCCAAAGAATAATAGATAAACAAGTCTTAAATCCTCCTTGTACATCATCCATCTTGATGTAAGAAGAGAGAAATCCAAAATATTATATTATTAGAGAAATAAGAAAGAAATTATATTTTTTATTATTTTTATTTATTATTTTACATTTAAGAGAAAAAAATATAAGATAGATATAAATTATATTTGTCTCTCTTTGATGATAAAGAATAAAATTTTTTATGACAAGAAAGGTTAAAAATAATTCCCCTTAATACTGTTAACAATTAACAACCACAAGACTTTCAACTTGGAACATGATTCTTTACAAATCAATAATTATGCTGCACCTCCAGCACTGATATATAATCATAGTTGCATAATTATTGATAATTACTCATTTATATTCTTGCAAAACTTCACTTGATATATAATCATAGTTGCATAATTATTGATAATTACTCATATTTATATTCTTGCAAAACTTCACTTAAAAAATATCGGATAAAATAATATTAACACCATATTTATAATTACGAGTATGCTTAATCTGTTTTATTACTACTAGAAAAGATATTTGTAATTACGAAGATGTTGAATCTGGTTACTAGGACAAACGTTCCAAAATTTGTTTATTATGTCGACCATCTACCGTCAGTTTTACCTGCAGAGAATCCTTATCCACCGTCAGGGACGTACGAATAAAACTATGCCTTACTGACTAGTCCTCCCGATTTTCTTTTGATTAACAGAAATAAAAAATATTCAATGAAAATAAGCATAATAACAATTTCTCCCCCGTTGGGCAAGAAGGGTTAATCATTCCAAGCTCAAAGCTTTCCTACCCAACAAAATGAGGGTGCGTTTTCTAAGATGCATTAGAGAGAAAGATCATTATAAGATGTAAACATGAGGATTTTTTTTATATCATTACTGAAACTTGAAATATCAGCAATGCATCTAGTCAATTACGAGATATGATGGACAATTCTTAAGAGAGGTATTAAACACAAGTTATAAGTTAATCAGACCATTTATATCCACATCCAAATACCTCTGGATTAACCACAATGTTTTTGAGTTTGTTTGCTCCTTAAGTTGCTTAAGACACATAGTTTCCCCTTCCTTTACAAATATCAGACAATGCCAATTTACAGCAGAGTTATTATCCATTTAATGTAAAGGATCCTCATTTCTCAAAATGCATTTTCCCATTTCATTTTGATTTCAAAAGGATAATCCTCTACTCTACCTTTTGTGGATTAGAGAAACTTTTTATTATACTTTATCATCATGGAACCACCACCTTGTCTCCTTAGGCGATCTGCCATTTCTGCAGTTCTTTACATAGCGATCATTATCTTCAGGGCGTTGCTGCCAAAGAAATCAAGACAAGCGTTTATCAGGCAACATGACACCCATTTAATGATGGAAGTAACCTACCTAAATTCAACTTGTAGAATATTAAGTAATAACCAACTATATAATTTGGTTATTAAAACTTTGGTTAAAAATATAGCAGGTTTATGTGTCCATTAATCCTCTCACAGCACATGGAATAATTAGTAAAATACAATATTCACATTAAATAGATTCGCACCTTTGTGGTCGAGCTTGAAAGCATTGAGAGAATACTGATGCAGATGGAACTAACTGTCATGGCAGGAGACCAAGAATCATACAATATATCTGCATAATTCCAAGCATATTAAATGCCAGCTGACCACTAAAAATCAGCAACTAGTTTATCTGAATTTAGATAGAAAAAAATGGACAAGCATAAAGTATTACAATTACAAACTATAATAAATGGGGTTTCAGAGCTGATTCTCCAATTTTAAAACTGAATATGTAAATAAATAATATTATCGATTATGTCAAAGTATAACTCTACAAATGTCAAATTCCCAGGAGTAAAAGGTTGACCACTTTTAACTACTTCATACCGACAACATCATAAATAAAAGTTCATGTTTTTGAAGTTCCACACCATCTCTCAACAGTCAAGCCCCAAATAGTCATAATTCAATTTAGAAATCAAATATGCAAATAAAAATAATATTATTGATTATGTAAAAGTAGAATGCTATAAACATCAAATCCGTGAATGAAAAAGGTAAAGCCCTAGTACTTAACACTAACAGCATACGACAGATGCAAATAAAGTGCTTCTAAAATTCCTCCCCACTCTTAACCCTACATGCATGAATGAGAGCATTATCATCTACTATTATTTTAGCACAATCATTATACATTATAAATGTTTATTTTATATAATTAAAGTTTATAATAAAATATATTTCAATATATATTACATATTAAAGTTAAAATTCATAATAAATAAAAATCTTTCAAATGAAAGATTTAAATCAAGATAAAAGATTATTTTTAATTATAAACAATTTCTTTACAAATTGTAGATTGTAATGTATAATATAGTAATTGGATATCTAGACTGCCATGAATGAATATAGGAGAAAATAATGCATTCCTAACTTCAATCATACCCTCTCTCCACTGCTACCCTGCTTCAAATGCCTATTTCTAAGAACAAAAACCAGGAGGTGGGGGACAGGCCTTACAGAAATTTCTTGATATAACCGATAACCATTTGCCCAATCAGCGAAGGAAAAAGGCAAAATGAGCATTTTCCTTACCAATCATGTTCAGTATCTCATAGTCAAATATCTTACAACTCATTTAGAATTTAAACCATTATGCACTACAAATTCCAACTAAATTTATCCCAGAATAGATATGGAGGAAAAGAAAACAACAGAAGCAACTCAAACCAAAATAGATAGGGAGAAAAAGATGAACATTTAACATTGAAATATACTCAATGTTGTCAATTTATGAATCATATCAGAAATCATTGTTCAAGAATTATGTAATATCATACATAGGATTTTACGTACTCTCCGGTCCTTAGTATAAAACACTTCTAATATAATACCACAGACCATCGACAGCAATTAATTTAGTTGAATTTAAAAAAAAAAAAATTACCTGTACTGAATTAACCTTCATTATTAATGACTTTTAAAATTCTGTTCTCAATATTCATTAATACAAAACACAAATATTCATAATATTTAATAGGGGAAAACAAAAAAAATATAAAGTTGTATAGAAATTATCAAATGTCTTATAATAAGGACCAACAATTTCTTCTAAAATTTATCTTGTAATAAGGGTTAGAGAGATTCATATATTAATATTAAAAAGTTCCATGATTCAATACCCAAAACATTAAGGAAATATTCAAGAGTATCAAATAGTTCTTAAATCTCACATATCACCAAAGAAGAAGTAAATTTCAATACTACCATAATGTCATTGAAAGCCAACTTATAGGTAAATTCATAAGTCATAATTCTATACGTGCTCCTATTAATGATAGTTCATTCTAACAGCAATATATTGTCGAGAACAGTTCAATGCTATGAGTTAACATCCTTCATCTCCTTAGGCCTTAGGATTCAGTTCAATGCTATGAGTTAACATCCTTTATCTCCTTAGGCCTTAGGAACCGCATAATACAGAGAAAATGCAGCAAAATTAGGGGATATAGCAGGTGACTGTGTCAGACTTTTATTGCAGAAGAATGAAAATGGAGCAATGGAACAACCAAAGAGAATGCAGAGTCAGTGTGTTAATTACACTATGAAGCCCCTAATTCAGAAGAATGAGAAACAAAGAAATGGAATAATTATATAATATTTAATAACACCTTGAATTCTTTCCATTTAACATATTTGAGTTTGTCTGAATTTTGTCTCACAGGAAATTAGGAATGGGAAAAAAAAGTAACAAATTATTGAATAGTATGTTTCATGTCTGATACACAATGCTTTTTTTTATACTTCAGAATCACATCAACTTAAGTCTGGATCATACAATTCAGTGTCATCTACAGTTTACCAGAAACAAATTATCAAATTTCCAAATCGCAAACAGCTACAATTAGAATTGTGAATTGTCCTTCTAATACCTACACAAAACAAGATGTGCAGTAATTGAAACACCAAAAAGAAAAACAATTCATAGGAAAGACCAAAATTCTGACTTCTCTATATAAAATAACATTCCTAGCATCCAATTACATTCTTGAGCGTATCAAGCCAAGATACACCCCTGCAAAGATATGAAGGTAATCCGTTTTCAATTTTTAATCGAGTAATGATAGTGTTCCTAAGAGTTTTCAATTTTTATACTTAAAAGAATGAATATCTAACAACAATGTAACAACATTCACTTTCAAATGTTTTACCCAATAGTTAACAATATATTTTCTTTTAATTAATTAGGACAGTTCTTTTGGAAAAAAAAAAGAATTTTTCTTTTCAAATTACTAAGAAATATTGATTTTCTCAGGTACGGAGAGAACCCAAACATGTAACCAACCAATCGCCGTCCTCTTCCCAATAATTCTCAACACGAAATTATAACTTCGAAGTCTCTACTAAAATAAGAAGAGAAGAGTCTAAAAGAATCGACAATGTAAACATTCAAACAAGCATAAAAAAAAAAGTAACACATAACAAAACCCTATATTGAAAGGTGTGCCGGAATATAAACAGAAAAAAATTTAAACATAACATACCGAACATCCCGCCAGCTTTTATACACAGTAACTATAAAATCCATACACATACCTAAACAAATATGGCCGTTGCTATAGATATGGGGATGCAGCGGGGCCGGATGCAAGAATATAACCTGTATTATAAGAGTTATTAATAGAAGATTAAACCAGTGAACATCAAAATCAGCCTGTGCAAATTAAATTAAAGATTAATTTGTGTACGGAAGGGGCGAACGTGGAACCTGAGGAGCTTCCATGGGGTAATTCTCGGGAAAATCGACCTGAAGCTGGTAGGTCTCATTGGCGTAGAGTGTTCCAGGAGCTCCAGTCACTTCAACAACCCACCTAACATAGAGGAACAAAGCAAAACAAAAAAAGAAGGAGCAATTTAAAGGAACGAAATCGAAAAATAATAAGACAGGTTGTGCAAAAGCGATGGGGAAAGTGAGAAAGTTAGGTGGATTATAAGGCGAATTAGAGGAATCTGATACCTCTGGAGATTGTCTGTAACTTTGTGCTTGAAACCAGTTGGGGGATTGACCTGCCACTCAACGAGCTCTTTCTGAAGCCTATTACAGGCAATCTTACTGAGATTCTGAAATATCGACGATCCCAATTTAAACCTAAAAGCGAATACGACCACAAACACGGAAGAGAAAAGATCGAAGGAGGAAAAGATTAGGGCTAACCTTCCGAGCGGCACCAGAGGAACTAGTCATGATTCTTGCGCGTACACGAATGGGGAGAAGAACAATTCTCTATTTGCAAAGGAGAGAGGAGAATGGAGATTGAGCAGTGAATATACATATATAATGTGTGTATTAAATAGTGAAATATTAAATTAAAAGGGGTTTGACGAAATGACTCAGACATTGTTACCGGCGACTTCGGTTATATATTCTTTTTCCATTTATTATTTATTTCTCGCGACAAAAAGTTAGCGTTAATACCGCGTGCATACTCACTTTACAAATAAAACTTTATACAAATTCACTTTTTTTTTCTACAAAATAATAATGTAAATATTATTATACTCTCAGTTAATTGAAAACTATATCTTATTATAAAAATCAGTAAATTTAATTATTTTATTGATAGTTTAACTTTTACTCAAATTATTATTTCATAAAGTAGTCTGTAATTAGTTAATAATGTAAGAATTTACACTGAATTTATTATTTATTTTATTTGACGTGAAGAAATTATCAAAATGTATATAACGTCATATAAATTTTTTAAACCTTACGCGTAATTCTCTAAAGGAATTAAATATGTAATTTTTGACACTATGGTTTATTTAAAATAAATCATTTGTGTTATTGAACATTTTTTTTTCTTTAAGAATTGTTTGTTTATAACGTATATAGGGAAATATGGAAAGTCAAAGGTACAATATAAGTTAATGGTGAGAAAAAAAGAAAGTTTCCTTGGATTACTATCTTGAATCTAGGGACTACCATCACGTGTACGTTCTACGTTGATAAAAATCTTTCTCTCTGCTTTCCCTTCCACATAAGATATTCCAAATTGTTTTGCCAAGAGATCTTCCTCACTACTACTATAAGCACCATAAAATTAAATTGTAGATAGAGAACCTTTTTTTTCTTCCTCTAATTGATGTTTCGATTCGATTTACATAAGACCCGGTTTTTCTTTTTTAAAATTTCGAAACAATTTGATTCTATCTTATTATTCCATACAAACAAACATAGTCAATATTTAATAAAAATCATTTCGAATTTAATAAATATTATATTATATTAATATATAATAGACATACTATTGATAGATTATTCTTCATCTTTTTTATTATTTTCATGATTTTATTATTATTTTTTATCATGTTTTAATTTATTTTTTTGGTTGTTTTATTGATAAAAATTTGTTTTTTATTATTTTATTGATAAAAAAATTATTTTTTTATGGTTTAGATTTAATTATTAACGATTTTAATCAATTATAATTCATTTTAATAAATTTAATTAAGATTATTTGATATGAATATCTTTTTTATATTATAATTTAATTTTAGATTTAATTTAGAAATGTTGTGAAATTTTTATTGTAATGGCAAGAAAAATTCTATAAATTTATGATAATAATATGAAAAAAATAATAATTAAATATTTAACCTTTCTTTTCTTAGTATTTTTTACCTTTTGGCACAATATTTCTTTATAGTTTTTAGATATTTAAACGTTAGGTAAAATGTAGTTTTAATGCTTTTCATTATTTACATTGTTACTCTTTAAAATTCAATGTACTTTATAATTTTTCCTTTAATGTTTTTATAGTCTAGGCTTATTATTTTATTTAATGATTTTATTTACATATTTTGATTTATTATTTTTAATAAGAATATATATTTTATTCCTTTCATTTATATTTCTTGCACTTAAACTTTAAAAAAATCATAGTTTTTTAGTTTTCACAAAAATCCAAGTTTAAACAATACAAATCAATTATTCTTGAGAACATGATCTAGGTCAAAACTTTAATATTGTATTATTTTCATTGCAAAAATATTTAATAACATCTAGGTGACAAGTTAAAAGTTTATCAATTCAACTTGAGATACAAATGTAATGTGGTTATAAAAGTAATTTAGAGAGTGTCTAGTTACTCCTTTGTCAATATGTTAAATGATGATGTATAGTGATAAATTTTTTGAAATAATTCATTCCTTTGAGAATGGAGGAACATGATCTTGTATAAGAGGCTCTTGATTGTAGGCTTGAAATTTTGTATTATTCAATTTTAAATTACTAAGAGAGGCAATTAATTCTTCTTCATTTACATCTCTTTTAATAGAATTTTATATATATCTTGAGCAGATTCATCAAAGATAACATGCACAAATTTCTCAATTGTCTTTAACTTCTTATTGTAATCTTTATATACATAGTTGTGAGATGAATAACCCAATAAAATGCCTTTATTAGTCTTTATATGAAACTTCCATAGATTTTCATTCCCATTGTTTAAAATAAAACATTTACATAAGGAAAATTTGAAATAGGTGATTTTAGGTTATATTTCTTTATAAAGTTCATAGGAAGTTTTTATTAAGAAAAGTCTTATCAATACTCTATTAAGAACATGATAAACAATATTTATTGCATTTGTCCAAAAGAATTTAAGGAGAGTATTCTCATTCAACATGATTCTTGCTAGCTTCTCGAAAGATATGTTTTACATATTAGAAAAATTTGGGTCATGTATATATATGATACATAATTTAAATGTGTTAAGGTCATTATTTATTAAGCCAAATAATAAAGTGATCTGACTTAATTAAAGTTTTGGCTAAAGGCATATGTCATGAAAATAAAATTGTGTAGAGACCATTGAGCAATTTCTAATTTGATGAGGGGCCAAATTGGAAATACTAAAACTTAAGTAATTAACCTAATTCTGGTTATTTTAAGGGGTCGTGGTCCCCTTCTGGGAGCACACATACAGAACATAAATATCAGTCTCGTTCCTTTCTTTCTATCCCCATCAAGAGAGAAAATGAAGAGGGAAATACATGTGCTCTTCAGGTGGAAGACCATAAGATCAATATAGTGCTCTACAAAGACATCATCGTTATGGTTAATTCGAGTACGCTTTCACATTCGAGTTACTACATGTTTATCGAGTATGGGATTATGTTTATGTTTGATCGTTAGAATCAAAATCAGGATTATTATTATTATTATTATTATTGTTTTTCCAACAATTGGTATCGAGTCGCCCATATTTGATTCATGTCTCGTTTAATTTATAGAACCCTAATTATGAAAATTAGGATTAATTTTGTTTTAAACAATTCAAATTACCCAATTTTATGAACCCTAAGTGGAGGATAATCTCTAATTTTTGTGAACCCTAAAATTTAAATTTGGGGGTAACATCCCCAATCTGATTCTGCTTGCTGATGGAACCGTGGAGGAAGCTATATATTCTTCTTCTTCTTCGTTTTTCCCTTTTGTTTCAGTTTAAGTTTCAAGTTTTACTGAGAAAGAAACAGTGTTTTAAATTTCAATTTTTTTTTGTATTGGGTTCTCTGTTCTTTTTTGAATCTTTTGTTTTTATTTAATTTTATGGGTTTGGAATTGGGAGTGGTGTTTGGAGAATTCCCAACATAGATGATCTTAGGCAACTGGTGAACGTTTCCACATGTGTGACTGTTATTATTTTATTGCCTCTATCCCCTAGGAATTTAAGGAAAATTTGATGTTAAATTAGGGTTTGAGTGATTACTGTTTAATTCTCTTTTAGGGTTTAGAGCAGTATGCTAAAGAGACTCAGAACTATCTTTGTTTCATCCCTAGTGTGATTTTAGGGAGATGTTCATCCTTTATGTATTGGTGGAAAATGAGGTCTTTTTTCATCATTTGATTTGTTCAAATGAGGTGTTCATCCCTAATGAGATTCTAGGGAGGTGTTCATCCTTAGTAGAATTCTAATGAGGTGATTCTCTTTTGAATTAGTTTGCAAATATTAAATATTTGGTTTTGTTATATAAATAAAATATTCAATTTTTGGTAGTTTAATATTTTTTATGAGCAAATTGAGTCAAGAAGTCACCAAAGTAAGTTCTCTTGAATTTGGTAGTTCATGAAAAATATTGAATATTAGTGTTTGTGTATATTCATGCGAGTATTAGTCGGCCCAAAGGAAGATTAATATTTGGCCGAATTGCATACACACTTGTAATGATAAACATGTGATAATTATAAGGATTTGCTTTGTCGATGATAAATCAATCCAAAGACTCGCTTTGTTGTTGGACGTGCTTTAATGTCAATGTTTGATTATTACAACAAGATACCTCTAGCAGTTAATATTACCGTCCAAAGACTTGATGTTGATGGTGCATTGGGTGTCTTGAGATAGGTTAAACCATTATTTGAATATATATTTATAATTATTTAATTTTTATATAATGTGAGCATAATTAGTTTATTTCTCGTGTTCTAAATTCAAGCTTATAATTGCTTCTGTATCTGCCAATTTAAATTATGTTCCGGTCCTCAATAGAACAAATTTTAAGAACTGGAAATAGAACATTGATATTATTCTTGGTTGGATGGATATGAATCTTGCGATAAGGACTGAGCAACCCCTTACTCCTACGGATTCAAGTACCTCTGAACAGAAAAGAGATTATGAGAAGTGGGATCGCTCAAATCGCATGAGTCTAATGATCATTAAGTGCGGCATCCCGGAGGTGTTTAGGGGCACTGTTTCTGAAAACATCATAAGTGCCAAATAATTCCTTGCTGAAATTGAGCAGCGCTTTGCAAAAAGCGATAAGGCGGAGACAAACACTCTTCTTTAGAACTTGATCTCCATGAAATATCAGGGCAAAAGAAATATCAGAGAGTATATTATGAGCATGTCTAATATTGTTTTTAAACTCAAGGCACTAAAGCTTGAACTCTCAGAAGACTTGCTCATTCATTTGGTGTTGATTTCTCTTCCTGCAACGTTTAATCAATTTAAGGTATCTTACAACTGTCAGAAGGATAAATGATCTCTTAATGAACTCATTTCACATTGCATACAAGAAGAGGAAAGACTAAAGCAAGACAAGACAGAAAGTGCTCATTTTGCAAGCACCTCCAAGGCTAAGGGCAAAAGAAAGAGATCAGAGGATCTCGAGAAAGAAGGTGCTAAGGGTCCAGAACAAAAGAAACAAACTCAAGAAAACAAATGTTTCTTTTGCAATAAGACTGGACACGTAAAGAAGAAATGTGCTAAATATCATGTTTGGCGTGAAAAGAAAGGGTTGCCTAAACTACCGGAAGCCAATTGATTCTGAAAGATGGATTTATGTTGGAGATGACAAATCGGTAGAGGTGGAAGCTATAGGGCATTTTAAATTGTTATTGAGTACTGATTTTTTATTTGGATTTGAAAGACACTTTTGTTGTGCTATCATTTAGACGGAATTTGGTTTCAGTTTCTTATTTGGACAAATTAGGTTATTTGTGTTCATTTGGAAACAATAAGTTTAGTTTGTCTTTTAATTCAGATATTGTTGGAACTGGTTCACTTTTGATTTATGATAATCAGTATTTACTAGATATTGTGGTCACCTATAATGAAACCCTTAATACAGAATCATGTGGTACTAAACGTAAAATTGAAAATACTCACTCAGGTGCATTATGGCACAAGTGCTCAGGTAACAATCAAATCGTGACGTTTAGGCTTGTGTTACACTCTTAAAGATATGGTAGAGAGTATGATTTGTCATTCCACCTTACTAGAATCACTTTGGGGAGAGACACTAAATACAACAACTTATATTCTAAACAGAGTACCAACTAAAACAGCTACCAAAACACCTTATGAGCTTTGAATTGGGCGACAACTTAGTCTGAAGCATTTCCATATGTGGGATTGTCTAGCTGAGGCAAGAACTTATAAGCCAAATGAAAAGAAATTGGACTCCCGAACAGTAAGTAATTATTTTATTGGTTATGCTGAAAGATCCAGGGGATATAAATTTTATGATCCCACATTAAAGATAATTTTTGAGACGGGAACTGCTACGTTATTTGAGGATATTGAGTTTGGGGGGAAGAATAAAATTAAGAACTTCATCTTGGAGGAAGAATCGGTAACAATTTCAGAACCAATTCAAATAGTTATTTTTGATAAAGTAAGTTCGGAACCTCCACAAGGCATTGTTGATGAACCCCTTACTCAAGATGATTTGGTTATTCATGAAGAACAAACTCAAGATCCTTAAGAACTTGTGCATCATGAGCTAATAACTTTGCGGAGATCCACTAGAGAAAGAAGAAGTGCTATTTCGGATGATTACATGGTATTTCTTCAGGAACATGAGGAAAATAATGATATAATGGAAGATGACCCAGTTAACTTCTGTCAAGCTATACAAGGTTCTAACTCTCAAAAGTGGATTGAAGCAATGAAGGAGAAGTATAAGTCCATGCAAGACAATAAGGTTTGGGAACTTGTCCCATTACCAGAAGGTATGAAACTCATTTGACTTCAAGATGAATATTATTGATGATTATGTGTATCACAAGTTTAAAGGGAGACAAGTTTAGTCTCAATCAGTGCCCAAAGGGGAATTTGGAAATTGAGGAAATGCAAAAGATTCCCTATGCATCAGTTGTAGGGAGTTTGATCTATGTCCAAATATGTACGCATCCAGACATAGCATATATAGTTGGGGTTCTAGGCAAATATTTAAGCAATCCAGGAATAGACCATTGGAAAGCAGCAAAAAGGGTCATAAGATATTTAAAGAGAATAAAAGATTATATGCTCACATATAGGAGGTCAGACCAGTTGGAGATCGCTGGGTTTTCTGACTCAGATTTTGCAGGATGTCAAGAATTTGTAGCATGCTATGAGGCATCAAATCATGGAATATGGCTGAGAAATTTTGTCACATGGCTGCAAATTGTGAAAGGCATTGAAAGACCACTTAAGTTATATTGTGACAATAAATCAACTGTATTGTTAAGGAAAGAGTACAAAGTGGACAGATTTTCATAGAACACTTAAGGACAAACTCCATGATAGCATATCCTCTAACTAAAGGAATTCCGCTCAAGGTCTTTCATGAGCATGTTGCTCACATGGGTGTTTTACAGTTTGAGGAATTTGTGGTTTAGTGGGAGTTAGTCACTTTCATATATTTTATGTTCTATGTTTAATTTCATATATGTATACATTGATTTTTGGACATATTTGGTTATCTATAGATATGCAGTTTTTCGTTCATTCATTACACTTTGTACATTAAGGATATTATATCGATCTCGATAAGTTAAAGTTTGGACCAGTTGAAAATAGACGTGTACAGATCACCTTCACGTAATTTTTCATGCTACACATTTCATGATGAATCCATGTCATTTGGTTATGTTAGGATGAGTAATCATTGTTGGTTTTAGTTGCGATGATGCAATGAAAAGCTGGTTTTGTTCTATATCCTGATATGATTAATGGACAGGACTTTTGGAGTATGCTAAAGGAATATAATGGAAAGTTTGAGCTCATAAAGTCTAACACATTTGTAAGGTTGTAAGGACATATATATTTGTGACAAGTGGAAGATTGTTGGCAAAATTTGGGTCATGTATATATATGATACATAATTTAAATGTGTTAGAGTCATTATTTATTAAGCCAAATAATAAAGTGATCTGACTAAATTAAAGTTTTGACTAAAGACATATGTCATGAAAATAAAATTGTGTAGAGACCATTGAGCAATTTCTAATTTGATGAGGGGTCAAATTGGAAATACTAAAACTTAAGTAATAAACCTAATTCTGGTTATTTTAAGGGGTCGTGGTCCCTTCTCGAGAGCACACACGCAACATAAGTATCAGCCTCGTTCCTTTCTTTCTATCCCCATCAAGAGAGAAAATCAAGAGGGAAATACAGGTGCTCTTCAGGTGGAAGACCATAAGATCAATATAGTGCTCTACAAATACATCATCGTTATGGCTAATTCAGGTATGCTTTCGCATTCAGTTTACAGCATGTTTATCAATATGAGATTATGTTTATGTTTGATCGTTAGAATCAAAATCAGGATTATTATTATTATTATTATTGTTTTTCCAACATTACATTCAACAACATAATTCTGTTATGGAGTCTTAAGAGCAGAAATTTTTTGTTTTTTCCTATGTCACAAAAATGATTGAATTTTTCATTGTCACATTTGATCAAAGTAATGTAGTAAATTTTCTCATTTTGGAGAATCTGGGCAAGTCTTTGAAATGATTTGAATGCATTAGATTTTAAAACCAATAATAAAGTGCATATAAATCTTGAGAAGTAATTAACAATCAACAATGCATACTAGTTGCTTCCTAGGTTCATGGTTCTAGAGGGACCAAATAAATCTATGTGTAGTAGTTTCAAAGGTTTAGTAGTAGAAACTATATATTTTTATGAAAAAAAGTCTTTGGTTTGTTTTTCCTTTTGACATGTATAACAAATTTTATCTTTATAAAACTTGAGTTTAGGAGTCTCTTAACTAGATTTTCTTACAACAATTTATTAAGACGATACATGTGAATATGGGTTATCATTCTATTCCAAAGCCTAAACTCATGTTCCTTGGATGGAAGACAACTTATATTTGAATATGCATGTTCAATATCTAACATGTAAATGATATTAATCCACTTACCAACCAACATTACCTTTTGCATTTTTGGTTCACAAATCAAGTAGTGATCAAGTTTAAATAGAACCTTATGTCTTTTGTCACAAAGTTGGGTTATGCTAAGTAGATTGTGCTTGAGACCTTCAATAAATAGAATTAATATTTTGTATGATGACAAAATTCATTTTCATCGTCACCATGTCCAAGGATTTTCTTTTGTTGTTATCACCATATCTAACATGACCTCTAGGCTTTATTTTCATATTCTAAAACTCGGTGATGTTCCTTGTCATGTGCTTAAAATAGCCATTGTCAAGGTACCAAAGTGTTCCATTCTATTGCCCCTAAAAAATGAATTAAGCATCATTTGGTACCCTTATATATGTTTGGGTTCAGTAGGGTTGATGTTTGGTACCCTTAGATTCTTATATTGTCATGACTTGTCCATGCATTTCAGAACCTTAATATTGAGTTCCTCCTTACTAAACACTTTTTCTAGCATAATGAGATGGTTGACAATATGGGCAAATCTTTTCTACACATTAGTTATGTTGTCACCTTGTTGCATCCTAAATAATTCTTACTCGTGGATAACTGCTTCCTACACTACTACAAAATATACTTTCAACGTCGTCATTTAACGTCGGTTAAAGCTGAGCCGACGTTAAATACACTTTCAACGTCGGTTGGTTAAAAAACGACGTTGAAAGTGGAATGTTGGACACATTCTACGTCGGTTCTTAGTCAACTATGCGCTCGATCCTAACAATTGGTATCAGAGCCAAGGTCACAAGTTCGATTCCTGGTGGGCAATTGTTGAGGGGGAGATTGTTGCAGGTTGCACAATTGTCCCGTGGCAGAGGCCGGGTGGGCCAAGTCACAATCCAAGAGTGGGATATCTTGTAGGACAATTGCTGAGGGGGAGATTGTTGCAGGTAGCATCAATTGTCCTGTGACGAAGGTCAGGTGGGCCGAGTCACAATTGAATCGTGGCGCTTGGGCTGTAAAAGTAAAAAGAGTTGCGCTCTGACTAATGGCTATAGCTTTTGGCCTAGTGGTAAGCGCTCGATCCTAACAATTGGTAGGACAATTGCTGAGGGGGAGATTGTTGCAGGTAGCATCAATTGTCCTGTGACGAAGGTCAGGTGGGCTGAGTCACAATTGAATCGTGGCGCTTGGGCTGTTAAAAGTAAAAAGAGTTGCGCTCTGACTAAGGGCTATAGCTTTTGGCCTAGTGGTAGCGCTCGATCCTAACAATTGGCTCGATACCAATTGTTAGGATCGAGCGCTTACCACTAGGCCAAAAGTTATAGCCATTAGTCGAGCGCAACTCTTTTACTTTAACGACTCAAGCGCCACGATTCAATTGTGACTCGGCCCACCTGACCTTCGTCACAGGACAATTGATGCTACCTGCAACAATCTCCCCCTCAGCAATTGTCCTACAAGGTATCCTTTATTATTGTCTTGACGTAGAAAGCACTTTTCACGTCGGTTCATCTAGAACCGACGTTGAAAGTCTTTTAATTTAGACATTCAACGTCGGTTCCCAGATGAAACGTCGGTTCCCAGATGAACCGACGTTGAATGTGTTTTCACCCAAAAATTCTCTTAATTTCAAGAATTGTCACTGACAGGATTCGAACCCAGTATTTTAGAGTTGAAAGTTGATACTCCAACCACTAAACTACTGTAATTTTCTCGATAATAACTTACAAATTAATTATATTTATATACAAATAAATATATATACGTGTAAATATATATTTATTTATATATATTTTCTGGAAAGTGTTTTTATTTTTTTTCAACCAAAAATTTACTTAAGTTCGAGAATTGTCACTGACGAGATTCGAACCCAGATATTTTAGAGTTAAAAGTTGATACTCCAACCACTAAACTACTGTAATTTTCTCGATAATAACTTACAAATTAATTATATTTATATATAAATAAATATATATCCGTGTAAATATATATATTTTCTGGAAAGTGTTTTTATTTTTTTCAGCCTAAAAATTTACTTAAGTTAGAGAATTGTCACTAACGAGATTTTTTAAACCCAAGTATTTTAGAGTTAAAAATTGATACTTCAACCACTAAACTACTATAATTTTTTTATAATAATTTACAAATAAATTATATTTATATACATATAAATATATATTCGTGTAAATATATAAATATAGAATATATAAATACAAATATATTTATATATTTTGATATATTTATATATATTTATATAGTTATATAGTTATATAGTTATATATTTATATGTTGGATGTGAAGGTGCGTTCGAGGGTGAAAGTGAGATTGACTCTCGCTTGAGTGAAAATACGTTAAAACTCACTGAAATTCACTCGTTCAAGCCTCGCTTGAGCGAAAATTGGTATTTTTCACTTGAGCGAATGATGCGTTTCTCATATTTATTTTATATCATTAATAAATTATAAATATTATATTCCGTCATTAAATTACAAACCCATATAAAGAGACTCGCTCACAAATTTGACATCAAATTTTGAAAACTCACTCGACACACTTTCACCTTCGAGCGTGCCCTCACATCCAACATATAAATATATAATTATATAAATATATCAAAATATATAAATATATTTGTATTTATATATTTATATATTTACACGGATATATATTTATTTGTATATAAATATAATTTATTTGTAAGTTATTATCAAAAAATTCGAGTAGTTTAGTGGTTGGAGTATCGACCTCCAACACTAAGGTACTCGGGTTCGAATCCTGTCGATGACAATAAAAGATGATAAATAATAAAAATATAATATAAAAGAGAGGGGATCTCTAGATAAATAGAGAGAGGGGAGAGAGGTTGGAAATAAATAAAAATTTTCGATTTGAAAGTCAGGACTTTCCACGTCGGTTAAATAGAACCGACGTTGAAAGTCCCGACTTTTAACGTCGCTGATACTAACGTCGGTTCTGAACCGCCGTTGAAGGCCTTCCAGAACCGATGTGGAAAACCTTATTTGTAGTAGTGCTAGCTCTTTTGACATCCATACTTCCTTCATGACTCACCTTTAAAATGTTTCATATTTCTTTGGCCGAACTACATTGGAAAATATTGAAAATTCATCAAGATTCAAAACATAAATTATAATATTTTTGGAAGTGCAATCATATTGTACTCTTTTATTTTCTGCATCGGTTAAATTTGACCATCCCAACTAATTTTATCAATTAATTCAATACAAATTTTATTTTTATCTTTCATAATTAGTAGTTTATACCAAAAGATGAGAAATGGATTAATAAACACTCGTTTAATAAAAGGTAACTTGTTTTTAGTTATTAATGCTATTTAGATCAAATCTTAGAACAAACCAACTTATAGAAATTGTTAGAATTAATGATTGTTTAAAAGGGAGTTAATTAAACTTTATAAGTTGTCGCAATAATAAATATTAAAACCAAAATGATTTTTTCAATTTTACAATTCAAAAATTATTTTACTGCAAAAATCAAGATACAGACCATTGGTAAAGATTCTACCCAATAAATTTTATACCAATTAACTGAATCCATGAAGTACGTCCAAGTCAATTAATATAACAGATTTTGGAATGTTATACACTAAAATCAAAATTCACTAACATTAATATCCTCTCAATAAAATTTCCTAAGAAGAGTTATCCAAACTCTTGATTTTCAGTCAATCCTCCCACGGGCAGTATCTTTGATGATAATGGTCCTAAACCACGCCTACAATAATTAAAATATTATTGACACAAAAGCATGTAAAATATAAAATATAATAGAATTTATTCATGTTATATATCATATAATAAATTCTCTTTTCAAAAGAACATTCATTGGTAAATGAAAATAATAATAATAATAATAATAATAATAATAATAATAGTTATGTTAAAATAAACAGTTAAGAAAAAGAAAAAGAAACTATATATATATGCTAAAGTAAAACTTTATTTAATTTTTTTTATCATCTTCATTGAGCTTTTTCAACATTATTTTTAATCTCAGAAAATTTAAGTGATTTTAACCCTATTTCAAATTTACTTAGAGGAAATTAAACTTATTAGACAAATTTCTCTTCTAAAAAAATGCAAAATTGTACATTTGTACCCATACTTTCATACAGATTTTAACTTATAATTCATTAAAATTCATCATCTCATATAAAATTCAGTAGTATATATTTTAGAGTAAACTAGCATAGATTGATGTGTTATACACATCTTGAAACCAACTACTTCCAGACTATTTAGAAAGAGAGGAGAAGAAACAAACTTATTCATATCAAAATTCTAATAAAATAAGAATGATATACACGGTGATTTTGACCTACCATAAAAAGTAAAAATGGGACGAATAAGTTAATTCATTATAGTAATAATGGTTGTAGATCCTGAACCCTCCATTAAAAGATGGATAGATGGGTTGACTTCATAATTAAAAAATAATAATTTATTTTTTTAAAATTAAAATGTTTAATAAATTTAATAATAAGATTATAATTTATTTATAATTATATATATATATATCTCAAATTAATAATATAAATCAACATAATATTTTAAGAAATTATAATTTAAAATAATAATAAAATTTATATAATAATAAATAAAATTTTATTTTTTATATTAAAAAATTAAAATATCTATATTTTTTTATTTTATAAAACTTTATATTATTCTTCCTTTGAGTAATTTTTACACATTTAATTTAAGTCATAAGATAAGAATAATTAGTATTTAAGATGAATATGAAAAAGATAATGAACAAGAAGAAGAAGAGGAGAGAGAAATTTATGTTAGAGTAAAAAAGAATATTTTCTATAATAAGTGAGAATATGACTTATTTGTAATTCTTTTTTTACCATTTTTAACTTTGTATATTATCTTTATGATTAACTGTATTATAATAAAAAATAATTTATTAATTAGGCAGAATGTGAGTTGATTTATCTCGTTGGTTAGATGGATTGACATGTACTATGAAACAGACCTTACAGGTTAAAAATACCAATCTATCTTATCGAACTTAGGTCATTTTGTCATAAAAAAATTATTCTTAAACATACAAAATAAAAGGTGAAAAGTTTAGACACAAATTCGAGAAAATAAATTCTTTTAATGATTTTTACGAAATAAAAAATAAATTGTTTAATCATTCTATTGGTAACTTAAAAAACTTAAATAAGTTTATTATTTTTTCATCAATTTAAAATTTTTTGTCAATGTTCACCTTTTATTTTTTTGTATAAATGTTAATCCCTGATATATTTCAGGGATCTTTTGATTGCCAATTAAGTTACAATTAATATAAGCTAATTAGCTTTACAATTCAGTTATAATTAAATTTAAAATTAGTTTTAAAATCATGATTTAATATATTTCTCCTTTATTGTGTTCTCTTCTTACATATTATTGATCATAATATACTTATTCTGGAGCTTAATTAATCTTAGTTAAATTGAGCGCTATGAACTTAAACCTAAGAAATATGCTTATTCTGATGGAAAATTCTGGTTTGAAGATAAGCATATTCCACGCGTGATTAGTGAAAAACTTACATCACAGTTTGTCCTTCCCAAAATGTATACTTCTTTTGTTTGTTGATGAATTTTGAAAACTCATTCAAAAGAAAGGGCATGTTATTGCTTCTAATGTGATTCCTTGGCTTTTACTTGCTCCTTTTTTAATATTTATAACAAATGTTTTGAAAGTTAAATAAAGTAAAACTGAAAAAGAAAAGAACATTGATTTTGAAACATCATTTGATTTATTAAACATGTAATCAAATTACTATTAAAGTAATCAATATTCAAAGAATAACCTATTAAAGGGACGAGCATCATCAGTTCCACCAACAAACCAAATATAACTTTTAAACTATTGTTTTATTATAGCCACACATTATAAGTTCTCTTTGTGCCCCATATAGTTTATCTTATATCTTTGTTAATATTTTTTTTTAAAGATGAAAAAGTCATACTGACATTAAACCAAACACTCTTGAATAGGCAAAAACACAATGGTACTTTTTTTTTCCAAATTACCTACCAACAGATGAATTTTAGTTTGATTAAAAATAAAAAAATTATAATGTATTAAATTAACTAATTTGAAAAAATAAAAATATATTTTTAAAATTTAATTTATATTAATAAAATTAATTTATATTTTACATATAAAAATTTAATATATTATAAGAGAAATATTTATTCAATTTTAAAATAAAAATTAAAAAACTTAATTTTATTCTTATTATTCATATTTTAATAATTTAATCATTTTAAATAATTTATTTTTATTATTAAATTCTAAGAATAAACAAAAAATAAAAATTTATTATCATACTTAATTCATTCTTAACTTAAGTAATTTATTTAAGTTATAAGTGAAATCAACAGCGCTAAATTAATATTGTTGGATTTATAGTAATATCTAATCTAATTTATTTCTCGATCTTATTATTTTTTTTAAATATAGATATTAAACTTATTTTGGAATTTCCTCTAATTTATCAAAATTTTATAAATTATATAAGTTTTTTTAAGACATTTTCTTATGCATTTTTTAATCTCTACCAATTTGTTTCATATTTCAATAAATCGACATACTTTCATCATAAAGTTTTGCAAAAATATGTTGTTTTATTACTAATATGGTAGTAAAATGTATAAAAATTAAAATTATAATGGTAAAATGTGCAAAACATTTTATAACTTATTTATAAAATTTACAAAAAAATTATGGTAAAATTTATAAAACAATAATAAAATGGTAAAATAAAAGTGCGTGTAAAGAAATATTATTTGTACTCAAACGTGATTAACTTATTCACACGAAAAATATAATTAGATTATTTTTTGTTAGAATAAGAACTAGTAAGCGATACTAGATAATTAACTCAATCCACAAATTGAATAAAGAAATAAATAAGCCACAATTTTATCAGTCTTATATTATGAAAATGGGGAATCCAAAGTATCTTTATTCCATTTATAAGGTCATACAAATAATATCTTTGTACTCAAAACCGTTTTAAATTAAAATTATCAAATAAATTTTTTTGAACTTATTTTTTAACATTAATTACTCAAACTTTTAAAAAAAATTAAAAAACAAAACTAAATTAATAATAATAATAATCAAAATGTCATGAATTTACTGCATAACAACACAAGTGTTTATTATTACAAGGTAACACATCAAGTTTTGCACATTGGCTCACTTCAAGTACACGAGCAGATATGAATATGCACATAAGCTTATGAAGTGAGAGAGTGAGGAAGAACTTTATATGGGTTGAGTATGTGATTGGGGTCCATCAAATTCTTGATTGATGCCATCAGTTGCACCTGTCCAATTTGATACCACTTCAGACATTCATTCAAATCACAAGTTTACATTTTCAAACACAAACACTACAACTTAATTCAATAATAAATCATTAATATACATACAGTTTCACGTGACTTGCTGTAGAAAATTTTGTTGGCTTTCATTAGTCCTAAACCATGCTCAGCACTAATACTCCCTAGGTGCTTAGATGTCCACTCATATACAAAAGGTTCAATTTGGGACAGAATCTGCAAATTTTATCACTCATAATGTTACGAAAACAAAATTTTCATAACCAAACAGTTTGCTGAGTTTGCATGAGCTACCTTGTCGTCATCATAATGAGGAGTAGAAACGTTCAAATGCAAATTACCATCTCCAAGGTGACCATATCCAATTACATTAGCTGTATTACCTACAATTCAAAAATAAATAAACAAATAAAATACAATATGTTCATGCATGCACCACTATGATACAACAGATAACACACATATTAGTCTTTCTAGGACACAACTAAAGAAATCAAGCATATCTTCTTAACTATATTATGTCTGCTCATTTCTCATCTGAACTATATACGACAAACTTGGGAAACAAAAATGTAACTACATGGCAAAAGTTTGTCTGTTCCTTACCTAGTTTAGAGCGCATTTCTTCAACAAGATTGTACATGTGTTCAAGAGGTATGGATAAATCATACTTGTAAACAGCTCCTGCTCTCATCAATGCCTCTGGTATACCCTGAAATCATTAAATAAAATCTAAAAACAATCAAATAGTATTTTCATGAAAATAATTAAAAGTTCATATTGAATTGAAATTTTAGTTACTGATAACAAAATTATTGCTGAAAAGTAAACAGAAGAATAACACTTTTGGGGGGATGGGGGAATCATCCTCTTCAAATTCCTTAGAAAATAAGAAAAAACAAATCTAGTATCTACACCATAGTAGTTATGTTTCTTGCACTCAATATGTTCAAATATTTGGTTATTTTGTGCATCTCAAGAAGAGTCTACACTGGAAAAGCATCCACGAGTGTCAAATGACAGCAGCTGAAATCAGAATAAATATGAACAACTTGCCCATAAAATGCAAAATTAGCACTAGCAATTTAGCAGGAAATTTATACCATGTAAAGAGTAAAAGTACGAAATGATACAGAAAGTTTGAAGTGAATTAAAATTTTCTATAGGATGAAACTGCCCATAGAGCATTAATAGCCAAGCAAGTGGATAATAAAGGCAAGTAGGTATCAATAGCTTCATATGACATTGGTATAAAAAATCCCAATGCGAGGTGTATAGCTGACCTAACTAGGCCAAGCCTTTTCATTTTAAAGAATGTATGAATACAGAAGAGGTAAAACTGACTCAAAAAATTAGAAAACCAGCAAGTATGAAAAAGCATGGCAGTGATATATACTTCATTTTGAAAAGAGAGAAAGCATTTTTCCAAAAAAGATAATAATGGAGTGAAAAATGTCAACCTCACGGAGAAGCCAAAAGGATGATGCTTGGTTTATGTCTTGTGCAAGAACACCATCAGATATCAAGTCATTCTCCATGGAGCCAAGTAGAAATGCTTCAAGCTTTTGTCTGAAGGTATCAAAATAAATGTGACATTAATTAAATGCTCATACTGATAACTAAAGCAAAAAAAAAAAAATCGACAAATAAAAAAGTCAAGGAACCTGTTGACGCAAATTTAAGGTTCATACTTCAAAGCACAGAATATTTCATTTGGATGAATTCAGGATGCTGTAAGTGAAATTATGGAGGATAAGATATTTCTAATAACTGTCCCTAATCACTTAATTATTAGACTCTTCCATACATTCTTCCACCCAACCCCCGCCAGAGACAAGAGACAAAATTAGCATTAAACAACTCCAATAATGTAACAGATCACACTAATCTTTGTTGAAGGAATTTAAACGGAGGTATATGACTGATCAAAAGTCAAAACAGCTGAAGTCAATGTAATTTACTCTGTTAAATGACTAATTGCATCATGTTAAAATGCAACGACTTTATTCACACGCACAGAGAAAAATGTTACATAGACTTTTTACTTGTCAGAAGTGTCATCACTGCCTGTTGTCTCAATCAGAACATAAAAGTTATGCGGCGACGTAGGTATTGGATTTCGAGCACCTTCTAGGTGATTTAAAACCTGTCAGAAATCCAATCAAATCAGGATGACTATGGACCAACCAAGGGGAAACGAAAATAAAGTCATAACAAAGTTCTGATAATTTTCTCTGTAGTAAGACCTGGGATTTTATAGCAGATTTATCTAAATCCAAAACAATTAATCTAAACTAGCTGTTATGATTGAAGAAAAATTTTAAATATTACAATGATTAATACTACTTAGCAATTCATGCAAAGTTCATAACGAATTCCATGACAACACAGAGACATGTTTGTACGCCCTTCTTGAAAATCATAGATCAAAGTCAAGACTCAAGTCCCAAAGCATTTTATGCCTATATCTTAGTATTGGCCAGAACTTCCTAATATGTTTTTTCATTGTTGTGTTTTATAAAGTGTGGTTTACGTTTGCCTTCTATTGACTACAAATATTTTGGATGTACGTGACATTATGCAAGTGGCAAAAAGGGAACACATGCATGAATTCCTACGTAATGAGTATGCGAGCTTTAAGTATTTGAGATGTTAAATCCAATAAAAAATAGCAGCAAAAACTAAAACTCGAATCAAAATGCAATTTGATCAATAAGACCCGCTACCAATTTTATTTATAGTCTCTATGTTTCCATATCTACCTAATCAATATAAAATCACCACAAGAGATGCAATTATGAGTTTTGTAAATTGTGTACATTATGTCGTAATTATTATTCTGCTTCTTACTCCTGTCAAACGTCGCACTCTCACCTCACCATTAGTGCTACTCTTTTTTTCTGAATATCACAAATGTAGAATACACAAAAAGACACAAATACATGCACGTTCACAGTAACCTTATCAATATCTAGGACGCAGGAATGCTAAATATCATTTGCACTCTTGTACAGGGTAGCTGGTAACATCAAGCACAAAGTTAACACCAAACATAAAGTCATATCAAGTTTTAGCATATCAGCATGCATCAAGACAACTTTAACGCATTTATAAGTAGCAACCATCCCACAGATTGATTTCATCATGGTATCATTTGATAACTTGACATTACCAAATTCATAGACTGGCCATCCAGAAATTCAAATGCAGATAGAATCTCCCCAAGTTTTCTTTTTGCTTCCTGTAGCAGTTTCTGATAAAAAGTACAGAAACAAAAGCAATCTGATAAGATGGATGCCTGTTTCATTCTGGAAACAAAAGGGAAAAGCACATTGGTGCAATACGTAAGCTTATACAAGAGTTTCACCTAATTGGTAACAGAAAGGTCCTATACAGTTAGTTTAATATCTTGTCATTAGAGACCTAGTTTCACCATGCTTAGTGCTGGTGGTAAGACAATGATAAAATAAATAAAATTAATTTGGAAGACAAGGGCATGTTTAGTCTAAGAAAAGGCTTTCCATTGTCATTTCATTCTTTTCAAACGAACAAAAATGTTATTTTCACCATTTCGACACAAATAGAAAACAGAAAGTAGTGAAAATGGCATTTTTGCAATAATTTGTGAAAATCATGAAATGGAAAGTGAAAACATTTTCTCAAAACAAATAGGCACCAAGAGCCTTCATTAATGAAAAAGGGAAACATATAATGCTTCCCAATCAGTCAGTATAGTATTGTCAATAAATATAATTGGCACTTAATTAAGGTAATCCACAGAAGCAAATGCGGCAACAATGAGAGAAAATGTATTTGAAAATAGGAGTATTGATCATGCCTGACAGCTGCTATAATCTTTGCAAGCAAGAAAAGCAACATTTACTGAAGATAACTTTGGTGGGGTAAGTATTGAAACTTTAGTAACAATTCCCAAGGAACCTTCACTCCCTACAACATCAGTAAGTTAATTTACAATCAGATATTCTACTTGTTTCCAGATTTGACTTGTTGTTCAATACATACCTATAAATAGATGTTTCAAATCATAGCCAGTATTATCTTTGCGCACTGTCTTAAGCATGTCAAGCACAGTACCATTTGCTAGAACAGCTTCAATGCCTGTAGGGCAATCAAAAGCTTGCTTCAGAATTAATAGAGTACTATTGAAAAAAGAAATGGATTGAGATGACCCCAACTTCTGAGCAATTTGGGTGCTTTGATACTTCAACATGAAATCGTTCCACCTTTCAACATGATTCCGTTCTAGACATGATTAAATCAATACAACCATCTAGCATTTATGCCCTGACTTAAGAAGTATTCAGATGATGTAGAAAAGCCAACATGTTTGATTTGTCAATCTTAATGGACTATGACTATTTTCTTACCAAGTATATTTCCATGAAGGGATCCATAACGAACAAGACGCAAACCACCAGCATTAGTTGAAACATTTCCACCAATCTGGCAACTCCCTTTTGCACCTAAGTCTAGTGGCATAACAAATCTGAATGAAAAGTGTAGACAATTTAAATACAAATAGCCTACATTAAAAATTTGAGTTTTATAGCTTGAATGGGTAAAGAAAGGGTAATTGATCATCAAAAATGTTCAAGACATTAGTTGTAACACTGCAGTTGCACCATAGAACTTCAAGAAAAGAACAAACCCAAGAGCAAACCATTTTTCTATTATTAATATAATTGTGTTAAGTAAAGAACCAAAACAGTTATGTTTCACAATTTGTAATATAGAATATGGAAGAAAAGTAGTACCAGTATTAATTCTTCTTCCAGAGTAGCAAGTATAAGATTATCCGAATTTAAAAATAAAAACCCTTAAATTGCAGTTCAATGAAATTGATCCAAATTACATTGACTTTATAAAATTAAAAGGATTACCCTTCATTGTCCAGGAATGACATTATACTTTCCAATATGCACCCAGCTTCACATACCAATACTCCACTAACCTAAAGAAGACAATGGCAGAAACTTCAGAATTAAGTATCAAAACCTGTAATGTTAATATTTGACATTGACTTTAATATTTTGATACAAATGGGTCGCAAGGTAACTAGCAGAATTATATGTTGTTTCCTCGTACGAGGAGAAAACTGCTGCATATGGGAGTTTGTTAATGATTATTCACATAGTTTTGCTTTAAGGCAGAAACAAATTTCAGCTGCAAGCTCCAGTTTGATTACAGGCTAATTCAATCCAAAATCCAAACACATTTATACTTTTACAAAACAAAAGAATGTAGGAAAGGGAGAGCCATTAACCTGTTAATAAATTTATATAACAAAGATAGAACGATTCTATTTATTTTAATGATGCAGATGCTGTGCAGTGCTCAACAAAATTATACTAAGTTCTCCAAACAAGCAACAGAAATTGCATAAGATATACACACGGAGGAAAGAGGTAGTTCACAAGTCATAACGCCTTTCAAGCAGTAGACAGTCTACCTTGTCGAAAGATATGATCTTATTCATAGAACTAAGACTGATAATGACCTGCAACATCAGATTAAAATAAAGCTGTTAAAAATCACATAATAACGTGTTTGTTTTCCAGTATATTCAAGGTTAAACCCTGGTCACGCAAGAGAATGAATTAAATAGTATACTTCATCAAAGACAGGCACACTTCCTCCTACAAGGCCAGTGTTTCCACCTTGGGGAACAACAGCCAAGCATCTGGAGTTACAATATTTAAGAATCTGAGAAACCTGAAAAACGAAACACTCGAAAAACAAAGTCAACTAAACAAAGCCAAACTCCAAATGCTTCACGGGACCAAGTTCCTGAAGGGAAATCGTTCATTCTATTCCATAGAGACAAAAAAAAAAAAAAAAAACTGAATTAAAAAACCTGTTCAGTGGTCCTAGGCTGTAGGAGGAGCTTGCTGGAGCCATTGTATTTATGCATCCAATCAGTGTTTGAAGTGACAAGTTTGTCCTCGTCCTGCACAACATTTTTGTCACCCAATATACCCTCGAAGTATCTAACATCATCATCATTCAACTTTGAGAATCTGGGGTTCCTTTGAACCAACCCCGCCACTGAACCATAACATTTGCGCTGAATTCCAACACCCCATTGTTTGGTTTCCACGAAATATCTAAAAGGGTTGAAAAAGGATAAAACTTGATGATCCCCATGAACGATATCGCGCTGTAAAAGCTTGTGTTTTTCATCAAAAGCCGAAGTAAAACGAGAAGATGAAGTTGCAGAAGGAAGAAGAGATGGGTTGCTTGGGCAGTAGGTGAAGGAGCGTAAGAGGAACCCAATTGTGGCTCTGCTATTGTGCTTGGTCATTGTTAGAGGGTAGTGGCTTGCGATGAACAATGGCACGCTAACCTGAAACTGGAATGAAGGTGATGGTCACGACGACGATGATGATCATAATGGGAATGAAGATTGTGATAATGTCAATATGTATTCACAATCATATGTTAAAATAATAATAATTATTATTAATTAAATATAGAGAATTAAATAAAATACTGATATTTCAAATACACCTACTTAAATTTCTTTACTTGCAAATGGGCCTTTTCAATGATAGTTGCAGATTAGTTCTGTAGTTGATGACAATGAAGAATTGGGATTTGAGAATCCAAGAACAGTCGACGCCAACAACTCATCACAATTCACAACATAGCAGTGAGGTAAAGTGAAAGAAATAGAATGTAGAATTTAAGTAAGTACCAATGGTTGGATCCTAGCAACTCAGATTAAGTTTCAGCAAAATTACCTACTTGCTTCAAAACCCAATTTATTAGAATATATATAACTCAATCGGAATGTACTATTTAATACAAAATCAAATAAACATTTCGTTATAAATTATTAAATATAAAAAGTTATTAATTTTAATTAGTTAACTACTGTCTACAAATTAAGTTCATATATTTTTTTAATTTGAGCTCAATAGTTTGTTTATTTTTTACATAATTTATTATAACTCTAAATTTTTAAAATCTTCTAACATTTTTTTAAGATTAAATTATTGAAATTGTACTGGAATGTAGATAGTTAAGTAACAAAATAAGGTGGAGAGAGTGAAAAGTATAATTACAATCTTAGAAGTTTGATTCACATAATAATCCACTTTCTCCCAAATCAAAAGTAATGACTTAATTATATTCTCCAAATGAAATTCTATTATTTTGAAAAAGATACAAAATCTCCTTATCTGCCAAGTAAGCGCAACACAGAAGCTAGCTTTGAAGAATCTTATCACTTAAGACATGATCTGTCCAGACACAAACACGTTAGGTGTTACAGAAAAATAAAAAGCCAAACATGACCCTCCATTTAAAAAACTGAAATATAAATCATCTGCTTCAAAGCTATTTTTCAAACAAATTATATACATGTAGAATGATAAATACTACTTAAATAATAAATATTAATTTTGTAAATATATAAACTGCGAACTTGATTAGAATATAATATTAATATTGACTCGGCAGAAGAGAAAATGAGTTGTAGGAGAAAGGAGAATAATTGTTTTTAATTAATTCATAGTGGAAATTTTATATGAAAAATTAGATAAAAATTAAATTTATAGATTATTTATAAAATATCAAAATTATTATGACTACATCTAAAGTTTTACATAAAATAATGTTTGATTTTATATCATAAAAATATGAAAGCCTTATATTATTCATTAAATAAAAACATCTGAAACAAAATTAATATTTGATACTGATATAGTAAAAGAGGATAAATAAGTAGAAAAAAAATATTGCATATATATAACTTTTCAAGTAAAGTTTATAAAGAGTAAATTACAGAGTGACATTATATTATCTCTTTCTTATTAACCACAAATATTCATAAATGTGTCATTTTCTAAAATAAATTTACTAAAATATTTTCATTCTCCATAATTGCATTATTTTATTTAGACATATGCATAGTTTAATTTGGAGTAATTAATTTAGTTATAAATCAGAAATAAAAAGTTAATTCTTCATAGAAAAATGCAAAATCAGTGAATCATGAGTAGTTGTAAATTGTAAATTTATTGTTCTATCTTCAAATAATGATTGATTTTGTGAGGGATAATCAAGTGAAAAAAATAATTAATTATAAATATGTAGACAAGATAATGATAAACATATTAAAGTGTATTATAATTAAAAGAGGTAGTACATAAAATTATAGATTGATTTCCTGAATTGCATAGTTGGAAGACGCAGGGTTTGGGTTTGGGTTTGGGGTGATAGGCGAAAAATGCAAATGGAAATGAAAAAGATATTGTGACCGCAAGGACCCTATCCGCCCCATAACAGCGCTGTTACAATCCAGCACCCTAGAGTGAGTGAGAGAGAGAGAGGGACATGGCTTCTTCCCTGTCCTCCGTCATCAACCAACCTCACATTGCTCAACGCTTCAAACTTCACCGTCCATCTTCTTTTGCCACTTTCACAATCTTCCACCACAAACGCAGACACAAGCACCAATACAACGTTTTCTGTCCATACCCATATACCTCATTGCCACGCTCTCAACCTCTCAATCTCATCATCGCTTCCAGAACTTTCTCTCATTCCAACACTTTCCGCCACCACTTCATCCCTCAAGCTACGCTCACTGCTTCCGAAGCTAAACCCCGGTTAGTTTTTGTTGCAATTGCAAACACTCCACCACTTTTTTTTTTTTTTTTTTAAATTATGACCTGATATTTTCTCCGAAAATTTATATTTGCTTGGTGGGTATTTGGGATTCACTTCTGCGTCAATGAATTGAATGAAAAAATAACCTTTTTTTTTTTAATTTTTAATGTTATTACTCATCACTTGTGGAAGAATGACATGAGAATATTCGTGGGGAAGACTCAATTTTTTTTTTTACTGTATCATCATTGCAGAATTGCAAATTTTAGATAGGGTAGATTAGGGTTTAGAGATGAAATCGATATTACTCTTTATTTGTTTATTTATTTATTTTATTTGTGCGATAGCCTTGCATCAGATACTGAAGTTCCTCCCACTCGTCGAATATATCATGAGACTTATGGATGTCAAATGAATGTTAATGATATGGAGATCGTTCTTTCTATAATGGAAAAGGCCGGTTACAGTGAAGCTGTGAGTGTTCCCGAGAGTGCAGAAATAATATTCATCAATACCTGTGCTATTAGAGAAAACGCAGAACAGAAAGTATGGCAGAGGCTTAATTACTTTTGGTTTCTTAAGAGGCATTGGAAGAGCAATATTGCTACTGGAAGAGCACAGTCTCTGTCCCCTCCAAAAGTAGTGGTTTTGGGATGTATGGCTGAGAGGTTAAAGGAGAAGATACTTGATGCAGACAAAATGGTTGATGTTGTATGCGGACCTGATGCTTATAGGGATTTGCCGCGCTTACTGGAAGAGGTTGACTATGGTCAGAAAGGGATAAATACTCTCCTTTCACTTGAGGAAACTTATGCTGATATTAATCCAGTTCGAATCTCCAAAAATTCGGTTACTGCATTTGTCTCAGTGATGAGGGGCTGCAATAATATGTGCTCGTTTTGTATTGTTCCTTTCACTAGAGGCAGAGAGCGATCACGTCCTGTAGAGTCAATTGTGAGAGAGGTAGCTGAGCTTTGGAAAGAGGGTGTTAAGGAAGTAACGCTTCTTGGCCAGAATGTGAACAGCTACAACGATGCATCTGGGAGTGAGAGAGAGGTTGAATCAGGGTCCAATTGGCAACTTAGTGAAGGGTTTTCCAGTATTGCAAAGGTAAAAAAAATGGGCTTAAGGTTTTCTGATCTACTGGATCGTTTGTCATCAGAATTTCCTGAGATGCGATTCAGATTCACATCTCCACACCCTAAGGATTTTCCGGATGAGTTGCTTTATCTAATGCGAGACAGACATAATATATGCAAATTGATACATTTACCTGCACAAACTGGAAGCAGCAAAGTGCTGGATAGAATGAGAAGAGGATATACCAGAGAGGCTTACTTGGAACTTGTGCAAAAGATCCGGAGTATTATTCCTGATGTGGCTTTGAGCAGTGATTTCATTTGTGGTAACATGTTTTTTAAATTTCTTTTCCCTTCCTTTATTATTCATTAATTTGACCTTTTACAATTTGAGAACCTTAATTTCAACAGATGAGTGCTGGAGTTTCCCATTTATAGTTCCTTTCATTTTGTAATCATATTGAATCTGATGATTTTTTGTTGTTAGGGATCTCATTTATGTTCTCAAGCAATTCAACTTCAGAATAGACTATTTACTCATTGTTTTTTAATAAACCAATCTGGTTTACATCTTCTAGAGTTGAAAAATTGGCATTTCTGAAATAATTGAATACTCCTTCAATAATTTATTCTCAACAAGATGAAAGGATTGAATAAAATCTTTATTTGCAAACTTCAATACCAATTTTTTGGTTTGTTATTGAGGTGTATTGTTTTTGTTAAATTTACTCATTGTTTTCATAAACCCATTTGGTGTTCATCTCCAAGAGATGTAACTAATTATTGAACACTTATTCAATAAGTTTTCACAACAAATTAGATGGGACAAATAAAATCTATATTTGATTTCTCATGGTCAAATTATTTATTCGTGTTATTGAGGTGTATTATAGCACCAGTATATGGTATATATATATTTTTTTTGCAAGTGTTGATGGTGTATAGCATGGTTGTCAGGCCTATGATATTGTTAAAAGGATACTGCAAAAAGTTATTAAAAGAAAGTTACGGTTTATACTTCAGAACTTGGTTTTATATTGAGCCTATTGGTGTTCTGGGATCCATATAACAGCCGAAATTAGTAAAATAAGACGGGGATGTTGTTGTTGTCGTTTCATGGTATTTGAATGATGTACTCGTTGATTGTTTGTATATGATTTCAAAACCTAGTTATTATCCTATACATTTTTCTTTACCACTAACATTTTACTGCATAAGAAACTAGCCTCTGATTGTGATCTTCACATTTTGCAATTTAAATAGGATTTTGTGGAGAAACGGAGGAGGAACATTCTGAGACGTTGAGCCTAGTAAATGCTGTTAGTTATGATATGGCATTCATGTTTGCTTATAGCATGAGGGAGAAAACTCATGCCCACAGAAATTATGCTGATGATGTTCCTGAGGAAATTAAGCAGAGGAGGCTGGCTGAACTTATTGAGACTTTCCGCGAGAGCACGGGAAAGTGTTTTGACTCTCAGATTGGAACCACACAGCTTGTATTAGTGGAAGGACCCAATAGAAGAGCACCAGATACTGAGCTTATGGGCAAGAGTGACAAGGGCCATCGGGTGTTGTTTGTTAATATGCCAATCGCAGATAGGGAAGATGTGAATACAAAGCGAAATCCTGTGGTCGGTGATTATGTTGAAGTCCGCATAACAAGATCTACGAGGGCATCACTCTTTGGTGAAGCACTTGCTATAACTAAATTGAGTTCTTTTTACGATAATCTGGATAAAGCTGTTGCATGCAGCATGTAGAACATTGTAGCATAAATAATTTTTCATGGCAATTTTTGGATAAAGAAGTTGTTCATTATTTTTTTTCCCCTTGTTTCTCTGACTACACAACATGACAACACATTATGGGAGAAGACAGACACTACAAGGGAGTGAGATTTTGCATTTACCATCGATACAGCTGGATTACGATTTTGTATTCTTTGTCCATCCTCTCTTATTCGCATTAAAAGGGCTCGAGTCTGCATTAAAATAGCCTTATGGCATTGGCAACCTGCAATGCAGCATCAATATCAATAGCCTTATGGAGGATTGTTGTGATTTTTGTCTTTGAACAATGGGTAACTGTGGTTTAATGAGGCACACGGGAGAACGTGTGGCTTTTTGTCCATCACAGTTATAGTTTAATAGAACATCATGGGCATGGCAGTTTTGTTTATTGCTCGGGTTACCTGTCCCTATGTTATGTTTTTGAGCGGCATAGGGGAAGGTGAATTAAGTGCACGTTTAATTGTGCGTTAGAGTCACATAATTGCATAAACAGTTTGTGGGTGGACGGAATGTATTATGAAATTTATGTTATTTTATTTTATATATATTTATTTAGCTTAGGAAGATAGTTTTTAAGAAGAATTATTCTTAAAATAAATTGATAAGATAATATTTTATGTTCGTGAAATTATGTTTAGATTACTTATATCTATTGATTTAGTGGGTCAATTTATGAATACTTTTTATTCACGGTTTTTTCTATTCGCCACACAGATGGAGTTGGATTGGAATTTTTACTCCAAATTTAAAATGAGTCTAACCCAATTTGATCCTTTGTTTAGCAGTAGGATGGGAGTGGGTTGGATTGTGAAAAATTGATTCATTTGACAACAATTTGAGTGCCATGAAAAGCACCTAACCTTCATCATTTATTATTATTGATAATTTTCTGGTAACATAATTACATTACACACTTATCTTTGGAAGGCGTAGAATGTAGTAATTGCAATATGGTCCGTCCATACATACTGATACAACAAGCTCCAGCAGGGTTCTGCTAGCAGTAGCAGTAGCATTGAAACTGAGAGCAGTAATAAAAGCAAAGTCAAATACAGCAAACTAACTAGCCAGAAAAATCTAATTTCCCCCTTCATTCACATGAAATAAACGGACCACTTGCTTTTTGCTGGCGGAACCATGCATTAACATTTACTCTCAGTGTTTTTCAGAAGATGTTTTGAAAAATCATGTTGTTTGGTCAAAAGTGTTTGAAAGAAGAGAGTGGAAAGACAGTAGTTTTGTTTAATAATTGTTGCATCAGAGAATGGGAGAGTGGTGTTGGTGAAGACTGTACTACCGAGGATGATGCAGACTAGACGAAAGCACCTGCCCTGTAAGTCCACAATGAAAAAAGTGGAAGAAGGAAAAGACGTTAACGACTTCGGCCCCTTTTTTTCACTGCCCCATAAGCCTTTATTTTTCTCAGATGCACACTTGCAGCCTAGTATAGTGTAGTGGTAGTAGAGTCAAAACCCGAGGTCGGGTACTCTTTCTCGTCTGCCTCCATACCTTCCTCACAAATAGTGTTATGTTATGTACTATTTTATAACTTCTTGGTATACTATTTTTCAGTGTATACATTAACAAATACAAAGAAAGATATGGGATACTCAAATCAAATGCTTAATGCATTATTCTTTTCTGGCAGCGCAGCGTCATAGTGTAAATCTGCCAGCAGAACCGACTGATATATACGATTAGACTATTCATTCTTTCAACTCCTGTCTGTTACCACTCTATTTCCAGACCATAATAAACTAGTTACATATGCACGGTATTTGGCGGGTTTGGTTTCAGATTTTGGACTTCATTTTTTATATTTTAGTTGTGGATGTTAAAAGTTAGATAACTGTAGTTCCCACGTTTCAAAAGTGATTCCACGCCTTAATCAAATGCAACTAAGTCCGATTCAAGATTAAGTAAACTACAAAAATGGATATTTTTACTTTAAATTTTGACTTTAGATTTAATTTTATCTTAGATATTATCCTTCTTATTTCAATATTATATGTGTAATCTTTTTTCTTCAAAATGAATATTTTTATAATAAATAATTAAAAAAGTAATTTTTTTTAAATAACTTGTTTAAAAATAAACAATATATATTTTAAAAAAAAAACTTTAGTAAAAGGTTGAGAGGGAGAAGAAGTAAGGAAGCAATGGCATGGGTTGACGGAACATGCTAATAAGATTTATCCACTGAGAAAAATAATGGTGAACATTAGCTTACTAATTATAGAGGGTTCAATAAAAAAACAAACTAAAAATATAATTTATCTGAATTTATTACAATACCCGACTAGTAATCTTAGGAGCAAATCACATTAGATAAGTGAGGGAAAGGACTTTAAACAATGACAAATAGTAATTGAGGGATTAAAAGCTATTCAAGAACTGTTTAAGGTTTAAAGGTTAATTTCAAAAAACATTTAAAAAAACATATTAAACCATTACATAAGTTTTAAAAATTTCTATCTACCTTGCATATTGTCTACTTGGCACAAAATTAAAATACATCACATATTTAATGTTAATAAATTAATATATATATATATATATATTCTGTATAAATACCAAAATATAAAAAAATAAAAAAATTATTACACATTTAGTCTAAAAATAATATTATTTATTATCTAGAATATTCGGTAAAAAATTTATGAATACAATTCTATTATTTATGCATGCATGTTTATATTTTCATTATCTATTTATACATTATTTTATTTTATTTTTTGTATTAATATTGATTTAAGTATAAATGTACGTTCTTTCTTCATCTACAAATAACATCCTCAATACTAGAAGATCGAAAGTGACAACTGTTCATATATTATTGAGGGAACAATGACAAAATTTATTTTCTAAATTTGTACCAAATGTTGATTTTAAGTCACTGTAGATTTATTTTTCTTGCTTCAATTAAAGCATTAAATATTTAAAACATTTTTATATTTTTTTCCACATATGTATATTTTTTGTTAAAAATAATAAACTGGTTGAGAAATAAAATAATATCTTTTAGAAAAAAAAATATTGAAATCGTATTCCAGGACACTAACAAATTATGAGAGAAGTAAGTCATCTTACAGAGTAAAAACAATTATTAAAAATAGTTGATGAGTAAAATTGGTTCAATATTATTTTAAAATAAATTAATTAAAAATATAAGAATACAATTGATAAAAAATATTAATAAAAAAAAGACTAACAAATTATTGAAAACAATAAAAATTAATATTTATCTTGATTTATATAATAAATCTTAAATGACTTATTTAGAGTGAGTACTAATGATTATAATAAATAATTATGTTTTGTATAATTAAAAGATTTTTATATGTTATTAATTATTAAATAAAATTTTTAATTATTATCCCAAGAGAAATTATTAATTTTATGCTACGTCAACTATTAAATGATGTATACGTTTATGTGGGGGTTTAAGTGATATTCATCATTATTTATAGACATTCTAGCAAAATTTCCGCAAATCAGACAACTATAAGGTACATCTGAATAATCATTAATGAAGTCAATTTTTTTACCATTAAAATCACACACATTAATATATACATTACTTAATAATTTATATAACATAAAATTAATTATTTTTTATAATGATAATTAAAAATTTAACTAAGTAACTGATATGATGAAAAGATAAAATATTTTAATATATTAAATATAAATATTTATAGTAGTTATTATATAAAAAATATATTTTATCTTAATTTATATATATAAAAAAATTACTCAAATATTAAACTTGAAAAATAAAAACAAAATTATATCTACATTAAAAAAACAATAAAAAAATAATTATTTAAAAACAAAAATAAAAAATATAATAATTAAATAATATTAAAAAATAAAATAAAACTAATATTAAACTATTTGTTGCGTTGAGAAATTAATTAGAAAATTCAAGTGAACAACTAAGCTTCTGATTGTTTATATGGTTATATTGGAGACCATAAGTAACTTTCTTTATATAATGAATTAATATGTAGAACACATATTAATAAAAAAAATCAATTACAAAATTTTAAAAGGTTAATTACATTATAATCTATGATTGTAATTAATATATATATATATATATATATATAATTTTTAAAATTTAGATTAAAATATTAGATAATGAATTAAAATTATAAATAAGTAGTGATTCAAATCTTAATATTTTCTATTATAAGAAGACAATTTTTTGTTTACAGTACAATCAATAAGTTATTTTGATAATTGTGATTTTTTTAGAACTTTAACCTATTTTAAAATATTTTTTTAATAAATTTAAAACACTGGATTTTAATATTTCGGTCTTTTAGAATATCATAATTTAAAATATTATAAATTTGGTCTATTTTTTATTCATATATTTTAATAAATTAAATCATTTTTATTGTATTTAAAATAAAATATTGTTTAGGATTCTCACAAAAAAATTTTAAAGTAAAAATTAAACATAAACTTAAAAGATAAATTTTATTTTTACAAGATTTATACCAAACAATTTTTCAATGAACATAATAATCGTTCAAAAACCTGGTCATAGAATTTCAAAAGTAAAAATTAAAATATAATAAAAATAAGATAGGAAGATATATTTTTAGTTTAGTTTAACTTATTTTTCAAGCGTTCGAATCAATTAAGCGGTACAGATAAAATTTTAAACGTTAATGATGAACCATGGTTAAAAATATAGGATTAATTAAAAAAAATTGTAAAAAAAAAACTATAATAACTTATTTTTTTAAAAACGTACCAACATTAGCTGTATCTTTAATGACCATTTTTCTTATTTTAAGGAAGCATTAAATATTACATCAAAATCTCTATAATTTTGCAGATACCAACACTTGCATTCATGTATATATTTAATAAATTATTAAATAAATGGTTTTAATGATGGAAAATAAATTATTGTTTTCTTAAAAAATAATTACTGAGCAGCGTTGGGAACAGAAAAGGATGGGAGAGAAAATGTAAGGTAGTAATGGGCGGATAACATGTTTCTCAATTTGGTAAACCCAATATTACTTTTTAATTATATTTCTTTTTTTCTCCCACCATATTTTATAAAGAATAAAAAAGATGATCATCATTTTTATCTCATCAGTTTGTATTTTGTTCCTTTTTCTTCAAATATATGATACACTTTTTTTTTTAATCAATGTTTTATGTTTATATAAGAATTGTTACAATAAATGATTGTTTTGGAGTCCTAGATTTTCACTCTCTCTCTCTCTCTCATTTCTTCTCTTGATATATCTCTCCACACTCAGCTCTCAAAGGGAAGGACAAAAAGAAGTTTCTCCTTGACTAAAACATTTTACCATTCTTTCTCTCTCTCTCTCTGTACTCTTCTCTCCCCCTCTTTCACCAAGTACAAAGCTGCATGAACTGAAAACCAACAAGAAGTCATCACTGATCACCAAGTTGGTTAAGAATTTTTTTGAGAGATGGAATGGATCATAGGGGTGTGCGTTGCGATGGGCATGTTCTTGATGAGTTGGTGGATTCTGCTAAACGGAAAGAATAATGAGAATACTGTGGCAAAAGGCAAAGTCCCAAAAGGGAACTCTGGTTGGCCTTTACTTGGAGAGACCCTTGATTTCATTGCTTCTGGCTACGCCTCAACCCCTGTCACCTTCTTGGAAAAACGCAAGTCTTTGTAAGCTTCTATCCCCACCACACATGGATGAGTTTTCTTGGTGCTAAATTCTTTTTGCCTTTTCCTTTCTCATCTTTTCCTTCTCCACGATACCAATGACATGCATGCCTATCTAATATGCTTTCAAAATTCCATTGTTTTTTTTTTTTTTTTTTTCTTCTGTGTCCACGAAGACGGCTACAACATTACATCAGCATTGCACACAGACGAATTTCCTAACTCATCTGTCAAATTTTGAAAGTGAATGCTTTTTGGAACGATATATATCATATATATGAAGTAACGAAAAAAACAATCGAATCAAAGCTACTAAAAGATTCTGCTATACAGCGGAGCCATATCTTGTCCCTCTCTGGTAGTCTATCCCTTGTGAAGGCCCAATTTTTTAAGATGTGTGAAGTCCTTTACGATGTTCGAATGTGTTGGTGACAATTGTGTCCCAGTGGTCCACATGTTAGTTAAGGACTATTAGTTCAACTGATCGTGATCGAGTATTGTTTGCCTTGATTAATATTTTGAATTTGAGTTGCTTATTATTATTTTTTTTCACCATCTTGTTTTAAGCACTGTTGTAAAAGCTATGAGTTTGGGTTGGGGAGATGCTTTTCTCATTCTTTAAAAAAAAATCTCCCTAAATTAGCCTTCTTGAGGAGGCAAATGATCTTTCTCTATTTTAAAAAATTATAACAACTTCTGTAACATTAAAAATAAATAATCTTATATTAAATAATGGCAATAATTAATAAAATAAAAACGAGAAGATAAATGTTAAGGGATATATTTAAAATTTTAAAATAGCATACAAATATTTATAAAATTATATAAAAAGGTTTTTTTTTAAGGCTTTTGACAGTTTTTTTTTTTTGAAGTTATCTTTTTAGAAAAATTGGTTACCAAAATTCCGTTTATATTGGAATAGAGAAATTTTAAGCAACTTGTATCTACTTTTAAAATTTATTTTTACTTTGCAGTTTTTAGTTTTGAAATGTTAACTTCTGAGTTTGTCACCATCTTATCTTAAAATCAACAAATTATTGAAGAGGGGATGGAAAAGAGTGTATTGTGTCCATTACTTTCTTTGGAAAGGATCATGAAAGAAGGAATGAAACAGGGTTTGGCTCTTTTATAAATTTAGAAAATGTGTAAGTAAATAAAATACTCCATAGTACCTTCAGTGCAGATGTATATCTTCTCCCCGAGTATTATGTTAAAAATTTGACACATTTTTTAATAATTTTGTGTGACAGATAAACACTTATTTTTTAATAAATTCAACTTGCTTGAAATCAGTGTTGGAAGGTGACTTTTAGAAGAATGAAATTGAAAATACAGCTCCTATTTATAATAACTTCTAAAATTCAATTGGATTAGTGTTATCAATGCACCCCCGTGATCTAATAATAAATGTCTATCCCCATTGTGGTCCTGGAGCTGCTTGCTGGGCACAGGGCCTCATTCTTTTGAGAGAAGACACACATTTTGGAAGAAGAAAGTGCAGAAAAAGCCTGCGTCTGCAGTAACTCCATCTAGCTATAATAGATTTTGTCTTGAACTGTGTGGAAGGGAATGTGATATTGTGAACCCTGCGAGCCGCTGCATCTATGAGAGCAGCAACTATACATATATATTTTAACCTTCCCTTAAATGCTGCAATAAAAACCAGAAAAAGTAACAAGGTGTTCATATTACTTGTTATCTATTGTGGGTATAGGTACGGGGATGTGTTTAAGACATGCATTTTGGGAAGCAATGTGATAATATCGACTGATCCGGACGTGAACAAGGTGGTTCTGCAGAACCACCAAGCCAACTTCGTCCCTGCTTATCCAAAATCAATTAGAGAATTGATGGGAGAACAATCCATACTCAAAATGAATGGGACCATGCATAAGAAGGTGCACACACTCATCGCAGGGTTCCTCCGATCCCCACAACTCAAAGCTCGAATCACCAGAGACATTGAACACACTGTCAAACAATGCTTAGCTTCTTGGACTCCCCACCAACCAATATACATTCAAGATCAAGTCAAAAGGGTTTCTTTCTTTTTCATTATTTTCTCTAGCACTTCTTTCCTTTTCCCCTTAATCTACTCTTTGCATAACTCCTTAGCTTCTATTTCTATTGAACTTTTTCTTGTGTGCTATATCAGATTACATTTCCCGTTTTGGTCAAAGTTCTGATGAGCGTTGGTCCCGGTGAAAGATTGGATTTCTTGTGTACAGAGTTTGCAGAATTCATCAAAGGGTTGATTTGCTTACCCCTCAAATTTCCAGGAACAAGACTGTATAAATCCTTGAAGGTCACTTAAACTATATTATTGTTGTTATATAGTTCTATGTTTATAGAATAAATGATATATATGTGCATGACGACTCAAAGTTTTTTATACTATTGCTTGGTTATAATATAAACTATCAGAATGTTGTAATATTTATCTGAAAAGTCATTAAAAAAGTGATGTTTTTGGTTAATTGTTTAAGTCGTTTAATATTGTCAGAACATGATAAATTATTTTTCGATATTATATATAAACCTAGTGAGTAATTAAGTTAAAGAAAATATGTCTTCTTAAATAATTTTGTAACCAATATAATAAAGTTTTACTTCTGTTGTGTACTTATAAGTTAGTGAACTTTGCAGTCCAAAGATAGGATGGTGAAGATGGTGAGAAAGATAGTAGAGGAGAGGAAGAAGCTAAAGAAAGAGAATAATGCAGATGATGAAGGTGATGCAGTGAATGATGTATTGGATGCACTATTACGGGATAAGGGTGACTCCAACCCAAGCCCACGGTTGAGTCCAGAAATGATTAGCCAAAACATCATAGAGATGATGATACCCGGGGAGGAGACACTTCCTACAGCTATGACCATGGCCATCAAGTTCCTCAGTGACTCCCCTCCCGCTCTATCCAAACTTCAGGTACTTTCAAAACAATTACCAATTTATATTTTACGACAAATAAATATGGTACGTAAACAAAATTTATACTATGATGCTGTAATAAGAGAAAACTATGATACTATGATGAAGAATGATACATGTATAGGAAAATATAAAATTTATAACAATTATAAAGCGATAAATAATAAAGTTAGAAAGACAAAAAGAAAAAGATGTTAAGTATTTAAAAAGACAGATATAAGTAATAGAATGAAACAGTTTTATTTTACTTCTGGAACGGAAACGGTTGGAAGTTGAAATTGAAGGTTGGGTTTAGGCCCCAAGGAGGGGTGGTCCTGTGTGGTGTGGACCATCGTTATGCCCTAGAGTAGTGTCTGACTTGTCTATGAAGTCGCTTTCGAAAAAGCACTGAAAAAGCGCACACGAGGGAGTGTGGGCCTCACGTAGTGCGTTAGAGTGCTTCCTTGCCGTACGATGTGTTGTTGTCGATATGATTTTAACTAAACTGCTGGAAAAAATAGCTCCACTAAATTAAATTGCTGCCGCTACAGAACCCAGCTACTGTCTGTCCCATTAACGCACAGCTGCTGCATTTTAAAAAAATAAAAAACTTATTTTTCTATTAAACTATGGATTTATTTTTTTATAAATGATACTTTAAGTAGACCTCTTCCTAATTTATTTGTTTATGGGTAAATTCATTTTTTGAGAGACCCAATTTGCTTCTTCAAAAATAAATTATGAGGAGTTCGAATTTGATTTTTGAGAAATTAAACTGCAGCCCTTTTTATTTTCATTTTTTTAAAAACTAAATAATTACATTTTATTAAATGATTTTTTAAATAAAATACTATTAAAAAGTTATATTATTTCAATATAATTTTTAAAAATTTAAAATATAAATATCATTAATTGTAGTATAGTAATTTTAAAATTTAGATGACTTAAATAATTAATTAATATTAATATAAGTATTATTTAATGGCATAAAAGATAATATTATTAATTAATTATTAAAAATATTATTATTAATAATAATTAATCATAACTAATTGTGAATATTAATGATATTTACATAAATTTATGATTATAATGTTATACTACAAAGAGTTAATGAAAATATGTTTTCGAATATTAAAATAAGATGTAAGTATAGTAATTATAACGAGTTAGTTAAAAAAAGAAAAATATAATTCAATATATATATATATATATATATATATATATATTAAATTTTACGTATGTGTATAAAGTATTTAATTTATGTTAATATTAAATTTAGTAACAATAGTATTTACTAAAGTATTATTAAAATTTAGGTTAATATTCTCATTTAAAATGTAATTTTTTTGTTTATTTTAATATATAATTTTAAAATTTAAATATTTGTATAAAGGAAATTAAAATTTTAAATAATAATAATAATAATAATTAATTATTGCATGAGAGATATAAATAACAAAATTATAAAATTCTTAAGAATATGATACATAAAATTTTATTATAGAACCCTAATTAATTATGTGAAATTGGCTGGATATGTTTTTTTTTTTTATCAGGATTGTGATAGTAAGAGCAATTTTTTTTTGGATGATATTGTCCATTTTTTCTTATGTCTTGATTTGAAGTTCACTTTATTTTTTTTTTTAGACAACAAAGTTAGTCTCATGTAAGCTATTTAATAGTATTCATGTCTTAAGGTCTTGAACCATCCATTATAGATTCTATCTAGTTCTTATAAGGTGTAGACATTATTAGCTGGGCAAAATTGTGATATTCTTGTTACATGCAAGAAGTACATGTGAGCGATGAAGTTTTAAAAACTTCTTGGTATCATAATTCATTTATTATGATTCTCGTTATCCTATTGGTCTTTGCTGGATTTACTTTTTTATTCATGTCAAAATAAAATATTTCATGAGTGTTTATCTTTTATTGTCTCTCATCTATGATATTATTATGACGTTAAAGTAGATATGATCAATCATCCCTGATATTAATTGTGACGTTAAAGTAGATATGATCATAAATGAATTCTTTTTGGAAATTTAGGAGTCATCACTTCATATATGTTTATGATTTTGATTTTTCTAATTTAATAATCATTAAATATATTTAGTTATATATTTATCATCTTTCATTTTTATTTACTTTTTTTATATCTATTTATTATTTATTAATAATATATTATTTAAATTTTCAAAATTATCCCTCTTGTATGATTTAGGAGATTTGTATCACATGTCATTAACATAATTTATTGTTTGGTGTAAATATCCAAGTCTCCCTAAATATCTTTACTTATTATTTTTATTTTTTATTATATTGTAACAGTAAAAGAATTTAGGTTTAACCATTCCATAAATTGAGAAAAGTAAATAAAATTAATGAGTCAAGAAAAAGAAAAAAGAAAAACTCATTTATAACATAATTTTTCATTATTCATTAGTGGATTGTTAAAGTCACTTACCAAATTTTTTATGATGTCTTAAATCTTAGTAAAATGTGAATGTCTAAACACACTTAAGAAGGGGAGGTAAATTTAATTTTCAAATATAATTAATTATTTAAAATCTTTTTTTATAATCAAATTTAAAAAGAATTAGAACAATGTTAAGATCACAAAAATACTAAGATAAAGAAAAGAAAGAAAACAAGTACACGAGTTTATATTGGTTCCACTCGTTTGAATTTGCATTCAGTTTGATCAAACAACCTTAACTTTGATTTTTCATTAAAACTTGTTTAGTAACCTTATTACAACATAATCTACAAATTTTGACTATAATACTCTTTAATGAAGATCTAAAAATAAATCACAACACCTAAAAATGTTTATCCATAAAATTTTCAAGCCAATTTGATGTAGTTCACCTCACATACATCAAAATACAATAAAGATCACAAAAAGAGAGATAAGAACAATTTCTCCTTAGACTTTTGGAGTACTGCATCCTATAGCCATATAATTTCTTCTTTGAGTTTGATTTTCTTCAAAACGTTTTATAGAATTACAAACGTTCATTTCTAAAATATGTGTTTAATTATGGAAAGTTTACATAATTTATTGAGTTTTAAATATGTTACAATTGATTCAAATAATCTATTAATAGAACATTTAATCTATTATTTGTGTGTAACAACTGAAAATAAGTCATATAATCAATTATGTACCAACATAATCAATTATTAGTCTGTTATGTCAAAACAGATATGTAGTTACATAATCGATTAAGTGACAACATAATTGATTATTAGTCCATGGTATAAAACATGAATTTAAGTCATATTATTAATTAAGTATTTATCTAATCAATTAATACAAATTTAATTTTAACTTTTTACATTTCTTCTTTTAATAAATATTAGATAACTTGACTTTAAAAAAAATACTAACACAACTACCTAATTAAATCTTACAAAACATCATCAAAAAAATGATTTTTCAATCATTTTTCCTTATTCATTAACATTGAATACATTATACATGCACAAAATTATTTTCTATTTTCCACTTTTTTTTCTTGAGTAAACACTCCTTATAGATTAGTGACAATTAAAAATCATGAATATACTATTTGAATATCAACTAACTACTTGCCTTCGTACGAGTTGCTCTTTCAACTTCTAAATGAATTGTCGTACGCTGAATTTAAGATCGATGGCGATTTTAATACTACTACTTCTAATTGTCATACAATTTCTTGATAGCTAACTACTTTACTAGTCACTTTTTGGATATGTGACAATATATCCTATATTACCTTGATAGGCATTATTATGATAAATATATATATGCATTGATGAATGTGCTTTCACAATCATCTTCATCTGCAATTTAAGTAAGGATGACATCTTTGTTTTCACTCAAAGTGACAAATCTTTTTATTAAAAGACCAACAAGTGCATGTTCTTGTAGATATTGTTCTTAGATTGGGTGAGATTTATCTCCATCAAGATTAGTGAAATACATCCTGAGAAGTTTAGTTTAGTTTTGAATATGATCTTTCCAACATCTATAATTTGAAAATTCATGTTTTGAGTAATATGATGATTTTGGTTTAGGGTGATATGATGGTTTTAGTTTAAGGTGATACGATGGTTAATGTTGGTAAGACAGGGAGAATAAATATAATTGTAGTTGACGTTGAGACAATAAAAATGTAAAAGAATTAAATATATGTATTATTGCATCTACCCTAACCAAGGATGATTGGGTAGCAAGAATGTATGTTAATCATCCTTTCATATCTTCTCTATCCAATTTTTTGAGTGATGGTTTCTTTTAAACTCTCTTATAGATTTTTCATAAATACAAATCTCATAATTTTGAAAAAAAAAAATAGGTATATGAAAATTTGATAAGTTAGGAACTATTAGTTATTATTATCTGTTTTAAAATTTTGTTTTCTTTCGTATAAATATCTTTAAATTAAATTTAAAATAAATAATAATATATATTTAATGAAAATATTAACATAATTTTTAATAATATTTTCAAAAAAAAATTATTGAAGTTAGTATTGACATTAATTAAATTTTATATATATATATATATATATATATATATATATATATATATATATATATTGTAGGTGAACTTTGAATATATGTATCAGTTATATGTTTTTTAAACTTATTTTATTAACATAAATCTTTTAGTTATAATTAAAATTTACACATTTTTTTTAGTATTTGAAATATTTTTTTATTAACTTTAGTACTAAACTATTATAATCATAAATTAATAAAAATATTATTATGACATTTTATTTGAGAACAATTTATATGAATTATTTTTTATTTTAAAAAAATATAAAATATAAATTTGTTGTGTTCTATTATTTTTAAGCAACACATCTTTCATCTTATTCTAATAAGTTTTCTTAATAAATTTTTAAAAAACTTATTCTCTCCTTAACTATAAAAAAAATTAAGCAATTTAGCATGTCTGATGCATAGTTGTTTGAAATTACATATGTGAACTTGTTTAGAGCATCTTGAAAAAGAATTTTTAATTAGAATTATTTAAAAATAAAATTAAATATTTTATTATGAGTCCAAAATTTAGTTAAAGTTGTTTAAAACTTGGTTAGAATGGTTTATACAAGTAATTTTTTTCTAATTTAAAGTAACTTACTTTTAAACAACTTAAATATGAGACTCATAAAAAAATATTCATGATTATTCTTAACTATTTCTTGTTAACAACTCCTTTATAAATTTGAATATGCTATCACAAGAATTACTTATGAATAAAAATAGTTAAAATAGTATTTTCACATAATTAATTGTTAAAGTATTTCCATATTTCACATGACATAACAGTAACAAGTCTTTGATGTTCTGCACCGCAATGGAATCTAAGTTAGTATATTGACTCAAGTATTTTGCTAATGCTCAGAAGATAGTTTTATATTTAGTTAAGCTGTTTTGTTTTATTTTTTATTTTTTTTCAGGAGGAGAACATGGAACTGAAGAGGTTGAAGGCTAATTGCACAGAAGATTACGCATGGACCGATTACATGTCACTGCCATTTACTCAAAATGTGAGAATCTCATGTTTTCCTCTACCACATGCAAAATCAGTTGCTAATAATACATAATATCTTTCATAGTATATGACATTGTTGTTCATTGTTTTGTCTTTCACTTCCTTTCTAAAAGGTTATCAGTGAAACTCTTAGAATGGCCAATATTGTCAATGGCATTTGGAGGAAATCTGTCAATGACATAGAAATTAAAGGTGAGTTCTTTACAAGAGGAAATAGTATTGGCCTCCTATGATGCATATAGAGAAATAAAATACTAATTAATGCATTTCACTATTCTACGCATATCCAGGGTACCTAATTCCGAAGCACTGGTGTGTCATGGCATCTCTTACCTCTGTTCACATGGATGACAAGAACTATGAAGACCCTTTTAAATTCGACCCATGGAGATGGGAGGCAAACTTCTAAAGCTATATTTCATCATGTTTCTGTAAATGTTCAATTGATAATTACAACAGCAATTTTAATGCTCAATATGGTTGCAGAAAATTGGAGTTGTGGCGGGTAACAACTGCTTCACACCATTTGGCGGTGGAAATAGACTATGCCCTGGATTAGAACTCTCCAGGCTAGAGCTCTCTATTTTCCTTCACCATATTGTTACTACTTACAGGTCAGACAAACATTACACGTGTCATTGTTTGATTTATTATTTTTTGAAGATGTTCACTCAATGATTTTTGTGTAACTGGTTTTAATTACCATGCAGATGGGTGGCTGAGAGGGATGAAATAATCTACTTTCCAACTGTCAAAATGAAGAAGAAGCTCCCAATTAGCGTGCAACCCATTAACGCTTGACTGGATTGGGTTACATCATCAAGAAACTGGGGAGATATGTGTTTGTGTTGCTTATGTCATCACATAGGGTAAATGATTGAAATAAAGGGGTCGTAGAATGAAATAAAAGATACTTCAAATAATATTTATCTTTGTAGTTGATGGACTAGAATAAGATATAATATGATGATAAGGTTTAGGAGGAATCATTCTTACACCTCTCTTTCTTAAATGAGACTCACATGCATAAGCGTTCACAAGTTTTCTTGTTCAACTCTATCCCACAATTATAGATATGATGAACAGAAGAGAACAAGAGGGTGGTGGGCTTGAAGAAAATGGGATAATGTATTATTGTGTTAGCTGTTAGCTGGTGTCACATCTGCTTGAGAGGAGAAAGGTACATTTGGGCCCTGTATCCATCTTGGAAAATAGAATGCAAGTGGGGGTGATTTAATTTATCTGTGTTTGATTCCAATGCAAGGTTGATGGTGGGTTTGTTCTGCATGTGGGTTTTGAGGTACATTTGGTCCCATGCCATCACACCACCTCGTGCTCCACTACCCTCTGTTACTATATCTCATCAATTAGTGGAGTCCTAGGACAAATCTAGTACCAGCACCATCATTCTGCAATCACCACCCATCGGTTTCAAAACTCCTCACACTATACTACTACGGTCTTGTTAACTGGTATTATTGCAGATCACACTATCAACACTACGGTCTTGTTAACTAGTATCATTGCAGAAATTATTCGGTTTAGACTTTACATTTTATCACATCACACACTTACATAGAAACATGCATGGTAAACATTACAAATATGCCAACCCTACAGAGTACGTATGAGATAAGGCATGCCAAATGAAGTTAGTACGCAGTCTGAAACGCAAGTGTGGAAGTGGGGTTGAAGAAGTTGCAGAAACCCACCAGACATTTTATTAATTAACGTGTGAAACAGTGATTTTGGATTGAAAATGGAAGTGGCATCCCACTTGGCCTTCCACCTCATTCGTATGATTTTGGCACAATCTCTTTTTTATGAATAAACTTTGCTTTGCTTGCCATCATTATTCATGAACACTACTTGATGAGACCAATTGATGTAACAAATTTTAGAGACTTAGAGTCAAATTTACAAGAAATAAAAGATTAATTTCTAAAATATGACACTGTAAAACTTTCATGTTTATTAATATCAAGAGTACTAATTAATTCCTGAAAACCATTTTTAATTGTCTAATTTCATCTTTGCTTTCAAAAACCATGATTCATTCGTCTGTTGTATTTTAAGGATTACTTTTTATTTGATTCATCTTTGTCATTGCTGTATAAAGAGAGGACTTCCTCTAATATCATCTTTATGATATTGAATTGTTTTCATAATTAAATAATTGCTCATTTAAATTAACAAAATTCTTGTCTTAATTGTTTTCATAATTATTTTTTCCTCAAATAATCCTGTAAAGTAAATATAAAAGTCAAATGTAGTTAATTTGATTCAATTCTAATTTAATATAAATTTAAATTAATTTAATATTCACTATTTGGTTTTGTTGTTTTTATTATAAATTGTTATATATCTTATAATGATTTTTTTAATAAAAATATATATTATATAAATTTTTGTCATATAATTATTATTATTATATTCATAATTTTAATTTTTTATATTTATAAATAAATTATAAAATCTTATAATTAAAAATTATAATCTAATTTATTATAATGTATTTAATAATGATAAATATATTATAAATAAAATATAATTAAGTTATAAAATAATCTTAAAAAATATAATTTTATGTGTTTATTATTTGATAATTAATTCTAAATATATAATATTATATTTAAATATAGTAAGTAATTTGAGTCCGTTTGTTAATTTCAAATTCGAAATCCAATTCAAACAGGTGATTTTAAAACAATAATCCAAATTAAAAATATATATATATATATATATATATATATATATATATATTATTTATTTTTTTATCCATTTTTATTTTTGTAGGAACAACAATACAGAAACCTTTTTTACCACGCATGACTTTCACACGTCTTAACAATTGTGTGAAATTAAATATGCATAACTTAGAAGTTTTTTAAGTGATTAGCTACCAAAAAGAATAAACTTATTGTTAGTTTATCACTTTTTTTTACAACAAAATAATACAAGATGTCACGTTACCTCACTTGATTTTTAATTATTTTTACATGATTATCACAAAATTGAAAAAGTGAGAAATTAAAAATAATAAATTATATAAAGATAATAAAAAATGTACATAATATTTATTACAAACAAGCAAGTCATTTACTTTTCAATTTCATAGTTTTAATAAAATATTGTTTAATGTCCCTTGAATAATGATTAAACCCTAAACTCAATCAATAAAAAATTCATTGCTACATATATTTACTTGTCACATTTGCACATTTTGGTTTTAAATTTGAAAGGATTTCTTGACTTTATATACAATCACTTTTATTTATATATTTTAATTACACATGTTAACATTGATTTAGGGGTTAAGATTCATAATCTATGGTTATTCATGGATTAGCTTTATTGTTCTTATCCTTCTAAAAGACTAAAGAAACATTAATTAATTACTTGTTATAATTATAACTTTATTCCTGCCTATTTTTTTACATACAATGTCTATAAAAAAACTCCAGTATTAAAATAAGTGTTATTTTAAAATGGTGTATAAAGATTTTACTGTGAGATTGTTATTGTAATTGTTTTTAATAAACCACTCCTTACATTTAGAACAGAAAGTATTAAACTTTATAATTAATAATAAGACATTATACTTAGAAGCAAGTATGGGAAAAGAGAATGATAGAGAATTCTATATTTAAAAAAAAAAAAAAAAAAAAAAAACTAGTTAAACTAAACGAAACTATATTCAGAGGTGAAGGAATCTTCATCTCTTTAGCTTTTGCCATGTGAAAGACTCCAGTTAATGCATGTCTCAAAAAATTAGGTTAAACTTCCAGGGTTTCATAATTTTCTGTATTCATTGCACCTTCATTCTGGAATGTATTTTTTACATTTGAGAAAATTTATTATAAAATAAATAGAATGTGCTAAAGAAATTTGATGATGCAGAACATTTCATATCACTTACCAAACAGGTGAACAGCTCTACGTTAATATCCCTACTCCCTTGGCAGGGACAAATTTAAGGCCTCCTCTGAGGGTGCAGTTCAAGCTTCCAGCATATACTTATTTTATTTTCCTATTAATATTTTGTTTGAATAAAATATATTTCAAAGTTTCGTGTAAGATATATTTTAAAAATTTGATATCATATAAATTATTATTCTTTATCTCGACTAATCTAAAATTAAGAGATAGAACAAAATTTGAAACTTTAATATCAATTTTTATAGTAGTTTAAGAAAGAGATTTACGTAGATTATTGTTATCTTTTCATCTCCCATGTTCTTTTTTATATTTTATAAAAAGGAGAAAATCATGCATTCTCAAAATTTTATATATTGTTTTTAAAATTTATTTTGATATACTTCTTCCATTCTTATTTATAATACTCAATTACCTTATGCATCCAAATTAAAGAAGTTGGTTAATCTAGTTTAACTTGTTTGCTAAAATAACTTTAATAAATACATTTAAAAATAAAATGAAAAGTCATTTTTGAACTTATTATTTGAATATCTGAATAAAAAAAAGGAAGATTGAAAATTTTGATATAAATATATTATTGATGATTTTTATGATATAAGAAAAAAATAAAACTAAACTAAAATTGATATTAAGACCATTTTAGTTACATTTAGTGAATTTAGTGAATATTTATCTAGTTGAGGAGAATATTGAGAGAACTAAAAAAAGTTATCATCTACAAAATATTAGCTACGAAAAAAATCCGTAGATAAAATGTACATTATATACAAATATTATTTACGAAATTTTATTCATATGTTAATTATCTATTACCTATGAAATTACTCGTTTGTAGGTAATGTCATCCGTGAGTAATTATCTATTACCTATAGAATTACTCGTCCGTAGGTAATATCATTCATGAATATTATCCATTTTTTACGAAATTTACGTACTGTAGGTAATGTTGTCCTCCATTACCTACGTAATTACTATCCGTGGGTAATACCATTCGTAGGTAATTATCTATTATCTATAGAATTAATGTCCGTAGGTAAATTACATACGGATTACAATCCATAGGTAAATTATATCAAATTAAGATAATTATATATAATATATAAATATATAAATATAAATATATTTGTATTTATATATTTTATATTTATATGGATAAATATAAATATAATTTATTTATAAGTTATTATTAAAATATCTTAATAATTTAGTGGTTGAAATATCAGTTTTCAACTCTAAGGTATTAGGTTCGATTTTTGTCAATGATAATTTTCTTAATCTAATCATAGTTTAAACTTACCAATTTGTATCCCAACCAGAAAAACAGCTGATCTATCTAAATTAGTTAACTATTACATAACGTGATACTTAACTAATTTCTGTAGGTGATCAATTATAGACAATGAATATCTTGAGCATTCGAACATTTTGAACAGAAATGGTTTAATATCAATAAGTAATATGTAAAGTATGATTAAACTAATTTAGCCAACCAGATTTATAAACTTCAATGTCAACATTGTGGAGCTTACATGTGGTATCAAGAAAAAATTAAGAAAAATGCAGAGACATCAAACCCAAAGTTTTACTTTTTGTTGCGGTGCCGGAAAAATTCAACTTCCTCTTCTGAAAATCTACCAGATTTGCTTGCTTCAACATCTCTTATTTGATCAAGACTCCAGTCAAAGAAAAAATTATCAAAAACATATTCAGTCTTACGATTTGATGTTTGCTTTCACTTCCATGGAACATACCGTTGCATATCATTCAATAATGGTAGAGATGGTCGCATATGGTCAATCACCCAAATTTGTCCAACTTTTTATGTTACTAAAAATGAAATAGAGAATAGACTCAAGGTTTGAGGAAAGTTAAATTTTATTTTACATACACCTAAATGATATTCCTATAATTTTTAAAATAGTCCAAGTCCAAATATTTCATATCAATAATTTTCTTTGCTGATAAACAATTTGTCTTGGTAAGTTGTTGTAGTCATGGAGACCATCATGATCACAAGACTATAAGCAGTTAGAAAAAAAAAAAAGTTTGATCAATAGAATGTCTTTATTTAGTCTTTAGAATGGAAAGAGAAAGATTTTTTTTACACGCATCAAAGATCTAAAATTAAAGTTAATTTCAAATAGAGCCACAAATGGAGGATATACAATTTTAGAACAACATAGTGAAATCAGCGAAAACCATCAATGAAAAAAATCTTTGAAAAAAAATCCATCGATGACATCTTAACCGTGCAATAGTGTTGACGAGTCTTGAAAAGAGACCTAAATCAGTAACAGTAGATGGTTAAGAGACAAAAAGAAGACATGTTATAGATTTGTAAAAGAATAAAGAAAAATAAAAGAAAGAAGGGGAGGACGACAGAGAAGTGATGATAAACAGTAGAACAAAGAATAAGAGTAGGAGCGCAAAGAGTGAGGGGCAGAGAAGATTGAATTTAGAAGAGAAAAAAAAAAGTAGACTTTTAAGATGATGATTTGACATTGTTTTGCATATGCTAGTTTCCTTCGTTGACTCTAGAGAGAGACGTGCTACGCCAAGGAGTGTTTAGGGTGTAATTTCGTTAATTGAAATAATGATATGTCTAGATATGTTGTAAATCCTGTATTGAATACGTTCATGCGATTACTAGATCAAACAAAGAATGCATTTTAGATTTACAAGCTAAGATTTCGACAGTGGAGTCCCGGTTGCTGCAGACAAATCCATTTTTAATTTTTTTTCTTCATCAACAACAAATAAACCAAGCAGAAAGATCTTAACCATATTATCAAATCTTCTTGTTAAATATGCAATGTCATCAAAGAAACAAGACAGTGTTATAGATTATCAGATTAATAGTTGGCAAAAAAAGTTGATTTACAATCAAATATATGAACCAAAAAAATAACATGCACATTTTCTAACAAAATCCTAAAGGTACTACTGCATTCTCAAACGCTACATGCCAAAAGATAGTTCAACTATTGCTATAAAACTTCAATTGAAGCCCATTTAGAAACAATCACCGCCCTTGTTCACTACCATATACTGTACTATGAATTTGATTTGCAGCTGCTGGCTTTCGCAATATTTGAGGAGTATCACGTGAAGGCGTAAAACGAGCTGATTTTGGTCCTTCAATCTTATGTTGACGTTTTATTTGCATTCTAGTAAAAAAAAACAAAAAAACAATGGTAATGTTATATACACTAAGCAGTTGTTAAGCATATCGTAAGGGTGCACTATTCATCATCAGCATCAAACTTATCTTCCCTCTTGAGCTGTTCACGGTGTCCAAAATAAATGCCAGATTGATTGAACAAAGAGAGCAAATGCAGAAGCTCCTCAAAAGAAAGTTTTGAAGGCCTTTTATCTTCAAACTCTCCCGTTCTAAGCACCCCAATAATCTTTTCCTTGAACGAGGTAAACTCTCCTTCATCTTGAGCATCATCACCTTCGTGGGGAGAAGATTCATTGTATTCATTCGAGATTTTGAGCAACTCCAAAACTCTCCTCTTGTTCTTAAACGATGCCCCTAGTGTCTTGTTCCTGTTATTAAAACAAACCATGGTGAAAGCTCTCCACTCACGAAGATCCACATTGGGAACCTGAGGCTTCGGGCGGATTATGACCACAGAAGAGTCTACTTTAGGGGAAGGGAGAAAGTCCCTCTTGCTTACATCCATCACAAGCTCCACATCAGCCAGAAGCTTCACATTCACCGACAACCGGTTAGACCCAGAGTCACCGGGATTAGCCATTAACCTTCGAGCGAATTCTTTCTGAAGCAGAAGCGTGGCACTCCGAAACGGTGTCGGCCCATACACCAGTTTAATCATCAGAGGGGAAGATATCTGATAAGGAATGTTGGCCACAACAAGATCAAACCGCGGGAACGGGGCTTTCATCGCATCTCTTTCTATAACCTGCAAAAACCAAAACCACATGTAATGCTTTCTTCCTAAACTTTCTGCTTTTTGGCTTGGCCATTTCATCAAACAGATGAGGTGTGAGATGTGTGGTTGAGTAAGTCAACACTCACCCTGAGCTTATTTATGAAACCACGTTGAAGAACGCGCTTCTCGAGAACCTGGACCATGCGGTGATCAATTTCGAAGGCTACAACCTTGTGCGCTGCTTCGAGAAGCCTGAGGGTAAGGTTGCCGGTGCCGGGTCCGATTTCAAGGATAGTGTCTGTGGGTTTTATGGCGGATTTGCGAACAATGGTGTCCAGAATTCGAGGGTTGACGAGAATATGTTGGCCTCTGCTCTTGTGAAACCGTAAAAGCTCTTCGGCATCCCCATCTCCATGCACTTGGCGCACTGATAGTAACCTCCGAGGAATGAATCCAACTACGCGTCTGGAGGCGCCAAGCATGGTACCACTCTCATGAACATAATGCATTCCCCAACTTCAACAGAAAATAGAAACCTACTTTGCTCTTTTCTTACAAAGGCCCATCAAAGCCCATGTCAGAGGACCCAAAGGCCAACTGGATTTCCTTCTGTCTTTGATTTAGAGAGGAATCCACTTGGATCCTCACCACCCCAAGCCCAATATATAATAGCAATATAAATTTAATTATAATTTTGCATTTTTGAAAAATAATTGTTTCTGCAAGGTCAAACTGAAATGTGGGACCTGATTTGATAGTAATTATGGTTTTCCTAGTCCTTTCTATGCATGGGAAGAAAGGCTTGGAAATATGATTTTTAAATGTGTCCCATATATTATTGCATACGCGTAAACATGGCTTTGTGTTTGACCTGATCATGCAACAAGATTGGAGTCATCTTCTTGTCATTGGTATTATTACAAGCTTTCTGCTTGTCAAGAAACTAAACAATGCATGGAATGAACCAATGATTGTTTCAAGCTCTGGGGAATTCGTAATTCATTACAATTTACAAGTGTGTCGTGCTCTCAAAATCCCTATGATGAATGGGTACTTTCTTTAGCATTCTGAATCGAGAATGATTGGTCCTTGCTTTGGTTAGGGGTGAGAAAAACAATTGTATTATTTGTCTTGTTTTGGTGCTCTCCATTTCACTGTTCGGTGGAGTGCCAAACTGATTTTTCTTCAAATTTTCTATGTTTCTTTTTTAATTATGATTTTGTTAATCCTTAATGATAAAATTTCTTTTATCATTTTTAAGTGCAAAGTGCTATAATACTCCACTAACATTACCTAATCATATGAATAAAAAAGATACTTGGACCGACGTGTGGTCTTTGAATTTTAGGTTTAGGGAAAAAAAGAAAATGTTGGTTATAATGAGTGATGACTAATGGTCCAAACCAAAACATAGTTTAGAAAGAGTTTGCATAACTAACCGCCAAATCAAAATTAATTATTGGCAAACACTTTATGTATATTTTATTTTTATAATATAATCATAAAAATAATAAATTATTTTATTATAATACAATATATTATCTAATGATAATATAATACAGAGAAAGGAGAAAATTCAATCATTTTAAGAGTAATAACTCCAGATTCGATTTGTTTTGTTTTTTTTAATATATCTGACCCCTAACCAAATTCAAAAAGCGGAATAGAATAGAGCATTGCACCGACGTTAACGGCGTTAGGGTCCCAAGTTATTGGTGGACCTCACAAGAGTGGAGCACCGGTCCGTTTCAACGTTGCTTGTAGCCAATCAGGTTATTTTGGACCTTCTTCGTCCTGTCACTTTCCCAAAGGTTAATAATATATTTAATGTTTCAAAAGTCATTAAATATTTTACTTATCTAGTTAATCTGAGGATTGGTAACAAAGTTTTCTATACGTAGATTTATTTTTTTATCCATTATTTAATCGTTATATTTCTCATTAATACGTATAATTTACTCTTGAAACCAAATCACGTGTTTTAAAAGAGCTCATTTTTATTTACTTTTATTTGGTTACAAAGATAACAAAATACTAAGAATGAAAAAAAAATCTCCACTCAAAAAACAACTTTTCTCTATCAGTTCCATTTTTTTTTAACTTACAAAATTTATAATTTAAAAATTGACACGCATAATCTTACGAGTTAAATTTCATTGTTTTTTTGTTAACTTTCAAATTATTTATTTATTTATCTTTTCTCTTACTTTAGTGATGGAATCTTTTCGTGTTTTCAGTTGTAATTGGCAAGCAAAAGAACGTCGGTTGAATCTATTAACATAGTATAATTCATAACATTCACAGAGATAACCTATTTTTTTACTGGGTAATGAAAGATATCCACTTACACCCATAAACGTTAATGAGGAGCTACTTTAGGGTTATAATTTATTTTATTTTTCAAATAGGAAAACTATTTCATAATTTTAGTTTAATAGTGTTTTAAACTAAAAGATTAATCTTATAGTCCCTTCAATTGTTTTACTATTTATATCTTTCTTGGAAGATAAATTAGTTTTGTTTGAGGGTATACATTTAAATCTTAATTCGTAACTGCTTTTACTATTCTTGATCCTTAATTATCAATACTCTCGCGTCAATTAATTCATAGAGAAAGAGAAGCAAGGACATACAATTATTTTTTTTTTTTTTCAGACTACCTTTTTAAAATCAGAAACAAGTTTATTATTTTTTTTCTAAAGTAAATAAAAAAGTTGAAGCAAAACACTACCCCAAGTCCATGAGGAAACCCTAATTGTTGTCTTTGAAACTTTAAATTGGTCTTCTTATTAAAAGTACATGGCTTACATGGCATAATTATGTCTCCAAACAATCTTTCTTTATCAAAGTGTATTGAAATACAAAATCTGAAAATATTCATTTAAGATAAGGAACAGATGAAGGTGTAGCGAGATTCGTGGAAGAATAACACAAAAGCATGATTTGTTTTATGGTATCAACAAAAGAACATGTTTTTTTTATTATTCGTTGGCATTCATAATGTACATGAATGACTCAAGTTAATTATGGTATGAAGTTCAAAGTCCAAGATTTACGCTATGAAGTGGGTGGACCAAATCAGACGGACAAAGTTCCAATCTGAAACCGTTGTTTTGGGCATTAGACGATGTTGATGAACAAACAAACAACAAAGGCAATAAAAATTAAGAAACCATCAAATGTAATAATGAATAATGGGTGGGTTGAGAACAAAACATAGCCACGTGGGTGCTTAGGCTTCCGGGACATAAATCATGAAGAACCAACCATTTTTATAAACGACATTTACTCATGCTTAACCTCTCACCTTGGGTTGGTTACAACACCTAAAACTAATTTAAGGAGCACATGCACGGTAGAATAATATTTATGGCTTAAATAATGGTCTGAAACAAAGTATTTTAATTGATCAACTACGCAAGTGCACAAAATATACTTTTGCTTTTTCTATCTTTATACTGTTTTTTTCTTTTCTTTTTTAAAAAAAGGTGAATATTCTTCTGTTAACGAATAACCAACTTTAATGCTTTATCTGGAAGATATTCACCCAAGCCAAGTCTGCACAAAATAACCAGGTCCCCCACCCGGAGACGAGAGAATAACTCAATGTACGTCAATCATTTTCTATTATATAAAGATCAAATATCTTCCATTCAAAATTATCTTCAATATTTTTTCTTTAATTTATCAAATGATTTTTAATTTGATGGGATATATGTGTTATGTTTATGAAAAGAGTTAATAACATAAATATTGAAGGAATTCAAAAATTTAAGGTTTTAAATTATAATTTTTTTTCATTTATAAGGTTATCAATTTTTCTATTTATACTAAATATGTTGTTTTAAATCTGATTTAGATTTTCAACTATTTTTCTTTTAAATATGATTGATTTACCTTAATAAAAAAATTCTTAGTTACAAATATTAAAAAATATCTTATTTGGATGGTAATACAAATAACAAAATTCATTTACTTATAATGAAATTAAACATACAAAGATTCTTATAAATAATTTTGAACTAATTATATAAGAGAATAAAATAACACATTATTTTTATTATTTATTTTGTATTACTAAAATATTTTCCCTTCGAAACAAAATATAATAATAACAAATTAATTAGGTATTTAAGTGAATATAATTACAATCTATCATTATTATGTTGTAGTTGTCAAAAAGTTATTGACATGATTTTTTATAGGCAAATTATAGATAATTTTTTATAATTTTAGTTATGCAAATTAATGTTACCAAGATTTAAATCCACATCTGATCCTCTCTCTTTCACTTTTTATCACAAAATGAACCTTATATAGGCTAAATTTACATTACTGTGTACATGATTAATCTGTATAAATTATTTCATTTATTCATGGTATTTCCAAATCTGAAAAAAAAAACTGATTTTTAAAACAATCGATAGTATTGGGAGGTGTGAATGATATTTTTTTTTTATTACCATAAACATGTGTTGAATGTACTGTTCAATAAACTTGTATCTTTTCGTTTGTTTTATCAATAGAGACGCATATGATGTTTCTGACTCGCCTTGTAACCCATCACCAATGTATTGCTTAAATATGTAAGCTCTACTTAAACACACAATTTTATAGTTAATATTTTGACTTCATACTTATTTATCCACTTAGAACTCTATGCCTTGTTTTTTATTTAACTTAACTTTTCCTTTTCGGCCATACGACTCCTTTAGACTTTTTTATCTTATAGTTGGGTTTGGTGAAGTTGATGGAAGAAATTATATTATTATATACATGAATTAGAGTCTATACAAATAGATCAGTTAAATAATATACAAGTAACAAAATTCACAAAATTACTATCTTTAAATTTATGATTAAAAGGGTACTAAATTATTTGGTGTTCTTAACTTGTAACACATCATAAAGAATTAGTCAAGATGTATACCGTAATGAAAATTAAACTAGTACAATAATGAATAAAGGTTTACATATGTCATTATAATAATCATATAAGGTATTGCAATTCAATAATATATATTAAAAATAAACATGTTAAGTTTTATTTCGTCATCATATATACTCTGTTATAAATAATAATCAAATTATGAGATAATATTAAAGTACGTTAGACATGACCTTTTAATTTTTCCTTAAGCTTGGTCATTGCGGAAAGTTGAGACCAAAAAATAAAGGTAGTACGAGTTTGGTATCCACTCGAGAGGCTAAAGAAGTTGACAAAAAAGAGGTGAGGCTTGATTTTCTTGTTCTATGGTATCCAAGGCGAGATATAACTTTGATTTTCTCTATCTTTGTTTTAAATAAAATGGGCAACATTGTGAAAGTGTGACAGTGGTAATAAATGGGTGTTCTGAAGACAATACGATAAGGGGTTGGCTCACCGTTGGTTCACATGACATGACCAATTAAAGCGACAAAGAGAGCAAAGAAAAAAAAAAGGGTTTTCCTTTCTGTTCCGGGTTCACATGAAATCAGCACTTATGTGTGGGCCATGATTGGTCATAAATACGGCATTCATCCACTCACATCTCAAACCAAACCCTTAAATTGCTTAAACGGTTGCTTTAATCTGTTATTTTTATTACCAATTTTCTGTTATGCTCTACACAACAGACATGGCAAAATAAATAACTGTTTCTCGTACTGTGGCACATCCTTAACACAAAAGCTACTAAAAAACACCATTTTATGCTTCAAATGAGTCTTGCCATGTTGTAATCAACTGGAAATAGCATTACTACCACCACTCAACTAAAAAATTGCTCGAGAATAAAGGTCGTTCTTACATTTATTTTCCTGAGTGGTAACTAATTGAATTTGTTTTAGTTGTAAATAAAACTCTAAATAGTTAATATTTGTGCATTTAATTGATAAATAAGAAATGTGGATGTAGGTATTTATTTAGATCACATTCTTTGTTGTGGTTGTTTGGCACCATGGAGAATAATAATAATACACTTACGGAGAGGTACATTATTATTACATAATTATTATAACTACTTTCGAACATTGGTTGGTCGCACAGAGGCACGCTAGGAGCGGTGTCCTCGACACCTGTGGCCACGAATGAGTGCCAAAAAAATGCTGTTTTGCGTTACGTCTTATATAAATTGGTCTACTCAGCACTCAGCACTCAGCACTGAGCTGAGTGAGTCTCACTCGGACTTTCTCTTTCTCTTTGGATTCCAAAACCACAGCACTCAAACCAACACCCCCCCCCCCCACTCTACCTTTTCTTTCTTTCTCTCTCTTCGCATTCTCCATTGCTTTCGAGATTGGTGGTGAAACAATGGAAGCCAGCTCGGTTTCCAAAATGCAGTTTGCGTTGTTTGGGTTGGCGTTGTGGTTGGGTGTTCAGCTGGAGTGGGTTCACTGTAGTGTTACCTACGACAGAAAGGCCATCCTCATCAATGGCCAAAGGAGACTCCTTTTTTCTGGCTCTATACATTACCCCAGAAGTACCCCAGATGTAATTTTCTTCTTCCATTTCCTATGATATTGTTTCTTGCATGGCCTCAGAAACTTTACCTTGTTCACTGTTTTTTTTTTCCTGTGTAGATGTGGGAAGATCTGATTTACAAGGCTAAGGAGGGAGGGCTAGACGTCATTGAAACCTACGTCTTTTGGAATGTTCACGAGCCTTCTCCTGGCAATGTATTTCACTAACACTATTTTTATTTTTATTTTTGATGAAATTGAGGTTTATTATCTCTGTTCTCTGTTCAGTTCAACTTTGAAGGAAGGTATGATCTGGTGAGGTTCGTGAAGACAATACAGAAAGCGGGGCTATATGCTCATCTTCGCGTTGGACCTTATGTCTGTGCAGAATGGAATTTCGGGTACCTTAAAATTTCTCACTTTTTTTTTTTTTTTTTTTTTTGTAGTTTCTAACTCGTGCTTCTGGGGTTTAGTGCGATTATTCAATGATTTTCTTTTGTAATGTGCAGTGGTTTTCCTATTTGGCTCAAATATGTTCCAGGCATCAGCTTTAGAACAGACAATGAACCTTTCAAGGTCTCTCTATCGCAAGCTACAAATTTTCATTTTGTTATTAAATAACTAAATAAAAAAAGTTTGGAATTTCTTTCTATTGAAACGGTTTTATTGATGACTCATGAACGGTGTTGCAGAGGGCAATGCAAGGGTTCACTGAGAAGATTGTGGGAATGATGAAGAGTGAGCGTCTCTATGAATCTCAGGGTGGCCCTATAATACTCTCTCAGGTGTTATTTAGTCTCCATTGCTAACTTGCTTTTTGTGTATTTATACTCAACCAGTAGTGGTTGTAGACTTTTCAGTTTAGATCTGGCTAAGTGGCTATAATCATAGTGATATACGCACAATATGCTGTTACAGATTGAGAATGAGTACGGGCTACAGAGTAAATTACTTGGACCCCCTGGCCAAAGGTATATGAACTGGGCTGCAAAAATGGCTATTGAAACGGGAACGGGAGTCCCCTGGGTGATGTGCAAGGAAGATGATGCACCAGATCCTGTGGTGAGCATTTTCATTCTTCCTCTTGAAAGTTATGTATCGTAATATTATATGCTGTTCTCAGATGCACCATCAACTTTTTTTACTCTTGTTCTATTATTATTATTATTATTATTATTAAAAATGGAACATCCAACGGATTGTAACCTGAAGTTTTCTTTTCAAGCGCCTTGCATGTTCAGGAATGGGTTCGTATATTAATCTATTTGTTTTCTATTTAATGACAGATAAACACATGCAATGGCTTTTACTGTGATTATTTTACTCCTAATAAACCCTACAAGCCTTCAATGTGGACTGAGGCTTGGAGTGGATGGTAATCATTTGTGTTGTTACTCTCGAAGTTTAGAATTAAAGAAATGAGCTTGTATAATTTTTTATCTCAAATATGAAGGTTTTCTGAATTTGGAGGTTCAGTACATGAAAGACCTGTTCAGGATTTGGCATTTGCAGTTGCCCGATTCATACAGAAAGGAGGATCTTTTGTAAACTACTACATGGTTGGTTTTGTTATACACTAACTCAATTGTAAATTTGATAATGAAGATGATGACAACAGCATTTACTCTATAACTTTCCTTTGCACATGTAGTATCATGGAGGAACCAATTTTGGCCGCACAGCTGGAGGCCCTTTCATCACCACAAGTTATGATTATAATGCTCCACTGGATGAATACGGTGAGAACTGAAAATTTTGTATTTTATGTAACTTCTGGCTATTGCTGTCATTTTATTTAGTTGCTTCCATTACATCTATACCAACAATTTTAAGCCTGAACGCTTGTTCACTGGTCTGAAGTATGACACTCTACATGCTTTCGTTCGTTGTTCCATCATTACACGCCTGTTAACTGACTACATGTGTTAAAAAAAATGGTAGGTTTGATCAGGCAACCTAAGTATGGTCATCTAAAGGAGCTTCATAGGGCTATTAAGATGTGTGAGCGGGCTTTAGTTTCAACTGACCCAACTGTTACTTCATTGGGGAATTTTCAACAGGTTTAACTTACTCTCTTTCTCTCTTCGCTGTGCCACAAGTTTCTTTGCTGACCCTAGTGAGTATTCACCTTTTCCCAGGCTCATGTATACTCGGCAAAATCTGGAGACTGTGCTGCATTCCTCTCAAACTATGATGCAAAATCTTCTGTTAGAGTGGTGTTCAACAATATGCACTATAACGTACCTCCGTGGTCCATCAGCATCCTTCCTGATTGCAGAAATGTTGTTTTTAATACAGCGAAAGTATGTAACAAAAGTCGGAGATTTGAAATCATCATATTCCTTTGGTACTCTGGGATCACACAATTAATGCATCTTAGCACACAATTTATTCACCTTCAATATCATCATCAATGATATTCAACAATTTAAAATTGTGTAAATACATTAAATACATCTTCTCCTCTATTAGGTTGGAGTGCAAACATCTCAGATGCAAATGCTGCCAACAAATACACATATGTTCTCATGGGAGAGATTTGATGAGGAGGTTTCGTCTCTTGATGACAGCTCTGCAATTACAATCACTACTTCTGGTCTCCTGGAACAGATAAATGTAACACGGGATACCAGTGATTATCTTTGGTATATAACTAGGTAAGCTTCATTTTCTAAATTTGGTTAAGTTTGTTTCTTAAGTAAGCGACTTTGCTAATCTCTTGCGTTGTTTTAATTCCACCCACCACACATTGACACTTTGATCAGTATTTAATCCTTGCTTAACAATTCTGTTTGTTCATTTTTTAATCACAGCAGAACACTTGCATTAGCCATGAAAATAAATGTATTACTATTGTAGATGCTTAAATAGCATGAGATGACTTTGACATTTAATGGAATCTCTCCTGCTAAATGTTTGAAAACCATTTTTGCGATACTAATTATTTCATGTGTATTTGTCTATAGTGTTGATATAGGTTCATCCGAATCCTTTCTCCGAGGAGGCAAACTACCTTCTCTCTTTGTTCAATCCATGGGTCATGCTGTGCATGTTTTTATCAATGGTCAACTTTCAGGTGTGTAATCTGCTTCCTTTACTAGATCTCCTTTCCATGTTATTAGTCAAAGGAAACATGATAAATATGATTGAAAACAGGTTCTGCCTTTGGAACACGGGAGGATAGGAGAGTCAGATATACTGGCCCGGTAAACCTCCATGCTGGCACAAACAGAATAGCACTGCTCAGCGTTGCCGTTGGACTTCCTGTAAGTTTTATTTCCACCTTTACTTATCCTACTACATACAAGTATCAATCGATGGAATTCATTGTCGAAGGCCAAATTTTCACATAAACTGTCTAAAGTTTATTTTTGTTTATTTTGTGGTTTCTTCTTGAGTTTTCTTCTGGAAGATATTCTACACTTTTTTTGATTGAACGAGTTGTCGTCGTGTCCATTCATTCTCCTTATTGTTGTTTCAACTGTGCTTATAAAGGCTTTATTCTTTTGTCTATTTATGATTAATATCATTATTTTCTGATGTGTTGTCCTAGAATGTGGGAGGACATTTTGAGACTTGGAACACAGGAATCCTTGGTCCAGTTGTACTCCGGGGACTTGACCGGGGAAAATGGGATTTATCTTGGCGTAAATGGACTTATCAGGTTGCTTAGTCTTACTTTAGCTTCTTAAGTTGTACTGGTTACAAAGGAATTTTTTATTAAGACATGCCAACTTTTTAAACAGGTTGGGCTGAAAGGAGAGGCCATGAATCTTGCATCTCCAAATGGTATCTCCTCTGTAGAGTGGATGCAGTCAGCATTAGCTTCAGACAAAAATCAACCACTGACGTGGCACAAGGTAAAAATAGACAAAAATGTACGTAAGGTTCATGAAACCAATTATTGGCCATAAAAAATGATTAAATTTATTGGTATATTTGCAGACTTATTTTGATGCTCCAGATGGAGACGAGCCGTTGGCATTGGACATGGAGGGTATGGGTAAAGGTCAAATATGGATCAATGGACTGAGCATTGGAAGATACTGGACTGCTCCAGCTGCTGGTAATTGCAATAATTGCAGCTATGTGGGCACCTTCAGACCTCCAAAGTGCCAGGTTGGTTGTGGCCAACCAACCCAGCGATGGTAAGTATTGTTTTTGGTTGACATTGTAGGCAATGCGTGGCTCACTCAGGCCATGAGTCCCTCACATTTGGCACTAAATATTTCAGGTACCATGTACCTCGATCTTGGTTGAAGCCAAATCATAATCTGCTAGTTGTTTTTGAGGAACTCGGGGGAGATACCTCAAAGATATCACTTGTAAAGAGAGCAGTGAGCAGTGTCTGTGCTGATGTGTCTGAGTACCACCTAAGTGTTACGAATTGGGAGATTGAAAGCTATGAGAAATCAATAGAGTTCCATGCCCCCAAAGTTTACTTGCATTGCAGTCCTGGCCAGACCATCTCGTCCATTAAATTTGCAAGCTTTGGAACTCCTCTCGGGACCTGTGGAAATTATGAGCAGGGAGATTGTCATTCTCCCTCTTCCTATTCCATTCTAGAGAAGGTACTCTCCGACTTCATTTCGCTATCCAACTCATCAACTTTGTAACAAATTTTTCTTTGAACGAAACTATAACTAATGTTCTTTGTCATTTTTCTCAGACATGTATAGGAAAGCGAAGATGCACGGTCATTGTGTCAAACAGAAACTTTGGGGATGACCCTTGTCCAAATGTGTTGAAGAGGTTATCAGTTGAAGCCGTTTGCACTCCAACCAAGTGGAGGGGCTGAATGGTTAAAAAACACCATTTTACGTGCAATTGCAGTGACTTAGCGAGAAAAACTCTAGAACAATAGTAGTATAGGTAAAGTTAAGTGTCATAGTTGTTTTTAGGAAGAAAGTAATTATATTCTGATAAGTTGGTGCCGAAGGCACGAGGTTTATGATTTTTAGTTAGTGATGTGTGTCAACGGGGTGTATAAATTAGTGATGATTGGATAGGAGAGTTTTAAACCGAGAGTCCAAAATTTGGAGTGGTGGTTCCTGGCCTTTAAAGTTTTAACTGTAGGCACGGGAAATTGAGGCACTTAGGTTGGTGTGATGTTATTTTTTTGTTTCTTGTTTGTGGGGTAAATTATACTCAAACCAAACCATTCTCTCAACCGTTTATTTATAGTTTGTTGTTCTTTGCACTTTGCCTCTTTTCTTTCCCCCATTTTTTTTTTTTTTAATGAAGCAGCATCTACAATGACTGTGTAGGCATAAATTTCTAAGTACCATACATTTAGATAACTAGGATACGTGTGAATCAACTTTTCATGAGTTTTTTTTTTAAGAAAAAAAGTGATGAATTTTTTTATAAATTTAAATTAATTTTATATCATAGAGATCTATTTATTTCAAAAATAAAAATTAAAGATTTATTGTATTTTATCGTAATATACCCTCTTAAAATATATAATTTTTAAAATTGAATCATACGTATCAAGATAAACATTGTTTTTAATGAATTTTATTAATTTTTTCATTATCTTAATATATTTTTCATATAAAATTTTTTATAATTTGTTTATTTTTTATAATAATAAATATAATTAAAAAGATGAGAATATAATTGATAAAAAAATCTCAATAATTCATTATATTCTTTCTACATTAAATATAATCTTAAATTTTATAATAAACATATATTTAGAATTTCTTTTATCAAAATATCATGTATTTTAAAATAAAAAGTATTTGTTAAAATAAATTACTTTTTATATTATAAAAAATTAAATGCTGATAAGAATAATTTATTTTTATTTTTTAATTTATTTTTTTGTAATTTTAATTAATTAAAAATAAAAAATTAGAGAAATTATACGATAATTTTTTATAAATTTAATATATAGAAACTAAGTTTATATTTTTTTCAATTTCTTTTTTTACATAGAGTTTTTTTTTATTGATATGTTTTATCTCGTCACAATTTTATTTTTAAAATACGTTTTACTATATTAAGAAATGATTGTGTATGTAATTATTATTGGCCTTGACTCATAAAAATATACGAGAGCATAAACTTCTTAGTCAAAACCTAAGGTTGTTTATATATATCATATCTCCCAATCTAACGAGGCGTCTCTTACGGATAAAATCGTCTAAGATAATATTTTGGACATAAAAATTGATGTTAACAATATTATCATAACGGATATGAGACCAAAATATTTTCATTAGAAGAAATAAATCATATTTCAAAATAAATCTTACATATAAATTAATAAATAATAATTATATTAAATTAGTCATTTTTTATTTTTCATATTTGGAGTTTACATTATAGAAAATAAATCCATTTATTTCTATTTCTTATTTAAAAGAAAACTAGAGATAATTTACGCTTTATTTGTTACATTCCTTTTTAATGATTTTCGTTGAAAAAAATATAAAGATCAGAATGAAAAAGAAGAGAGAATCAAAGCAAAAATAGTCCAAAAAAACTTTTATAAATTTTATATTTACTCTCAATCACAACTGTTTAAGTTTGATTACTAGACTGTCAACTTGTTTCATGATACTGTATTATTTGATAATTATTTATTATTTTAAAAGTAAATATTTTTTTTATAAATTATATATTAAAAGTAAAAATATTTAATAATTTTATTAATATATTTTAAATTTTAAATAATTATATATTTTTTAAAATTTTATTTAATTGTTTAATTAATTATTTTTATATAAATATATTATATATTTTTTAATCTTAAATCAAATCAAAATTAACTTAAATCCAACAACTTAATATAAGATTAAGTTAAATAAAAAATATAATTAATTTTAAAATATAAACTAAGATAAATGATTAAATATTTTACTTAATTCATTGGTTAGATTAGATTGAACGTGTTTTTGTTTTATAAATTTAACTTAAAAAAAATTATTTAGTCTAAATAATTCAAGTTTTTTATTTGTTATTTTTATTTGTTATATATTTTTAATAAATTGGACGATAAAAATTTAAGATCTAACATCAAACAACTTAAAAAAAATAAAAACTAAAACTAAAATATGTAAGGGGTAAGTCAAATTATATTTAATTATATATTATAATTAAATCGAATAAAATTAAATTAATTATTTTAGTGAACATAATTAATTTTTTTTATAAAATAAAAAGTTAAAATAAAAAATAAAAATAAAAAGTAAAAATATTTATACGAAATGATGAACCTTATCCAAAGACATCAATGTCTCGATGCTTCACAAAATTTATACTTATAAATTATACAAATTATATAATATAAACCTATTACATAATATTGTACTTATCTTATAATGTAAATTTATTCTGAAAAAACACAATATTAAGATTTATATATGTAATTCACCCACATGCAACCTAACATAACCCAACAAATGGTAGTACCATTTAATCGGTTACATAATTAATATTTTTTGAAGAAAATAGTTAAAAAATATAAAGTGTTACATATATTTGATTATTTATTTTTTTATTAATAAATTATAATTTCATCTATTAATAATATTAATAGATTAGATATTTGTATGTGACTTTGGCAATTTTATAAAAAATTAAATAAAAAAATATTTTTTTGTATTTATTTAATTAATACAAATATTTATTTAATTATTTTAGTTGCAATTATAGATTATTAAAAAAATAAAAATTATATCTGATGAATGTAGGTTAATAAAAACAATATATATTTAAAATATAAAGTATATTATTTTAAATAATATTATTTGTGTAATGTATTTTTTAAAATATAAAATATGTTAATTATTATAAAAATAATTTTACCATTGAAATATAATTAGTCATGTTATCTTATATAAAAGTAGGTATGTTTTATAAAAAATATATTTTTAAATTATTTTCGAGTCTTTTACTATTCTTACCTAAGTCATCACCATTTATGTTATTTTTTAAAAAAATTTATCTATAAAAATATTTTTAATATTTAATTATTTTTATAAATAAATATTTATAATTTTCAAAATATTATTAATAATTAAACATATATTTTTTAATTTAACATATTTAAATTAAATTATGAATGCAAAAAAAATATACTGTGAAACTGATTTAAGAGATATAAAACTGATTGAAAAGATTTAAAAATATATGAAAAAAATAAAATGCTAGAAAGAAAAATAATTAAAAGATTAAAAATAATAAATTAGATGAAAAAAATATAGACAAAATAAAAAGTTATATTATAAATAATATGAGTAAAAAAGATATTTAAAAGAATTAATATTTTAATGTTTTTTAAATTTTGAATTTAAATATAATATGAAAAACCTTCAAGAAATTGATATTATGTTATCCATTTTGGTTCACAAATCCAATGTCTTAAAACAGATAAAATGCTGATTATAACTTTCCCATGACCACATGTTTGATTGCTACTACAGTTGGCATTGTGCTTAGAAGGATCAAACATCAAAGTAACTTGTTTAATTTAGCAAATGCAACAGTTTATAAAACCAAAACACACATGACAAAAAGATACAATTGCCATGTTTTTAATATCAAAAGGTAATGAAAAGAGGCCATGTAATTTTGATTCATGATATAACACCAAACACTATTATTCAAGACAGACGGATATAAAGCACCAGTTATTATCCAGAACTAGATGATAGAGTAAAAAGTCTATAACAAGATTATAACACAAAGACAAAAACATATTTGATAAAGTCTTTGAAAATGAGGGTAAGAGAGCAGGCAGATTAAGCACTGGATGATGCAGCCACATGTTTCGCTATTGTCTGCTGCAATTCTTCCTTCTTTGCTCCCACCACTTTGCCCAAAAGAGTTCCCTCCTTCACGAACACAAATGTTGGCATTGCCTCAACAGCAAAATCTTGGGCAACACTCTGCAATCAACAAAATCTTCTTCATTAATCGATAAATGAATGTATTCTTTCTTGTTTTATCTGTTATTTTGGTAGGAAAATGAAAAATATTTATTTTACCTTCAATTCATCTACATCCACCTTTAGGAATACGACATTTGCATACTTCTTAGCAAGCTCAGCCAGGAATGGTGAAATGAAACGGCATGGTCCACACCATGAAGCAGTAAAATCCACAACAATCTGACACAATTTTCATGATTTCTAATAAAATATAAATACAATACTACACATGTTTTATTAAAACTAAAAAATTTTAATATAAACATTTTCATTTTCCGAGCGAAAGAGAGAATCTATGAAACTTAGTATACGATAATGCTAGCTACAAATGTAAAATGATTATAACTACTAATAAGGTAGTGCAGATTGGACTGGAGTGGCTGTAATGCATGATTTGATTCACATCTATGAGTAGGTAAAACATAAGGCTGATTATAGATTATCCAAGCAGAAATAGCTGAAAATGAAACAATTATTTTAACAAACAATAACTCATAATTATCATAACTCTTTTTTTAGAGAAATGGCATTCTCCCACAAACCCATATCTCACAGATCTTGTAGCAAAGACAAAGTAATAGAAAAAAAGTAATATGCGTGTAATGTGCATAAACAGTGAAAAGAACGTATTTTTATGAATGATCCTCCACATGCAGTCTAAGAAAAGTTTAATTTCACACAAGTATATATAATTTGCAGAAAACCAAGGAAAACCTAAGATTAACAAGATCGTGTATTTAGTAATAAATTTATATATAATAGACAATGAAAAAATAAGATCAGTAGAGTCCTCTACAGTTTTTTCCGTCCTCATTGGATTAGGAGAAACATAGATTCCTCCGAAAGCAATACAAAATCATCACCACAAACAAAAAAAAAAAACAGAACTTTTTTTCCAGAATCCTGATATCATCAAAATATAAAAGCAATAACAACAAAATTAAGCACAGATCGAATCCAAAGAACGCATGCTTCAAACGATTTATTGATAAAATTATGTATGAGACGTAAAATGTAGAGTAATGATGTGAAAAAAACAACAGAAAAAAGAAGAAGAAGAAGCAAACAAATCAACCATCGTACCATAAATTGAGATCAACCGATCCATGCAAATTAAAATTAATTAAGAAGTCCATTGATACATACGAGTTTCTTTGATTCATTGCCCTTTTGGAGTTGTTCCGTCCATGCCTCAACAGTGTGGCAGCCAATGACTTGTCCCTCTTCTGATGCGCCTGCCATTCTCTCAATCCTTATTTTCTCAGAAAGAAACCTTTGCCAGTTACAAATTTCAGTGCATAACTATAGCTGCTGCTCTGTCACTACCTTATATAAGCAACGTTTATATGTACTCTTGTCAAAAGGGACTCGTTTTTCTCACTATTTACCACTTTGCCATCTGACCATGATGTTTGGGCCTGCCCCATTTCTGTTGTGCACACCAAATAAATATAAGATTGTCCAATTAGTTGCAATTGATCCTTCAGTTTCTCAGATAAAAAAAACAAAATCATCCTTTTCAATTAAGTGCACTGCTTTTCAAAAATTTTAAATTCATTTTAACATAAATATTTTTCAATAGTTCTTTTTCTGCTACTATAACATGTCATTTGTTTTTTTTTATATTTTTTTTATTAAATTTGTTAACGTAATTATGTTACTAGCTGCACAGTGTATTATAAAAATATTATAATTATAATTACAATTTGTAAAAACATTTCTTAAAAGAGTGATTGTTTATCAATATTTTCTAATGCACATGTTTTTTATGTAAGTTGTTGCTTTGTGTATTTTAAAAAAAATCATAGTAATAATTTATCAATATACTTCCTATTAATGAGTGTAACGTAGAATATATATATATATATATATATATATATATATATATATATATATATATATATATATATATATATATGTTTTTTTAATCCACTATTTTTCTCTCTGTGGAATAAAATAATTTTTTAATTTATTCGGTGAATGACAGAATTAAATAGTTTTACTTTCTCTGTGTCAATTTGACCTTTATTATGATTTAAGTAATAATTAAAATAAAAAAGTTTTGCCACCTTAAATAGGCATATCTTATTTTTAAACATAAGATCCAATTTTTATGTATTTATCTAAAATAATATTCTGACCTTCTTGTAGATTTTATTAATCAAAATGAAAAAGAAAAAAAAGTTAATCACTTTTACCTTAAATGGGCATATATTATTTTTTAAAACATTCGATCCATTTACCTAATGTTAAAAGTTTGTTCAAAAAACTTACTCATTCAAAAGTTAATATATACAATAGTTTTAAATATTTAATAAACATATAAAATTGACATATTCCAATAATTTTCAATCTTAGTTTGCTAAAACAAATCAAATTACATCATGTTGAATAGGATAAGATAAATTAAGTGGATTTTTCTAATAACTCTAGTAATTGACATAGTAGCCATTAACATGTTAACATTAAGGATTTTTCATTTAAAAATAACATCCCAAAAACTCCGGTGTTTTTAGAATGAGTTTTACCTAAGTTTTTGAACATGGAAAAAATTTCCATAAAAATAATGAAAATCTATTTTTCTGAGTTAAAATAAAAATACTATTGAAAAAAAATACAATATTATTCTCGCTTAATCATTTAATGTGAAATTTGTAGCCAAATATTTTTACCAACTATATAGAACTTAGTTGTTGCTAAGATTCACAATTCACAGGATATGCCATTTTCAGGAATAGGATTTATACTTTTATTTTTGGCCATCCTTTTACGAATTCTTCTCCGTTTGATTTTGACACTGATATTCCTCACCCCCAGAACAGTTATCTTTTTTTCAAGAGTTGGTTCGCAAAAACGTGTCACCCCCTCATTGGTTACACATTCTTTTAAAAGGATTTCTTTTAAGATAACTAAAAGTCAAAATATTATTTCACACAACACAAGGCAATGTTCTTATTAATGATATTGTGATTTTTTTATTTTTTTCAGAAGGGTAAATAGATAACCTAGAAGAAAAAAGATGCCGCCTAGATGCTGGCATCTAGGGTGTACTACATAGGCTTCTTGTATACTTAAAATACAAAACAATCAAAGAAGTCCAATTATTAATAGGATGGCAACACCCTCCTATTTCCAAACTTAAAACACAGTTTGTGAATGGCCAAAGCCTATGAAGGGCTAGAATCGTGGGACAAAATGTCTTGGGCATCAATGAGATGTGGGGCAGGATGCTGCAAGCCATTTTATCTATAACAAAATGATACCACAAGAAGAACAAGTCCTATTGAAACAACAAGCCTTGGAAACAAAAATTATCGGAATACAAAGTATATGATTATTAGTCATGTTTCACCAACAAAATAGCACGTACTAAAATTGTATCAAAGAGAACCAGAGAAACAGATACTACAACTGAATCAGGTTCTTGAAACAATAAGTACTGAGAAGGAACCAACCAATAAGAACAAAAGTGAAAAAGAACCAAAACTTTAAGAAAGTGAAGCCCCCAAATGTGACTCCAAGAAAAAATACAACCACAAATGGTAAGATAGAACGAAGCATAGATGCTCTGCTGACCCAACGTCCATTGAATAAAATGAAAATTGCAAGGTTCACCACATTCCATCCACCAGACAAGAAATCCAACCTGTTTAAATTATTGGCAACAAATGAGTGGCAGTTGCAGGTGAAGAGATTGTAAGATCGATGTTGGAATTCTTGAGTGCTTTTCCTTAATGCATCATCCCAAGTCCTTAAATCTTCTCCATTTTCACCCTGCATGTAGTGTCCCTGACTATTGTATGCAGACTGGCCCAGAGGAATACAACACTGCCAACAATTTTTTTAAACAACATTTGAGAAACAATATACAAACAGAAAATTAGGGAGCTAAAACCAAGTTCCTGCAAAATATGACTCTTCACAGCTTCCATTTGTTGTATATCATAGCATGATGAAGAAATAAAACCCCAAAAGGAAGTTACAGACTTGAACTTGTTTGACAAAAAAACAAGAATCTCATGATATAGTCTTACTTTCCATTTCTTGATATGTCCCAGCTTTAGTTTAGGACAATATGTTTACTAAGGCCAAGCAAACCTTTTCTATGTTCTATTCACACAAAGAAAGACTAAACAATAGCATATACCTTTTCTTTGGGAATCTGAAGATAGCGAGTGGCGGCTCCAAATGCAAAATGGTCCACACACACAAAATTAGGTCCTGCAAAATCCAATATTACTCCATCCTCTCTGCAGATGCCAATGTGGCCAATGCAAGGAATGAACCACGAGATCACAGGAAGTGGTGACCACACAACGGAGCATGGAAATCGAGCCCTTTTCGGATCAATTTGCATAGTTTGCGAATAACTTCCTTCCATCATCTGCTGCTGCTCAAGATCCAACTCTGCTCCCATTGCAAAAGTCGGAAGAACCGACTTGCCTATACGCAACAAGCCATTACAAAACTGAAAGTCATAAAATCAAACATGTTCATAAACAAAGGCGTATACTATATACATTTTATTTTAACCTAAAGCCAAATCATCACTAAGAAGCAGGTGTAGTATCTAATATTTCCAATTTCCATGATTCAAGTGAAACAACGACGGAATTCAAATACTGCATATCTTTTAAGGTCCTCAATTTCTGGTTTCAAGAACAACCACGACGCAGAGCACTAAACCTAGTTTGACCACTACCTACTAGACTACTACATCGTTCCTTACATAGACTTGGGTTTCGAAATTCGAGATTTAGGGTTTCGCGAAATGAATTGATGAGAGAATGATCCCTAATCTGACATAAACAATATGTGCGATTCATGATGAAATTACAAAGCAGAAGAAAGCCAAGGCTAGCATAGTAATGAAATATAGTCAACACATAACATAGAAAAGAAATAAGAGAAACAGATCCGATCCAATCACCTTGTATACCAGACGCAGAAGAATAGCTACTCGCTCGCAAACTTATGTCACTGCGCACAATTTCAGAGCTCAGTAAACGCAATGTGTATAATTAATTATCTTCTAAACTCTTTACTTTTTCATGTTCTTCTTCTTAATTATTTGTTATTATTATTAATATATTTTCTCACCGTCTTTGCTACAGTGTGAAACAAATATTATTCAAACTCTTTTCTATCATCTTAATTTTTAATTTTAATTGCCTTTTTTAATGACTTTTAAAATGTCTCAGTTTAATTGAACACTTCAATGACTTCTGAAATTGAGAGCATGTAGAAGAACTTTAATGGAAGTGTTTGAAATGATCTTATTGAAACTACTCCATTATATAAGTGATTAAATATCTAAACGTGGTTTGTGAATTTAGTCCCAACCCCTCGAAATATTTTTTCTTCTTTATTTTTGTAAACCTATAAAAAAAAATTCAATTATTTTAAAATATTTAATAACCTCTTATAAATTTTGTCAACTTTTTATTATTTGAAAAATGTTGATCATATACTTTTAGTCTTTTATCTCTTTACAAGACACTTTTATCTTATTTTTGTATTTTCCTTGTTGATAGTTGCTATATTATCTTAATTGTTCTTCCTTTGTTATTATTTTGATATCTACTTAATTATTTTATTTAATATGATTATGTTTTGCTTTTATTACTTTTTATACGTCTTCTAATCTTAAATTTATCATGTAAATTATTACATGTTATATCTACAGTTTCTCATGAGAAAATTTAGGTAGATCTAGTTGAGTATGGATCTAGATAGTTATTATTTAATTTAGACCAAATCACTAATTATAAACACTTCATCTAAGACTGTAAATAAAGTCTAAAATTTAGTGTGAAACAAATTTAGTGTTAAAATTAATACATAATATGCCTTTAAATAAAGTCTAAAATGTAGTGTAATTTCTTCAAAATAAAATGGATTCCCTCAAGTATAGACAATAGCAGAGGTTGCCAAAATTAGAGACAAAACAACTTATAACCTATTATAACAAAGAAATGTTGTGACACTGGTTTACCATAAGGGACATTCACGTTTTTATAATCATATTTATTCATTTTCCCTTGACTTCTAAGAGCTTTGGGTAGCAATCAATGGTTGGTTGAGGGAAGAATTGTCACTTTTTTCTTCCCAGCGAGTATTGGAATCAATTAGGACTATGACCTCTTCGGCAGACTTTGTTTCTTGACTTCTTCCCCAGAGAACAAGATACAGGCCGAATATGATTAAGAATGCTCCAGTAATCCTGCATCTCAAAACAAAAAATAATAAATTTTTAAATGACTCGTGTAGGTTAGGATCATTAATCAATCTATGAAATTCGTATCACACAGACAATTCAACAATTCAGATGTTTCACCAATTTTCCTGAAAAAGAATTAAAAAAATCATGTAAGCTTAAATTTTGAAATAAAAAGAAAAATTGAAATGAATTTATCCTATTAGATTATTTCACCCTTATCTTTCCCTTACTCGTTCAAAGCGTGTACTTTATATAACTAAGTAATTGTTTGGACTCTATTCTTCTAAAAAAAATAATTCACAAACTTAACTAAGATTCACATCGAGAAAATGAGTGGGGTCAACATTTCTAGAATTAATACTGATACAGATGTGTTTAACTCAACACGAGGTTTTGCAGCTTCCTTATGTACTATAATTTGTGTGTCACCGAGGATTTGAACACAAAACTCTAAAATAATCCAAAGCTCAAACTTTAATCCTTCAGCGGATAACATATTTTGCGTTACAAAGAAGTGTAAGAAAATGATGAAATTAAAGTCGCTTGGATTATCAGAACCTACCCTCCCAAGAAGAATTCTTCTCCAAAAATAATAGATGCCATCACAGCTACAAGTAATGTTTGTAAAGGTAGATAAATTGAAGCAAGCACTGGCCCTCCTTTGCCAATAGTCCATATCTGTATAGCTGATGCCAAGCCTGAAGTCACCAGTCCCTGATACAAACCAGCCTATTCTGTCATCTCATTTGTCATATTTCATTTCCCTTTAACATAAAAACAACTCACATCATAAATACTAATAACCAGAATGAGTTTTCTTGATGTCAAGGTCATCAATTATGATCCTTGATCAAGTTAAAGGAAAATCCAAATTAAGCTAGCTACAGTGGTGCTTTGTCTTTGAATTTTCACTTCCATCATCAGCCAAAATGAAAAATCTAAATTGTGGTGTAGATTGAAACATCAAGTGAACCAACATGCTGATGAAAATGTAAATAGAGCAATCAGTTTAATTGACAAACCGAGAACAAAACACTGTAGATCTCTACACTAGAATTGAACTGCCAGGCTTTGGAATCCTTCTCAAAAAAGGCTGCAATTGTCAAAAACTGCACAACACCAAAGAAGCACGTAAATGCAGAAACTGTGAGCGGGGCTGAGTATTTTTTCAGAACAAATGCTTGCATCACAATCCAACCAGACCAGCATAAGGAGTGACCAAAGAGATAGATGCCACCCAAGTTCCAGTCCTTTCCTGGGGTATCCCTCATTTTAGACAAGTGTTGTTCCTGATGTAATGCTAAATGCGGAGTATAAATGACAGGTCCCTTGTAAAGGGTAATGATTGTAGCTCCGCCAACAGAAGCAAGGACACCAAGGACCTTAGCCACACCATCAATCCTATTGAAGTGCACGCTCTCATATCTGCACTCCCACATATAAAATTGAACAAATAAGTTATACTCTTGAGTTTAGTTTATATATAATGTGTCTGAAGCAAAACATTTCATCATCTTATTAGTTGACTTTTGACACAATACACTCTACTATTGATTTCAATTTATAAAAAAATACAAAATCAGGAGAGAAACTTGTGAAATAAGTGCGACTCGTGAAAAGATGTTATTTTTCAGTACATTTTACCATTACAGAGATTGTGTTGTTAACATTTCTTTAGAGGTTAAAGACTGTAGCTTGCCTGAGTATAGCTGCCATCAGAAAGGTGAGGGCTGGAACAGAATTCTGCATAGCAGCAGCAAACGTAGGTGATGTTTTCTCCAAACCCAAGAGGTAGAATCCTTCTTTCATTGTTATTCTGCCAGAAAAAAAGTGGAGTTTTATAATTATGGCAAACATGTACGTTTTATTGATAAATGGAGTGGTTTCGTGAAGGATCGTACCCAACAAGTCCAAGTAGGAAAAAGTGTAGCACACAATAACTGGTTATTAATGGCCTGTCTTTCCTTGCAGAGAAGAAAACAGATGCAAAAAATGATAAAATAAAAGGTGAGATAGCTTAACTGGGGATAAGTAAAGGGTTTCTATATATTTACCATAGAGCTAAACTGCATACTTCTCTGAAAAATATGCGAGTGGACCCAGAAGAACCAAGGCAGTGATGTTTCTATAGACAGGGAAGATAAGCTTGCTTACTCCTGTATCAAGTGCAATTCTCAGAAATATATGATTTCCTGCATAACAAAATTGTAAAAACGTTAAGGCTATGTGCAGATTAGCTCGTTCGGGCATCATGTTTCTTAGTCTTTTTCTGTATTCAGAGTTGAATTGTTTACGAACTGATTGACCAAGGAAACCGGGGAAGAGGGGGAAGGATCTGTGTGTAAGTAGATCCGTAAAAAAATATATATATAAACCCCCTTTGCTTTTTTTTTTAATATTTAATAACATCTGAAATGAATTCATCAGATCGCTTGCTTGTATGTGATTTTTAATTATGATTTTATAATAAGAACGAAAAATATAGTAATGAAATAAAATAAATTCTATAAATTAAAAATTAGTAAGAAGAGTAGTTTTCGCATTTACAGATACTAATAACTTTTGAAATTCAATATCCTCCTCTTGTTTTTTCTATTAGATGATGTAATTTTCTTTTCGGTCATTTTGAATGCCTCTCTTCTTAATAATTTCTCCTCCCTTTTGGGAATAAGAAGTGAGCACAATCTTTTGGAAATAAGAACATGGTAGACAGAAGTTAATAACAACTTTGCTAAAATGGTCTTGTATACTAAATAACAGGACTAAGAACAAAAAGCATTTGTATAAGTTATTGGTGAGTATTTTCCTTTGTCTAAATATAACTCTCGAGTGTTTGGTAGGGTGAAATAAATGTAAATCCCCTAATATAAAGATTTTTCTACCTGAAACTACCATAATAATTCATAACATTTTTCTAACCAATTTATAATATAAAAAACTTTTACAATATATTGTTTCGAAAAATAGATTACATATTAATCGTGAAAATAGTAGATAATTATGTAGGATAATTTTTTTAATTTCATAATAATTAGCTTAAAAACTACATCAATGATAATATTTTATTACTCGTTGAAAATAATGATATTATATAGATAGATAGATGCTGATTAAACTAATATTATTTGTTCAAAATTAAAGAATAACATTGAAATATGTTATAATTTTCTCCACTTTGTTTAACCTTCTTTAAAAATGAAAACCCTATTTTAAAAGAAAAAAAAAGAAATAATAATTATTTTCACTGGTTTTCAGCCATAGAAGACCTAACACGAGAGTTTACAGTGAAGCGGTGGGCGTACGTTGAATGTTTAGGAGAGGGAGAGGAAAAGGAAAAGGAAGAGGAGACATCAGCTGAATTGCACACGCAAGCCATGAGGAAGCGGGATTTGGCCATTCTTATGCTCTCCGCTTTCGCTATTTTCTTCACTCTCCAGGTACCCTTTACATTTCCCCTGTTCTCCAACATTCTCTCGCTCCAAAACCCTAATTTGATCATTCAATATCGACCGGTCCAATTTCATTTTTGTATTTTAATTTTATCGCTGTTTAGCAAGATGGCGGTATTTCATTCAAAGACGCGTGGATGCATCTAACCGATGAGTATCCAATCAAATACGAAGCCGAACGTCTTCCGCCGCCGATCGTCGCTGATCTCAACGGAGACGGTAAGAAGGAAATTCTTGTAGCTACTCACGACGCCAAAATTCAGGTACCTTCGCTTTAGAATCTGTTTCCACTTCTTGATCGGTCTTAATTTCCGTCCACTTGTAATTTTTCATGCTTGTTTAGGCATCCTTCGCACTTCTAGTGTCAATGTGTGTATGCATATCACAAAAAATTTATAGTTTTTACTTTATTGTTGGTTTTGCTTGGTAATAACTTTGTTCCGGCTGGTACTACTAGTATTGGTAATTTGACTGTGTAATTATGTTGGGGGTCTCAGATTTTGGAGCCCCATAGTAGGCGTGTCGATGAAGGATTCAGTGAGGCGCGAGTGTTGGCCGAGGTATCTTTGTTGCCTGACAAAGTACGTGTCATGTCTGGGAGAAGGCCTGTTGCTATGGCCACCGGCTATATTGACCGGTATAAAATTGGGCAGCCACAGAAACAGGTTTTGGTTGTTGTAACATCAGGTTGGTCCGTCATGTGTTTTGAATCCAACCTCCAAAAGTTGTGGGAAAATAATTTACAGGTATAATGTTTTGGTTGTGCTGTTATCTTGTTATTACACTATGTTGGGTTTTACTAATTCCTTTAGTGGTTGTTATAGGAGGATTTTCCACACAATGCTCACCATAGGGAAGTTGCTATCTCTATAAGCAATTATACGCTGAAGCATGGAGATACAGGATTGGTAATTGTTGGTGGCAGGATGGAAATGCAGCCACACGTATGTGTCGCTTTGCTCATTGTTTCCTGGTTTATTATTATATTTTCCTACTATGCCCGTTTCTGTGAAGTAATAGTAACACTTGCCATATATTGGGGATGGTGTTTATCGTCCTTTTTGAAAAGTAAAGACTATTAGCAGCTTATGAGTAACATAAGGTTGTGGCCATCTCCTTGTTTTCTTTTACACTCTGCAAGGGCAAATGAGAAAGTTTCTATGCGATTTGTTTGATGAAACATGACAATAATGTATCTTTTGCGTTACTTGAATTTCAGAAATTTATATTTGTTATATGATTCTGATAATTGTAATGTTTTTGGATTCATACATCTCTAATTTATCTTCAGAATTATATTTTAATCCAAACTTGATTCTTTGCTAAAATTGGTAAGTTGGTCTTTTTGCTGTTAATTTGTGAATCAATTGTTTCGACCTAGTTATTGACTGTTTTCTACTTTTAGATTTTTATGGATCCTTTTGAAGAAATGGGGATGGGAGCCAGATTTTCTGAGCAACAACGAAGAAGTACTACTGAAAAGGAGGTATAGACACGTTGCTAATGGATGCTAAAATTTGTGCCTGTTTTGTTTTACCACCTTGTAGCATACTAAAATATATTGACAAAATACCCTAATGTAGTTGTAGTGCTTAAAATTTCACTAAGGCTTGATATAATTAAGCCAATAAACACTATGTATTTTGCAGCAAGTAGCGTAAGAATCTGGACCTTCATAATAAGGCAGCTAAATAGTAGACAGTTTTAGGTGTCTTTATGTATAAACTTACCCATAAGTTCTTATAGGAGAAGAAAATAAGAAAAAATGAAATAACTACTCTGTAAGCTAAACTTAGTTTCTTACAAATATCATACCTTGTGTAGCTCATTTCAATTTCCATTCATATTTTCTTCTCCTATTGGCACTTATGGAGATGGTTTTCTTTAAATTTCTCATTCTTTCTGAAAATTGTTGGTTCACTTCTTTTCCTTGCCTTGGGTAGGGTTCTGAGAACTCTGGAACTGTGGATTTACGCCATTTTGCATTTTATGCATTTTCTGGGCGATCTGGTGTTGAACGATGGAGCAGAAAAAATGAGGTGATGTGCTTTATTCTTGGTCTTCTGTATGTTCTATTGTTGGGGTGTTGTCTTCATTCTAAATTCAAACTAAAATTTCATTGTGTAAGAATGCATATTTGCTCCTTTTATTTTCTTTGTTTGAAGGATACAATTTTCTCTCTTTAAATCCAGTAAGTGCACTTTCTAATTTCTTCCTGTCTGTTTTATCTTTCAAAGTTTATCTAGGTGGTTGCAATTCAGGAGGAAACATGAAAACTGAAGAAAACTTATGATTAAAGTAAATATATATATATATATATATATATATATATATTAGGTATAGTCTGTTGTCAATAAACTATACCTTTGTAGAAGTATGCTAAAGTTATGCTGTTAGCACATGTACTAGCACTTTAATCCACTGGTGCACAATTGTATATTTTCCCAAACATACCCATGAAAGAAATGGAATCACCTCCCAACAAGCACCAAGTCTTGTTTTTTTTTACACCAGATATTAGATGTTTAACAACCAAGTGAACTGACATCATGGTTAAGTCTGATTGAATGTGTTATTTATGCTAATCTGACATTAAACAATAACTACAACTAAACCTTGGCTGCATGGATAAAGCAAAGTTAGTGTTCACTGATCTAAACATGTCTTTTGTTGAATACTCTTGTGTAGTGTTATCCTTTACTCTAATTTCTGGTATTGTTTTTTCATTTAGAACATTGAAGTGCATTCTTCAGATGCATCACAGTTACTTCCACAGCATAACTACAAGCTTGATGTTCATGCTCTGAATACCCGTCAACCTGGAGAGGTACTTACATTTTAGCTATTCATCTAAATCCTATGTCTATGGGTAAGCGGTATTAGTGAAATTTAATGGAATGATGTTACAAAATTATTGTACTTTATAACTTTTCAGCAGTCACCAGACGATATTTTGGGGAAAGCAATGGAATCATTTTTTTTCTTTTTCAAATGTATTGATTACTTAACCTAAAAATGTAGTTATTGATTTTACTATTATGCCCTTTTACTTATTCATTCCTTTCCTTTTCTCATTAATCCCCTAGAGTCAAAGTAAGTTCCAAACAAAAGGATAAGTAATACTATCCTTTCTCACACAAACCAAACAAAGGGTAGAAATACCGTCCTTTTTCATGCAAAACAATTCAAACATAAATGTTTAAAAGTGTTTCTGTGCTTATTAGTGTGTTCCTAACCTTCTATAGAGCGGAAACTATACTCCTTGTCATATATTCTTGTTATCCACCTTTTCTCTTGCAATGGTCAACCATTAAAGCAAATATTTGATTGCTTGTGTATAAGTTTTACCAGAAGAACTCCCGTCTCCTGCATTATGTGTGGAAACACCAACAGATGCACATACATAGTGGATTATCTCGTTTAATTTTAATGTTATTAAGAAATATTTGTTTTTTAATTATAGATATCCCCCTAAAAGTTGCTTTCTGTGACATGTGAGATTCTAGTTTGAATGCAGGGAATTCAGAGAATCAATCCTGGGAGTTATGCCTCATCGTTGGGTACAGTATATTTGACAACCTTGATTAACCTTCTATAACAAATTTAATCTCAAATACCGTCCATTCTTGACATTATATAAATGTATTTCAGGCTAGGAGAGAAGATACTTTATTGAAGCTTGCGCACTTCAGACGGCACAAGAGAAAAACATTGAAGAGAACACCTGGAAAGTCAATGAGTTACCCTTTTCACAAGCCTGAGGAAAACCATCCTCCAGGGAAGGATTCAACCAAAAAAATTTCAAACATAATTGGGAAAGCAGCAAATTATGCTGGTTCAGCAAAATCTAAGAAGGTTATATGCTAACCATCTCATGCAACTGCTAACAAAGCTGGTCATATTTGATAATTCGTATTGGAATTCTTTCAATTGTATTGGAAAAATGATAATTAGGATTTAAATTTGAATTGGTATACATTTCCGTTGTCTATTGGTTCTAAACTATTTAGGTGCAAAGGCCAGAGTAGTAGTAGATCACTAATGTTGTAAAATATAACGTGGCTAAATTTGATATTCCTGATTAGGGGTTTGTTATGAAGAAGTAATCTCTTTGCATCGTATTCTTTTAGTTTTCATGTTATTTCCTAATATGAGATTGGTTTTCTAACAAATTAAATTGACAACATTTTATGATGCTGAGATAATCAACATTTTGATAGAAAAGGGTAAAGAATTTGCAGTCTTGATGTTTCTCTCTTGGATTGCAGTACCTTCCCTATGTTCCGACCATAACCAACCACACTCAGGTTTGGTGGGTTCCAAATGTTGTTGTGGCTCACCAGAAGGAGGGAATAGAAGCTCTTCACCTGGCATCTGGTCGAACAATATGCAAGGTATACTTAACCTTTAGTCAACTTAAACGTATTGCTTTACCATGCATTCCTTGATTAGGTTACAAGATAATTTACCTAAATAGTCTATTGAGGCCATTGAAGACTTCAAGTAGTTGTAAAGCCGAATCTTCTGAAACTATTTTCAGCTTATGGAACACATTGATTTCTTAGTCAAATAAAATTTTATCCTGTGGTTGTGTACTAATCATGCAAAATTGGTGTTAGCTCCGTCATGTAATTCGTAAACATTTTCATGTCCAGTGTAATGACAAATTTGTTTATTTCAGCTTCATCTTCAGGAAGGTGGTTTGCATGCTGATATTAATGGTGATGGAGTTCTAGATCATGTGCAGGTTCGTGTTTTTTCCCTTTCTAATTATAAAGTTGAGCTAGGCTATATTAATTTAGCCTGAGATCAAATGGAGGATGTTCTTCTGCCTGAGGTCTGGAACATTCATCTTATCAGGCTGTTGGAGGAAATGGTGCTGAGCAGACTGTAGCTAGTGGGTCTATGGAAGTGCTACGTCCTTGTTGGGCTGTTGCAACATCTGGTGTACCAGTACGGGAACAACTCTTTAACGTATCTATTTGTCATTATACCCATTTTAACTTATTCCAACATGGAGAACTTTATAGAAGCTACAGTCAAGGTTCAGATATTACCTCTTTAGAGGTAGCAACGCCTATTCTAATTCCTCGAAGTGACGGTCATAGGCATAGGAAGGGAAGCCATGGCGACGTTATCTTCTTGACAAATCGTGGCGAGGTACAACATTTGTTCAACTATTTTTTGAGCACCAATACTGTTTCTTTTATTTCGTTTATCAAAGTGTTTCCAGTGACAAATAATTTAGATTTTGTTTTTTTGAGATATAACATAATTGGGAATTACTTCTCTAAAAGAAACGTTTACACTGGATCTTATGAAATATGGAATTTTGGGATTAAATTGCATGCGACCATATGAAATAATGATCTTTCGGAATGCGGGAGAAGCTTTTTCTAGTACTTGAATAGATTCTAATGTAAACTTGCCATTTGTTGACACTGATATTGGTGACCTGGAAAAAATTTATTCTTGCAGATTACATCATATTCCCCTGGTTTGCATGGTCATGATGCTATTTGGCAGTGGCAACAATCAACTGGTGTTACATGGTCAAATCTGCCTTCCCCATCAGGAATGATGGAAGGTGGTATGGTGATTCCCACGCTAAAGCCTCTTTCCTTGCGGTTGCATGATAATCAGGAAATGATCCTTGCAGCAGGGGAACAGGAAGCCGTGATAATATCACCGGGAGGAAGTATATTGGCTACAATTGAACTACCTGCTCCACCAACACACGTTTTGATCTGTGAGGACTTTTCAAATGATGGGCTCACTGACCTTATTCTTGTCACCGCTAATGGAGTTTACGGCTTTGTTCAGACCAGGCAACCGGGTGCTCTCTTCTTCAGCATGCTGGTTGGTTGTCTCATAGTCGTGATGGGGGTTATATTCGTCACTCAGCACTTGAATTCCACGAAGGGGAAGCCTCGTCCCTCAGCCGGTCCTCGGTGAAAAGCTGGAACTGAAATTTATACTAGCCTAACTTGACGCTATCGAAGAAACAGATCAGAGTGAGGTGTTCGCAATCAGTGGAGAGTCTGAGTATTCAAAATGTGTAGAGCCTGCGGAAATCCTTAGGAGGTGGTGCCGAACGGTCCTAGACTGTTGATTGTAAAATGTGGACAGAATGTAGGAAATTTGATGTTATAATATTATATTATAAGGAAATTTACACTGTCTGCTTCTGGGATTTTTGACCTGCTGTTCTGAGCAAATTTATATTGTACACACTTGTTACCTGTTCAGAATTAGTTGATGCACTATAGAAAACTCACATGACGGTCTTCCTAATTCTTCCCAAGGATTTCTTGCTTTTTAAGGGAGGTATTTAATTCCACCGCACAAAATTCCTCTTCATTTGGAGCCATCTTCTTTTATGAATAAATCTGCATGGGACTAAGATGTTACGCAATTCTTGAAAGTGAGTTAAGAATTTATCATGATTTTAACTAAAAAATGATAGTGGTAGCTTTTTTTGGTTATTATGAGTGAACTAACATGCTTTACCCAGTGAAAATGAAGAAAAGGTTTAGAAAGAGAAATCAGTTTCTAGTATCCAACACCTTCATACTTTATCACTGCTGCTTTTGGCGAAGGGAAGCAGAGACGTGCGCTGCTATTTTCAAGTTATGCCTGCTAGATCACCTTGGGGAATTTAATAATTTATTTGAAAGAAGCCTCGTCCCCAAGTTTCTCTGAAAGAATTTTTATTTAACTGATTATGTGCTTTTGTTTCAAAATTCAATTCAGTCGCCAAAGAATTGAGTTCTTTCATTATACTTATTAAGGTTTTATTTCTTAGTATTTAAAATGCATTTCTAAAAGATAGAACTAATCATACCTAAATTAACGTTAGGAATAAGAAAAAATGATTTTTTTTATGGGAATGGATCCTGTACTATATATAAAGATCATTTTTTTGTATGTTTGATTTGAAAAATAATTAAATAAAACCACACAAGTCTAAAATATGACAGGTTTAAATACTGTTAATTAACAAACCTAAGACAGTTTTTTTTTCCACAACTAATATTACCAAAATATTAATAATATTAAGATACTAGGATTAGGTTAGGTGCAAAAGGTTTGAGCAATTTACATCTAGTCATAGGTCTAAACGTAATTATCACCTATATATTAAAACTATTCATCAATTTAGCTGAACTCTAGGGATAATGGCATCATCTTCATGTCAACCAAACAGTAGGTAATAGAACAAAAAGTTGTAATATGACTCAGTTTCTTATTTCTTATACGTGGAAGAATACCTTTGATAAAAACAAAAAATTCTACCTATTCTTGTTACAAAACATTGTAATTATTAATTGGAGTACATATTAAAATTACTTCTTAAATTTTTAAGGTGTTAGTATATTTGATTTTTATTTAATTTTTTTCAATTAAATATGTAAAATGTTTTCTAGAAAAGTGTAGCATTGATCATCTTAGAAGAAATGATTTGTACTCTATCTAGCTAATTACATTCCAACTGTTTCTAGCACCAACCTTTGTGTTGACTCGTACTGAAAGCCAAGTATTACAATTATCTGTCTCCTCTCACTTTATGTTTAGTTATCATTCTGATTTTATTTATTTCACATTATTTACTGACACTTTTGTAGAGAGAAGGCTGCGACTCCTGAGCCAAACTTCAGTTTATCAGCAAAAAGCAATTGCCAAAAGTAGACACCTTCCTTCTCTTATTCGCATCTTAGACACAGTGGTTAAATTGATACGTTTTAAATAAAAAATTATTTTATTTTGTATGTCTTTAACTTCAAAAATATGAATTAAAATATATTTTAATAAAATTTCTTCAATCTATTTATAGCATATAAAATTATATACATATGTACTCCTAATTAGAAGATATAAAACTATATAAATATGTATCTAATTAAATTATTAAAAAATTATAATATTTTATAATTATATCAATCTTAATCTAATAATATACAATTTATATAATAATATTTTTAAAATGTAAAGAAAGTAAATTTAATAATTAATTATAATTTTTTATTACATGTTTAAAAAATCAACTTGTGAAAAAAAATATGAATGCCGTGAAAACTATTTTCTATATCTTTTGCTTCTGATTTCGAAATGTAGGTGCTTTTAATTGTTTCTTTCTCTGTCTATCATTGGATGGGATGTTTACATAAATGCAGATCATTCTTAATAAAAAATCATGAAAATTGAAATTTTGCATACATAATTTTTTTTAATAGAACTTTGTTAGACTTATTTTTCATTTCACTATATATTTTCTCGTAATATAATATAATATTTAAAATAAATTATTATATTACTAAAATAATAATAAAATAAAGAATATATGTTTACTTTTTATTTTTTAAATATATATATATATATATACACACACACGAGTGATATAAATTTATTTAAAAAAAAATTATCAAATTTTGTATCGTTATTTTTTAATGATATAATAATTTAAAATAATAATTTATTTTAATTATTAAATAAAATAATAATAATAATAGGAGAAACTTATTTGAGTTTCTTAGTTCCAATAAAAGCTATATTCACTTTAAGAATTCATTACATCACTTTGTTCAATAAAAAAAAATACCAATAAACTTAAAGAAACTTCAACAAATTCAAATTATATTTGAAGCAATCATATTACAAATAAATGTTTTTCTAAATAATATACTACTAAAAATTGTTTTTTTTTATCATGATTTGAAGATTACAAATTAAATAATATAAAAAATAAATCCATTAGTAAAAGTTAAAATCGCTAGACTATCCCATGAACCTACTTGGACAAACTTTCTAAAAATACTGCTAAAAAACAAATAAATAATAAACTAATTTTTTATAAACTAAAATTAATTTGTATATAAATCAAATATAAGAATTATATGAGAGTTTTTACAAATTATTTAAACTAATTTTATGTATAAACTAAATTTAAGACATCTTTGCACTAACCTCTTGTCACTAATTGAGAATAAACTCACATAACTCTTTCCTTACACAATCTTTTCCTACACAACTTACAATATATTGGTTCTGTAAGTTAACATCATAATCAAGAAGCATTTGATCATTAAATAATAAGTTAATATGATAATATATAATAACGAGTAAGATTTTATCACCCTTTACATAGAAATAGAAATTTAAGTATAAAAGTTAAAACCTAATGAGGTTTTAAAACTTTACACTACTACAAATATCACATTTTATGTCGATCTGGAAGGTTTTCCACGTCGATTGATAAAGCGATGTAGAAAGTCGACTTTCTACATCGGTTATAAGAAGAACCGATGTAGAAAGTTTGAATTTTTTATTTTTTTATAATCCCTTTTTATTTATTTAGTTTTATTTATTTATAATACCCTCTATCTTCCTTTATTTATCTAGAGGTCCTTCTTCCCTTTATATTATATTGTTTTAAGAAAATTCTCATTTGGTTTTCCATGTCGGTTGGTGAGCCGATGTAGACAGATCGACTTTCTACGTAGAAATTTTGAATTTTTTATTTTTTTATAATCCCTTTTTTATTTATTTATAATACCCGTTATCATCCTTTATGTATCTAGAGGTCTCCCTCCCCTTTATATTATATTTTTATTATTTATTATATTGTTTTAAGAAAATTGTCACTGACGGGATTCGAACTCAATACTTTAGAGTTGGAGGTCGATACTCCAATCACTAAACTACTAGGATTTTCTAATAATAACTTAGAAATAAATTATATTTATATACAAATAATGTATATACGTGTAAATATATAAATGTAAAATATATAAATACAAATATATTTATATATTTTGATATATTTATATAGTTATATATTTATATGTTCGATGTGAGGGCGCGCTCGAGGGTGAAAGTGTGTGTCGAGTGGATCTTCAAAATTTGATACCAAATTTAATCTAATTAATAGAAAACAAATTTCCTTACATAGATTATTATAAATTTAATCAAAATCATCTTTTAATAATTATTTTTTCCAGACATAGATTAATTTATTAAATAAAATAATTTTAAAAATAAATATTTAATTATTTTTAATATTTGAAAAAATTATTTTAATATAAGAATTTCAATTAAATAATACAAGAAAAAATATAAAAAGAATAAAATAAAATAAATAAATAAAAAATTTATTTTATATCATTATATAAATAAATTATAAATATTATATTTTATCATTAAATTACAAACTCATATAAAGAAATTCGCTCACAAATTTGACATCAAATTTTGAAAACTCACTCCACACACTTTCACCATCGAACGCATTCTCACATTCAACATATAAATATGTAAATATATAACTATATAAATATATAATTATATCAAAATATATAAATATAAAAATATATTTTATTTATATATTTACACGGATATACATTTATTTGTATATAAATATAATTTATTTATAAATTATTATTAAAAAATCTTAGGAGCTTAGTGATTGGAGTATCCTTTCTACCATTAATGTAATGGGTTTGAATCCTGACAGTGATAATTGTTTTAATTTGATATTATTTCAACTTTCAACGTCGATTGACTCAAACTCGACGTTGAATGTGTCAAAATTTAACTTTTAATGTCGGTTGACTCAAAATTGACGTTGAAAGTGTATTCAATGTCGACTCAGCTTTAACCGACGTTAAATGGCGACGTGGAAAACATATTTTATGGTAATATTAGGATGTAAGGGGTGACACAAACATGTGAATATAGCTAATTCAATCAAATTCATTAACAATTTCACATGTTATTTTAAGTTAGTGAATGTTAAGAGGTGTTAAAAATATACTGATCTAATATAATAATAAAAAATTGATTAAAAAAATAATTTTTTTTATATTTTTTGTATATATTTTTTTCTTAAAAATAACTTCAAAACAGTTATTAAATTGAAATATAATATTATATATTTGAAACAATTAATAACTAGCACATATATATATATATATATATATATATATATATATTCAATATTATTTTATAATTTTACTTATTTTATTTATAATATATTTATACTTATCAAAATATTATAATAAATTTTCATTATAAAATTTTTAATTAGAAAAATATACAATTTATTTATGATTTTGAGATAATATTAAAATTATAAATATAACAAAATTTATATAAACAAAATAACTTGGATTTTTTTTGTTAAATTTTTACTAGAAATTAAATACTAATTTATAAAAAGAATTTAAAATTTTTATAATAAAAATTTGTAAAAATCATTCAAATAAACCATAAAAATATATTTTTTATATACATTGTATTAATTTAAAATTAATTATATTTAATTTTTATATTTTCTGTAAGGGATTATTTAATAAAAAATTAATTAAAAGGCACCCTTTGCAAGTGTGTTAGATTTCATTCAAAGTGTGTTTTCTTACATATATTTTTAGTTCTATACTTTTTAAGTTAATAATTTTTGGAAATTTATGTTTTATTATTTTTTATATTTAAATTTAATACTGAGTTATGATTATTCATCTTAAAAGAGCTGATAAAAGCACTAAATGTAATTTGAATATTTTTTAAAATTTAATACTTAGTAATATCTTTTTACTGTTATAAAGTTGATTAAAAAGATTAAATTAATAATTCCTTTTTTAGTTTGAAAACTAATTATTGAGTAATTTTCTTCTTCCTCTCTAATTATTGAATAACACTATTATTTAAAAGGGAATCTAACAGTTAAAAGGTTGAAAATATGTGTATAAAATTCCAATTGGTAATATTTGATGAATGAAGAGATAGGTTTTTAGTCCCTCACAGCACCACCAAAATGTTAAAACTATGCGTCAACAAATCCAAACACTATCAATGCCAATCCACCGCAAAATAAATGCAGAACAAGAGTTAAATGAGGTAGGTACTTGTGTTGTGTTGTATGTTCTATCCTATATCCATCAAATGCACACACACTAACAACAACTCTGCAGAACATGACAACACATTCGACTGATCAAAGCAACCACTGCACACAATTCATCACTTACGTACTCTATTTCGACCTCTGTCGCTATTCCTTTGTAACGACAACACATGCTTCACTTGAGATTTTCTTAGTCTGAGGGACGCCCACATCTCTCACTAACAATACATACACAAGCATTTTGAAGAAGAAGAAGAAGAAAGAGCTGCATGAGTCATCCCTAACCAACCAGCACACGTCTTGGTGGGACCACCAAAACTGCTATGGCACAGTGCTGAGACCACCATTCCATTATGGTGGACACAGTAGGCTCCTATGCCTCTGGCTCACCCTATGGTACTGCCATGCTGCCGCTAAAGCAGTACGAAAATATAACCCACCCATTATTCTGCAAGAAGCCCTAGTGTTCATTAGATTTGGGTGCTTTGGTCCTGCTTTACAAATAAATCTGTTCAAATCAGACTTCCAATTGCTTACACCTACCTCCCTCAGACGCCTTACTTCAATTATACTACAATTATTATGGACACGTGAACTGTGTAGTCTATTTCAAACTGCTCAATGCCAGTAGTGTGTGGCATCTGTTTCCACAACCTTTTGACCATTTCACTCAATATATACTTCTGGAAAACCAGCATTCATAGCAGCAGTACACAACACCATAAACCACTCAGGCCTACAACCAAGCTCAGCTTTAGCTTAAAAGCTCCTTGTCACAACAACGGCGAACTGTTTTCATTAGAGTTTCCAAACGCTGGGGCTAGATCAAAGGCTAGCTACGAAATCAAGGTGTGTATATCCTACAATTTCCTCAAATGTCAGTTTTAATAGTTTTTCCTTTATATGTATGTAAACTAACATTTATGATGCTTGTATGATAGAAAGAACCTTTTATATGCACGAAAGAATCAGGCCGAAAACGCAATATATATATATCAAAAGATAGAACTAGGCTTTGGGCTTATTTTGAATAGAGCTGAATATGCTAGGGTTAAACCAAAGGCTACGAAATTAAAATAATTTGTTAATCAAAGCAATGGATACAGTTGAATTGAAATATAGACCCCAAGATTCATCAATGAACCCATTCGAGTTTATTCCCTTGCTAGTTGGCACTGGCAAAGTCCACTATGCAATTGTTCTCTTTATTGCATGAAAAAGAATACGAATCCAAGAAAGAAGCAAAAATTTAAAGCGGGAGATCATAGAGATCAGCTCGCCACTATCAATCACGTCCGTGGCAATAGGCGAAGTCGTATGAGTATTTTACAAATACAACAATCCACAAATTCTTATTTCTTCGGCCTTCATTTTGTGCCCAAAACATCATTTAAATTACAGACCTGCCCCACATGATATCATACAATTAGCGCTTGTGATTTTAGTTATCTCGTTATCAAAAAACTCTCAACAACAAACACCAGTAAAATCCAATTGAACGTGCTTTTCTACTGCTCAATACACCGTTTGTGTTTAACTTGTACTTATTTCACTTATTACACACAATAATAAATACATTAGTTGTGAACATCCCTAATCCTGGACTTGAGAGGATTCATTCGTACAATAACATGGAACTCAGGAAGTCTCACTACATTACATTGGTGAATGTGGACACCGATGTCAATAGGGGTGTCATTTTTACCCTCTTTGTTTGATTATAAATATCGTACTCAAAACACGTACTTTCCAATGAAGCAGGACAAACCAAAATATCTACAAGATGATTGAGGAAGTGACTAATGAGCCATCCGCAACCGAAACTGGAGATTGAACTTTCGGAGAAGTTCGTATGAGGTAACTGTAACTACACTATTTCAGGCCGAATATGCATTTTACTTGTATACATGTGGTTACATCTGATTGCGATCAAGAATTTAATTCCACATGGTAGCTGGCATAGCATGTATTTACATTAAGGAATGGCGTCAAACACAAGTTCATATAGAACAATTTAATTGGTATAAAGACCATGTGAAACCCACAGTACAAAGAAGTGAGATTCTACATTAAATTTTTCTTGAAGGATACAAGAGTTTTTTTATACTCTAACTACTAAATCAAATAGTAAATTGCATTCATATCATTTAGGTCAAAAATGTTTTTATGACAACGTTGTATTTCCAACACTGCCCTTCAAAACAACCTAATGTGACAGTAATGTATTTTTGATATCTGTACTACTAGGTATGATAAAAACTTGAGAGACAGATAGTTTCCTTGGCTCAGCGTATATTACACAGATGACATAAAAATAATTCCACAACGCAAAGTACATACAACTAAAAGTTCTGACAATCCCGTGAACCTTGACCTACCAAACAAGAAAATTAAAACTCAAGGGCACAACCTCTTCAAGAAGAGAGAATTTCAGCATTAAGGCTTAGATTTTGAACACTTAATATAATCTCCAAACGTCATACAAAACCCAGGAAGACTAACCATTACGGCCAATGAAGTGTCAAGTCCCCGAGATATTAAACTTATAAACCATAAGTAGTCAAATCCAAACAGAAAAGCTTTTCAGAAACCAGAGACAAACTAAAAGAATCAGAATGATCAGAAATATGTCAGTTAGATTCCAATAATACCTTCATGCATTATTCCTTATAGATGACTTTATAACAACCGATGCATCTATTATCATTGTCCACATTAATGATTCATTTGTTCAAAAGTAATTATGTTTCCATGTCTTCTACATTATAGACAAAATTTTATAATAAGTTACTAATATATGACAAATTTGTAAAAAAAATCCATTACTTAGGTGAATACTGCAGAGGCGATAGAAATATTTATATAGAGACAGGAAAAATGTTGCAAATGATCATTGCCTATGTTAGATATACTTATATGATTCGGAGTAGTAAATGTGAAACCTACGTAACGCAAAATCATGTCATATGGAATGCTCGTTATTTTCATCAAATCGATGTAAAACATTCCGTTGAAAAAAAAAATTATTAGAATAAAGGCTTGCTTTAATGCCTTTCCAAGAATAACTTGCTATAGGAAAAGAAAAGTTCTTTAAAAACATAAAATAAAATGAATAATAAAGAAATGCAAGTTAGTATTGCATCAATCCTCAAGTTTTTCCACCTTATCCCGCTTGGGTCAAATATTACAATAAAAAACACATTGAACAAAATTGAACATTATATAAAATAAGGGTATATTGAATGGTTCAAAACATTACAAAAAGTTGACTATCTATGCTAGGTAGTTATTATCTACGGGTTATGTCGTTGTATCTATAAAATGTAGTATAAGTAATAATAACATATTAGCACACATCTCATGGAAAAACTGAATTGCATGATGGTGATCAGAGAGTACAGGGGTTGCCAGTCATGAGATGGAGACCATGTTGCATCACAAGTTTTTCGAATCATACTGACATCTTAACTTTCATTCTGTTTTGCTTATTTTAGTGGTTTTGGATCAAGCAACATTTTGTATTATACCATAAGCTATACTCATTAGCCACAAAATGGAGTGTTCTCCTATATACGTATAGTTTGCTGCATGTGCATTAAATATGAGCATATTGATTAGCAATATTTCCTCTTTAGTAATCAACGTCACATCTATGCAAATTTAGATTGAGTAAGATGTTAAAAATACAGCATCGCATGGGAAGGAGGGAGAGAAATCTTTCACCTTTTAAACTTGAATGCTCATGCATGGTTGGAACGCCCATACCGAAAAATGAAAAATTAATTTTAAAAGAAAAGATAAGAAATCGTCGCGGAGAATTAGTCCAAATGAAGATCAAACTGTGTTTCCACTTCAATTTCAAAACGGATAAACAGAAATAAAGCAGCTTCGAAATTGAAAACAAACCAGACAGCGTGATATAATTCAACAAAAGGCAAGAACCAACCCCTAAAAACATCATAAAAAAACGAAGACGCGGACTACCCAATATTAGAACCAGGTCCATTAAAATCGTACAGAGAAATAAACAAATAAAACAGCATTAGCTATCTAATTATATATACTAAATTACCACGAAAAAAAACAAGAATGATATATTTCAGACCAATTAAGCATTGATAATTTGCATTTGCATAAAAACCAAACACCGAGTACGTCTGCATTTTCTCTTGTTCTCTTTCTTTCTTTCTTTCTTTCTTTTTTCATTCTCTCCTACTTGAATGAGTATCAATTGGGACTACAAGATGATCATAAAATAGTGGAAAGACAAAGCTGGCGTGAGAAGATGCAGTAAATTAAAACATAAAAAACAATAAAATTTCTGTTTGTTTGCTTTGTTTTGGCGTTTGTTTGTTCAAGATCGTGGGTGAGGGAAGAATTGCGTACCGCTACCAGGCATGAAAGTGTTAAGAGGAGCTGGATACAAGGAAGAAGATGGATCAAGGAGTGGCTCAGAGACAACGGCACCAGTAGTGAGGTTCAACCCTCCAACACCAGTGGAAGAGCTTTCACCAGCACCACCGGCGTAACTACTGTTACCTTCTGGACCATAGTCATATAAAATCCCTTTGAACATATGTCCTCCAATGTTCACAGCAGTTGAGTATGCATATTCGTCCTCCGCGTCATCCATGGAGCTCACACGTACGCACCTGAATTCTGCAGAAGATCTCACCACAGCCGGAAAATTCACCTCCTCTAACCCTTTTATTATAGGGTAACATGTTTAGAGAGAGAAAGTAGAAACAAACAAAACAAGAATGAGTTAGATGCACATCAGAAGATGAATTATGTTTGTAAGAGTTAACAATGAAAATAGAATCTAAACAAAGATACTGAGACAAATACATATGATGAAAGAGTGAAGGTGAAAATGAATGTTAGTGTTGTGTTGGTATGCGCCAGTGAGCGTTGGCAAAGAAAGAAGTACAGTCAGTCACGCAGAGTAAGAGAGTAAGAGAGAGAGTGAGAACAGGTTCTTCTTCACTGTCAATCTAATCGTCAGGTCAGGGCTACTAAAACAACAGTGTTTCGGTAAAGAAAAAGGCGAGAAAAGGAGAAATTTTGCCTCACACACGCAATCGATACCGTCCTTGTTTGGATGTATGCTTCCAAAACTTTCTCAGTCACTCCATATCTTTTCAGAGAATTTACTGGACGGGTCTCTCCATTATTCTTTTCTTTCAGACACACATACACGTTTCCTTCTTTTGCTTTATTTTTCTTTCCCTCTCTCAAGAGTCAATCACACAAACTGTGAGGTGCTTGTGGTGGCGCATGTAGAGTGTGACAAGACAAGACGAAGTAAATAAAATATGATGAAGAAGATGTATTGAGTAAGTATAGACTATAGTAATATATAGTATATACCTGAGGAGGAGGGGTTCGAAGGTAAACGAGTGCAGGCAAGAGGAGAAGAGGAGGTGGGGTTATTATGATCTCTATCTCTCTGCCTTTTGGGAAGGTCTCCAGAAGTTTCCATGTTTTGTTGCAGGGTGGAGAGTTGATGCTGTCTCTCACGACGGCGTGAAGCAGGTACCCAAGTACTCTTGACATGAGTTTGGCAATCGAAGCCACGGCTCTTGCAGCATGTCCTGCACCGCATGTGAGGGCAATCCTTCTTCGCTTGGTTTCCGCAGTCCTGACAGCTAATTCCACCGCTTCCACTCCCACTTCCTCCCAGCATGAAGCCGGATCTCGATGACGACTGATCATCAGAGATAGGCCTGCTGGGCCCAACCCCCAAGGCGGAGTAGAGATCTTGGTGAAAGAGAGGACGCGGTTGTGGAGGGCCCTGACCCATGAGTTGTTGTTGGTGTTGTAACTGCTGCTGGTTCCATAGCTCAAAGCCACCACCTCGGTGATAAGAGGAAACATCTTCATTCTTGTTGTTGTTATACCAGTATAAGGTATCAGGAGGAGGAGGAGTAATTTCCTCTTGGCTGTTGGTGTTCCCTCTACCTCCTCCTAGTGAGAATAAACCCGCCATTCTTTTGCCTCCTCTACTGATTCTGTCCTTCGAAAATCCATATCAAGAACAATACCTTGATAGCCAACCAATCAACTCGCTCTCTACACACAATTATAAATATAAATAATTAATATTAATAACTAATAATTAATTACTAAAATACTCCAATCCACGACAACTGCTTCAATTAATTTCCCTGCGTGTTCAATTTGGGAGAGAGAAGGTGTGAGAGAGACCACTACTCAACAACTAGGGATTTCTTTTTTTTCTTTTTTTTGCAGTTAAAAGATCTTTGGTTTTTTGTGTGCTTTGTGGTGTCACTCCCTTTGTTTTTCTGGGTATGGTAAAGTTGTAGAAGTAGTAGTAATAGGTGTTGTGTGGTGGGTGGTTAAAGAGAGAATTGATTTGAAGGGTTGTTGGTTGAGGACAGTGGAGGAACAGTGTCGGGGGCAGCGTTAATCGCGCCCTCAACTCATTCTCCCTCGGCCACTGGCAAGGTGCATTAATAAATTAAAAGAGAAGCCACAATCACAAAAGCGCGATTTACAGCACTGCAAACGCCGCCATGCTCTTCTCTGCTGTGCTGTTCTGTGCTGCCCCTCTAATTTAAGTTTCCCGTCCCATTCTCCTTTTCCTTGTCTCTCTCTCTCTCTCTCTGATTGTTGGCCAGAGTTTGTGAGAGAGCTTTTTTTTTGTTCTGACCACTTCCCCTTTTGTGTCTGCGGCCAGTGGTGTGCTTAAGTTAGTAACTCAGCACCATCACAAAAACAAAACCACTTCACAGTAAGCAAGTTAGGAAGTAGTTCTTTCTTTCAATTTTATTGAAAACAAAAATTCTAATTCTATTGGAATGGATGTCATTCATCTCATCTCCACGGCCCATGCTACTTCCCATCCACATCCTACGTTCCCTATTATTCCACGTGTCACCTCAGACACCTTTCTGCGCCCTCGTCCTTTTCTACCGGAAAACCCGCTGCTTTTCGTGACATATTGTCCCTTTTATCTTCCTTAATTTCTTGTGTTATTATTCTTTTCATTTCTATTCAAATTCGTCTTTCCCCTCTCCCCATCCATTTCTATTTATTATTGTTGCCAGTAATTCCGTAGATAATACTATCCCTACACGTTAAACTGAAATATTAAAGTATTGGTTTATTTTAATTAGGGTTTTTCTATGATGTAGATGGGTGTACAGGTTCAGTATGAATTCTAGTATTTTTCTAATTAACTAATTATTCACTCTTAATTTTGGAAAAATAATAATATGTTATTGTTAGTTATGATTAATATTAGTATTTTTGTTATTGATAATGATAATTTTATATTATAATCTCTTTCATCTAACAAATTTATATGGTATTAAGCTCAACTTCTTGGAATATATTTCAAAAGACTTGTGACTTAAAAAAGTGAAAATTAACTATCTTAAAGTCTTCTTCAAGAAGTATTGAATGTTCTTGATTGAAAAATAAAACAACTTTAAAAGTAACTAATTTAAAGATTCTTTTTAAGACTTTAAAAAATATTTTTTTTCGATTTAAACATATATTTCAAATTAAATATTAGTTAATAAAATATTTTAAAAAAGTATTATGAAAAGGAGATAAATGAATTTTAAAAAACTAGTATATATAATTTTTATGCCAAATGTTATTAAAAATATAATTAAATTTGTAAATATTGTACCAATTTTATCAACCAGACTTATATTTTATTTAACTTATAAACTGACCTTTCTATAACTAACAAAAAAGAAAATAACATTCATCACAATTAATGAAAGTAAGTTAATTTTGGTTCAAAAAGTCAAAATGAAACAAGTAGTTAATATTTAAAAGAGATAATAATTAATACTTAATCCATAGATGTTTTGGGATGAAAAAGAAAACAGTGTAGAATTAAGTAGGGGCAGTATAAAAGTATGTATAGGAAGGAGTATTGAAATAGAATAAACATTGGGGTGAGGAGAGATTTTTGGCATTTCCCTAACGGATGGTTTGGTTTTCCTATGGCAATGAATGAATAAACTTTGGTGTAAATAGTTTATTGATGTAGAGAGATTTTGGACGGTGAAAAAGAGGTAACTTGATCAGGTTTCCATAAAAATAATCATGTGGCCTCAAACATTATGTGTGGATGAAGGGGAACACAGCGCCACCGCATGGTGACCGTACGTGTATTTTATTTTATTAAAATTAGGGTTTAATAAAAAGCAGGTAAGTAGTAAAATGAATGAAGTGAGAGGTGTTGAAGGGAAGACGAGAGAGATTGTTAGAATAATATTGAGTGACTCTTAGGTTTATGTGAGTGTTTCCTTAAACAATGTGCAATTAGGAGAGGAAAGGAAAGGGGGTTGACTCTTGTGTGAAGGAAGGCATGATGAATAGTTTAATGAGAAAAGAATGGAGTGGGACAGTGATGATTAATATGGTTAGAGAATTGAGAGAGAAAGAGAAGGCGCCGACCTGCAACACCAGCGCATGAGCATGAGCCTTATGCCAGACATCCAGCCACCCGTACCTTGTTTATTGTATGTATTCACCTCCCACCATGCATCACTGCACCTTTCACCACACCCTACAACTATTTATAACTCTGCATAAGAAATTTTCTGCATTCTTAATCACTACCCTCAAATCTACTTAGCTTACTTCTATACAGCACAATGGATTGACAACACTTCTTACTTATAACCCAGTCATAGTTAAACGAATCATTAATTACTGTTAAATCAACTGTTTTTATCAAACAACAACTTCACTCTTTTACACTGCTATACAATTTTTACTTTTCATAACTATAATCCCTCCAAAATTTTCCCCAAACTGTCATCTTTAATTAGTTAACATTGCAAAAACTATTATACTTATGTCATCTGTGCTCAGGAAAAAACAGTGTTCATATATATATATATATATATATATTACATTCTTTTATTATTTCTCCTTTTTTTTAAGTATTAAAAAATAAGCATGTTAAATTACTTAAAATTTAAAATACATTTAATATGAGAATAATATAAAACTAGTTATATCTTGTAGACTGGGTTTATATCCCTCTATTGCACTGTGATTGGTATCAATGTGTATTTTTAGCTCACAAAATATGTGAGTCACATTTACACCTCTATATTCGTTACGGGGAGACCCAACGCAATTTTGTATTTCTATCTTAACTTTATGTTTTTGGTGAAAAAAAATGACAATTAAGAAGTAAATACACTAAAAAAAGAATAAAATACAAGGTACAAAAATTACATGGACCTTGCATAATTTCTGTTCCTTTTCTTTGAAAAATATATTGTTTCTTGTTTCTTTCTCCAATCCTTTTGTCGTTTTCATTGATTCAATGTTGAAATTGTCCCGAGACCACGATGAAAAACTCTTAGAATACATTTACTTTATTAATAATTTGTTAATTATTGAAAATAATAAACTATGTAAAACATGTATAGTTGTTTATATTATTCTATGTTATTTAAAAAAGTTATCGTATTCATTAAACTTCATAAGAAAATTTATTTTACATTTATTTTAAACTCAGGCATTAGAAAGTCTAAATGAATATTTAGATTCAATTTTGTAAGGAACTGGTATAAATTAAGTCTACCAGTAAAAGTGATTGTGTGTAGTGAATTTTGATATTTTATTGATTAAGTTATAATGATTATAAAAAAATGTTTTAATAATTTAAATTTTATTCATATCAAATTATTATTTATTGTTATTCATTTTCTCTAAGATATTACGAAAGTATGCATCAATGCTTCTAAAGTAAAATAGAATAATCATGTCCTATCGCTATTTTAATAAAGTAAGTTTTTTTTTTTTTTTAAGTATTTTGCAGGATCGGGATGTTCGACGTGAGTTTCAATACGTGTAAATTGTTGGATAAAGATAAATGTTGATACTTCAGGAGGAGATGATATATTCAATATTGATTAGAATTTTCTATGAATATGATTTAATCTTACAGATTTTAGATCATTTAAGGATTTTAACATGGGTAAGGAAAACTAATTTTAAATATTTTAGTACTATTTGAAAATAACGTGATCATAACATTTGTTTGTAAGATTTATACTAAGATTTATAATTAAAGTATGTATGATGGATTTAACAATATTTTAACATTTGGTTGAAGGTAATATTAATCTTTTATGTAAGTTAAACTTATGTTTTATTGATTTTGTCTTTTTTTCTATTTAATTATTTATAAAAGACTCAACAATTATATTATAAAGTGATTGATATATGTATGTTTTTTTAAAGGAAAACAACTAGGTTAATCTGATTAGGAAAAATTTTGGTTAAAAATAATAGTAGAAATATGTCATGATCTATTTGTCTACATTTAAATAGGATTTAAAAGATTTTTTATATCTGTATAATTTACTCACGTCATACACACTGTCTCTTGAGCAAAAATGAAATATAAAGCGAGAATTTCTCTTTAAAATCTGTGTTGTATTTTCATTTAAATATGGTGAAAATATTTTAAAGACGAAAGAAAAATTTGAAAATGATCTTATTTAAAAAAATTGTTCACTCAAACGAAATTTTGAATAATTTAAATGATAAATAACAAATGAGATTTATACTTAGTAGTTGTGATACGTAATTGTGTATATATTATAGTATAGTGATTACTAAGAAGGTGTTCCTCTGAAAGTGTGGTGTAATGTGTAGGGATTCAATATAAGATATTCTGATCCTACTTGTTAAATTTACACAAAGATACCGTGAAATTAAAAAATATTCATTTTACTTTATTTTAGACATGTATTCACCTTCTTAGAATTACACTATCATATATATATATATATATATATATATATATATATATATATATATATATATATATATATATATATATAAATTTGAATTCAATATTTAATCCTAAAAAGATATCAAATCTGTGTTGATAATATCGAGTATATATAAAGATGAAAAGTTTGAATGTTAATATATATATATATATATATATATATATATATATATATATATATATATATATATATATATATATATATATAGAGAGAGAGAGAGAGAGAGAGATAGAGAGATTGATTTGGTATTGGTATTATATATGGTTATTGTAGTTCCTGTAGGATGTTTGTTTTTCCTCATTTTAGTTTTATAATTTTGGAATTTATAATTATGTTTCTAGTTCTGAGTAATTACAAATTTCATAAAAAAATATAAATATCAAATATTTTCTATTTTGAAGGATAATATGTATATATACATATATTACGTAAAGATGATTATAAGTATGTTTCTACTTTTGGCTGGTTACAAATTTCATAAAAAAAATATCAATATAAAATATTTTAAAAATAATCATGAAGTAACACAGTTATTGAAAATTAATTATAGTGTATACAAAATTTTACTAGCTCGTTGAGAATAATCTGTAAGTTTTTTAATCCAAAAGCAAGGTATTAGATAGTAGATAGACCTTTCATTAGATAAAATGTTGGTAGAAGTTTTTTGGTTTCAAACAATAGAACTATATTTTGTTGCTTACTAACAAAAAATCATCAACGTATAATATACTATAATATAATGTGGTGGGATATACTATAGTATAATCAACGTATAAAATTCATGAACTCTTTTATTCAGAGTTTATTTTAAAATAAATAAATTGATCTAGCGAATAATAAAATCAACAATAATGGCCAACTAACAGAGTGTTAATTAGTCAAATGCTACATTATTACATAGCATCAGACTAGCTAACACTTAGTTTGGCATTGCCAATTTTACAACGCCCTTAGCATTTGTAAAAACGCTAATTTAAGATCAGCTAGTGTGACTGATGCTAAAAATAGCTTTAACTTTTTTATTAATGGCTTTTATTTTTCTGGTTTATTTATGAGACTGAAACATGCTCCCTATGCGCTAAATAATGGTTTAAGTTGAGTTTTTTAGCTAGAAAAAAAAGGTCCATGATAAATATTTGAAGAGAAGTATACAGGTATGGATCCGGAGCAGTAATTTTCTGAATTATGTACGTGTGTGATGATGTTATTACGTACTTCACATGAAAATGAAAGCGCATGAAGTATTTGTACCAGGTAGCAATGCAGTGGCTCAAGTGTTATGAACAAGGATTGTAACCAATAGCAGATCTGCAAGGTAGTTGATACATATATAGTTTGTGTTCAAAGTTACAAAAATAAATGAATTATATAATATGCATGTAAAGTAAGTAGGGATAAGGGAAAGCTAGTTAGCTAAACCTAGGATGGTCCTCTATATACACTTCACAATATATAATAATGTATGTACTACACAAACTATGACTTTATCCTTGTGCTGTTACATGAATTATCCCTAACAACAACATATAATCACAATAGAATCATTACAATTATGTGTTTCAAAGAACTTAATTTGTTGGGCTTTTATGAAATTTAGTGAGGGAGAGTGAATATGACACAAAATTAAAATAAAGCTTATCAAAGCAAAGTCTTCATTAATATTCATTTTATTAAAATTAGGCAAGACGCACGTATCCAGATTTTTTTTATTATACCTTTTATTTTAAAATATAAATATTTATTCCTAAATTATGTAAGATAAAAAAAAAAAGAGTTTAAAAAAATAAAAGAGATTAAAAAATAATAACAAATTTTTATTATTCTAATTTATTAATTTATATTTAATAAAAAATATTGAGAAAAACATATTATTGAAAGAGTAGAAAAAAAATTATAATTTTTTATTCATTTTATTTATTTTAGGTATATTCAATAAAATTTGAAGGGAAAACTTTTTTTTTATTATTATTATAATAAGTTGAAACACAAATATAAGTATTCAAGCATTTACCTCTCCATATTATACATTTTTTTCTCTTGAAAGTGGTTAGAAAAATATTTTTTTTATATGTAGTATAATTTATTTTATTTTCTTTCCACTCTTTAGACTTATATCATATTCATTTTTTCACTCGTTATATATAAATTTTTTTTTCTCTCAGATTAGAAAGACAAAAACTCCCATTAAACATAATATAAATTATAGATTATATTTTTATTCTTTTAACTACTACCATTATCACCTTTTGTTATTATTATAATTAAAAAGGATCAACACAATGAATAAGAAATATTATTGTAATATTATAAAAAAAATTAAGAACTTTTCTGTAGCGTTAAAAAATGAAAAATGTAGAACGAAATTCAATAGAAAAAAAGGAAAATTTAATTCACTAGAAAATAATAAAAGAATGAAAAAATTAGTGTTGGTCAATACAAATATTCCTTTCTCCCATTTGAAAAAAAATATAAATATATACAGATATATAAACTATCTTTTATGCATGTATTACATTTTTTGTTATTATTTTAATATTTATGTTGTTACTTGAGGTTTTTTTTTCTACTTTCATTTTAACCCTTTTTTTTTTAAATCATTTTCTACTCTCTCTTTTTTTATCTTTCTTTCCTTGCACTCTTTTTTTCTTTAACCATCATTTTCTAAGTCAAACATACCAGTGTAATTTGTTTGTTTTTGAGAAAAAAGAAAAAAAAGAGCTTTTGAGAGAGGGAACTATATTTATATTTATAGTTGAAACAAAAACTATAAACAAAAACATAGAGAACAGTAAAGAAATTAAATGAGAAAAAGAAAATTCTCTGAGTTGGTTTTCATATAAATATGAGGAAGGAAAAATATAGAGTAATGTATGATGCATCATAAAACAAAATTGTCAATTAATTTCACATTCTAAGATGAAAAGGGTATTTGATGGGTTAAATTCTTTACATAATTATACGCACATGTGTAATTAATTGTACGTGCAAGTTGAATTCAGTAGTTTATATTTTCAACTACTTGGTTTTTTAATTATCTACTCTTTTGCTCTTCATTCCTTTCTGTTTCTACCCACTCACTTTCTATCTTCTCTGCCAAATAAACAACAAGTGAATTTTGAAAGCAAAATAAAACACACATTCTACATGGAGCAGGTGCCATTTCAGATGATGATGTCATATGTGATTCCATTGGATTCGTGGTGAGTGGGGCATCTTTACCATTGATCTTGGGACTAAATAATATATTATTAATAAATAATAAATAAATATAAAAAGAAAAAAGAATATGAAAGGTTGAAAAGATAAAATTGTATATATATACTTAAATATATTAAATTATCATTAAGTTTGAGGGAAACAAAATCATAAATTATATGAAAGTTACAAAACTAAGTAGGTACTGGGAGGATAAAATTGTAAATATACAAATGTTTGGGAGGCCAAAATCATTAATTATATTGGAGATACAAAACTTTGAAAGAGCTACGCCCCCTCAACTCCTAAGAAGATCCGTCACTTGTCGTAGTTGATGAATTCTAGCAGAGTGTAAGGCACAGATTTTGCTTTCTATCTCTGGTATTGGACAAAGTACGATATACCTCCTCCAAGGCTCTACAGTGAAAATACCTAGCTCCTGAAAAGGCAAACCATGTTATTGTTTCCTTCTTCTTCATGACAATGCTTCCCAAATTTATCTAAATTGAGTAATGGAGAAAGAACGTTCCAGCACGGGATGCGGTTTTCATCAAATAATTATGTCAACTTCTTAAGTTCTTAGCTACTTAGGTGTATTTAAAGACACAAAACACACTTATTGATCATATGTTGGAAAGTTTGGTCCGTATCGAAACCATTGGTAGCTACTTTTGACATATTTTGATGCAGTGAAACCTTAATTCTGTAGCGGAATAGATGGAACGATTACTGGTTTAGACAACAGCAACTTACTGTTATGTCGAAAATAGCATTGATCCATCTGACAAGCTCATGTCTTGTACCACTGCTTCCCTGATTGGTGGTACAAAGATAATTAGTCCAAGGACAAGTATGCCACTTATTATTCACAGACTCATTACTTTTATCAGTTTATGTTTATGCACGTACCACTACTACTTGGGATTCTCATTAGGCAAGCTCAGTTTTTTTTTTCTCAACTCAAAAATTTTCTTTTTCATATATGGTAAGAAAAGTAAAAAAAATAAATAAATATATATATATATATATATAATAATATTGTCACTGATAATGGATTTAGTTTTATAAAGGAATCAGTGTTTGATTATTGATTGGAGATTTTTATAAATGACATGTATGTAGCAGGAGTATATATATATGTGCGTAGTAGGTGCAGTTGGAGTTCGATTAAAAGATTTAAATTATTATACATGTTCCCTGCTCCGTCCATCTCTGAATCTGTGTCAAGTGTCACCCACATATGTCCATCACGAAGGCAACAATATATGTACGAAACAGGAGACGTTGTCTCTTGATGTCTGTTTTGTGACGAAATTGGCCTTGTAAAAACAAAGGTGAGTGATATTGAGTTTGTGTTGTTTTCATTGTTACGATATGTGTTGGTGATTTGAGTTGTGTAGGTTTGAATTTGAAGCAGGGTAATATGTCACTGTCAACTTTACAAATCATCACAGCTGGCTTGCTACAGAACCCAAACAGTATTTCAACTCTATAGTGGAGGAGTTGCGTTGCTGGAGACCAATTCACCACATCTTCTTCAAATAAATATAACTACAATTTTTTCTTTTTTTCTTTTTTCTTTTTACCATTTAAGTATTTGTAAGTCTCTATATATAATCGGGTATAAAAATTATTTCTTTCTCTTTATTATTTCTCCTAATTGATCAAATTTCAAGTTTAACTGAATCACCAAAAATTGTATAAACTAATAACATTCGTTTACCAGTACTTCATAACTTGAGAATTTATACCAAACTTATTCTTTTTTTTAATATACTAATTTATCTTAATTATTATATTATAAAAATAATAAAATAAAAGATATAATTTTTATACTTGGTTTTATAATATAGTAGGATTAATATATTTATGAAGGTAGAGTATCCTTCATTCTCCCATTTGTAGAAAGTAAAAAAATAAAATATGAAAGAACTGGATTTTTTAAAACAAATGAGCATAGAAAGTGAAAAGAGTAATTACAACATAATAATATAGTTTCTGTATGATTAATTATGTAGTCTTTTACATCCCAATTTACATGAAAAATAATCTCATAACTAATCATAAAGATTACATATAGAATTATTTTTATTTTAAATATTTTTTTAAAAATAATTAAATAATAATAATAATAATAATAATCATATATATTATAAAAATAATTTGTTTAAATTAAACCACTTTCTCTTTCAGTTTCTTTTATTTTTTTTATTTTCATCATATGAATCATGAAATTTTCTATAATTATTTTTGTTTATATTATTAATATTTTAATAATATTTATTTATGTGATCAAGTGATATAATCGATTACTATTAATATTAATGATACATAATTGAATAAATAGAACACAAACAAATATATCATAAATGTTTTATTATTAAAATAATAATAAATGATCTTAAAATAATAATTATTAATTAAAAAAATCATTCTTAATAAATATTTTTCTTATTTTCACTTTCTTTTATTTAAATAAAAAAATATTTTTCACTTATTTTAATTCTTTTTTTCTTTCACGTTCTACTTGTCTTCCTTCAACCAAATAAATCAGTAGTGTTTTATAATTTTAGTTTTGAGTATATATGTTTTGAAACTTCATTTATTAGAATTTGGTTTAGATTCTCCACAATATCATGGAGATTTATATTTCTTTTATTTTTTTACATTTTTTCGATTGACAAAATATCATATTTATCTGAATTATAGAAAATTACATTGTGAACAAAACAAGTAAGTGGTTCTCGCAAAATTAATGTTTCTGCGAGAATCAATTTCGGCTATGAAAAATGCTTACTTGTGTTATTCCTGATACTACATGGCAGAGTACATTAATATAACCATGGACTAGCAAAATAAATGGAGAAAAAACTGACCCACTACTAGTTTCGTGGGAGTTTTCCTAACTGCAATATCTGATAGCTAAAATTTAGCTATTCTTCCTAAAAACCCGGTCAACACTTCTGACTATTATTAAACAAAATAAATAACAGAATGCAACAGAAAATATTCAGAAAAATATCTACTAACAATCCCTCCCTTAAACTAAATGTTTGTCATCTAGTTTACTTCTGATGCTTCAATCAAACCCAGCATACTTCTGAGTTTTAAAAACTGATCCAGCTTCAACGGCTTAGTCATAATATCAGCTATTTGAGACTCTGAATTGTAATATGTTAGTTCAATACTCCCACCTTTAACAAGATCTCTTAAAAAATGAAAACGTATGTCTATATGTTTACTTCTTCCATGAAAAACTGAATTCTTTGACAATTGAATTGTAGAATTGTTGTCACACAGAACTAACATGTGGTCATCACTGAAACCGAGAGTCTTCATAATTCTCTTAATCCATATGCATTAGCACGCGCAAGAAGCAGCTGCTATGTATTCAGCTTCCGTCGTAGACAATGTTACTACCGGTTGCTTTTTGGATGACCATGATATTGCTCCACTTCCTAAGAAAAATACAAAACCTGATGTACTTTTCCTATCATCAATATCTCCAGCAAAATCACTATCAATATATGCTACTATTCTAGTATTCTCCCCCTTTTTGTAATATATACCAAGCTCAGTTGTTCCCTTCAAATATCTTAATATCCGTTTGGGCGCGAACCAATGTGTCTCTGTAGGATTGGCCATAAATCTGCTAATCAGGCTGACTCCATACATTAAATCTGGCCTAGTTGTAGTCAAATACGTTAGACTTCCAACTACCTGTTTGAATTTTGTGGCATCCACTTTAGGTGCCGCATCATTTCTGGATAGCTTTGTTCCTGTCACAATTGGGTTTTTTACTACATTGCAATCTTGCATACCAAACCGCGCTAAAATATCTCTAGCATACTTTCTTTGACACATAAAAATTCCATGATTGTTTTGTAAGATTTCTATACCAAGAAAATATCTCATCCTCCCTAGATCTGACATGTCAAATTCTAGCATCATAGATGATCTAAAATCATTGCACATGTTTTCATCATTTCCAGTGTATATCAGATCATCAACATATAGACTCACAATAAGAATTTTACCTTCCTTTGACTTTGTGAACAATGTGTGTTCACAATAACACCTTTCAAAGTCATTGCATAGAAAGTATGTCTTTATTTTGTTGTACCATGCTCTTGGTGCTTGTTTAAGCCCGTACAATGCCTTTCTTAATCGGTAAACTTTTTCTTCTTCACCTAATTTCACGAAGCCAATGGGTTGTTGTACATATACCTCTTCTTTGAGATCTCCATGAAGAAATGCACTCTTCACATCAAGTTGATAAATACTCCAGCTGTGTTGAGCAGATAGGGATAACAAAATGCGTATAGTGTCCATTTTGGCAAGCTGGTGCAAATACCTCGGTGTAGTCTACTCCATACTGTTGTGCGTATCCTTTTGCAACTAATCTTGCTTTGAATTTATCAATTTCTCCATTTTCTTTGAGCTTGGTTTTGTATATCCATTTGACTCCAATTGGTTTCATACCTATTGGCAATTCTGTTAAATCCCAAGTATTGTTCTTCTCTATGGCTTCCATCTCCTTTTTCATTGCATCTCTCCATGTCTTACTCTTAGCTGCTTCTTCATAAGTCACAGGATCATCTTCTATTACCATCATAGCATTATTTTCATTATCTGATAGACCATCTCCCCTTTCATAGTCAGCCATCCAAACGGGTTCGCTTCTATGTCTTCTGGCCCTCCCTTGAGCTGCATTATCATTAGAGTTAGAACTATTGTTTCCAGCATTACCTGTACTCGGTGGTTCTGCAGATTGCTCTGCATTTTGTTGTGTTGCCCGTTCTGCATTGTTTGGCTCATCCTCCTCAACATCCTGCTGTTGCGCCTCATTCAAATTCTCTTGGTGGCTGGTGTCTTCACTTTTCTCCCAGTTCCAAGACTTTCTTTCTTCAAACACAACATCTTTGCTGGTAATGATCCGGTTTTTAACAGGATCAAACAATCTGTAGGCTTTTGATTCATCGCTAACTCCAAGAAGAACACATCTCTTGCTCTTATCATCCAACTTGATGTGTAGTTGGTCTGATGTATGGACATGAGCAATGCATCCAAACACCCTAAAATAATCTACAGATGGCTTCATTCCACTCCATGCTTCTTCAGGAGTTTTATCTTGTACTGCTGTTGTAGGGCTTCTGTTTAGGATGTGAACACACCACTTAGTTGCCTCTGGCCAGAAAGATTTTGGAACACATCTCCCTGTCAACATGGACCGAACCATATTCATGATGGTTCTGTTTTTTCTCTCAGCAACTCCATTTTGTTGAGGTGTGTAGGCTGTTGTTAGTTGCCTCCGTATACCTTGAGCCTTGCAAAATTCTTCAAATGCTTTGGAGTTAAATTCTCCACCTCCGTCACGTCACGAGACAAATAATGCTCCTTCCAGCCTCTTTTTCTACCGGGGATTTGAAACTCTTAAACGGAGAGAAAGTTTACGCCTTATCATGTAGAAAATATACCCAAGTTTTACGTGAGAAGTCATCAATAAAACTTAGGAAATACCTTTTGTTGCTTGTTTGATGAAGGTTGAATTGGTCCACATAAATCGGCGTGAATGAGTTGGAGTTTCTCCGATGCTCTCCATGTACTTCTTTTTGACATGGTATTTCGATGTTGCTTTCCGATCAAACATTGTGTACATAATTCTTGTGGAAGCTGTAATTGCAGGCAGTCCATTCACCATTTGCTTAGAAGCAAGTGTTTTTAAGCCATCATAGCTTAAATGACCTAAGCGATTGTGCCATAATTGTGAATCTCGTTCCAATTCAGCCTGGAAACATGCAGCATTAGTTGGAGCTCGAGTAGCAGTTAGTACAAACATCCGACTGCTGCTCATACTTACTTCCATAATTTTCCCTTTTTCTGGATGAATGACTATACACATGTTGCTATTAATTGTGATGGTCAAGCCTTTTTCCTGAAGTTGTCCAATGCTCAAGAGATTATTCTTAAGGTCAGGGACATAGTATACCTGAGCTATCGCATGTGTGATTCCATTTATCATCATACGAACACTTCCTTTCCCCTTAACAGCAATACGGGTATCATTCCCAAGCTTAACTGTATGATGGAAGCTTTCATCTAAAGTCGAGAACCAATCTTTGGTACCACTCATGTGGTTACTGCACCCAGAATCTAAAAACCACTTGTTCTCCTCTTCTTTGGGATCAATAGAAGCCATTAACAAGATCTCATCCTCTTGTTCCACCTTACTCTCAACTTCAGCATAGTTGGCGTTTTTCTCCCATGTGGGACACTCATATGAAAAGTGTCCAAGTTTGTGACATTTATAGCATTCAACTTCATTTTTGTTGAAACTTTGTCTTCCACTACCTCTACCGCGGAAGGATCCTTTGCTACTCCTTCCTCTTCCTCTTCCTCTCCCACTTTTCTCACTTGTTACAATTTGTAAGACCTGCTCTTCCTCCACAGCTGGCACCATCCTTTGTTCGTGCACCAATAAACTGCTCTGAAGTTCATCTATGGTCATGTCATCCATGTTATTTGATTCTTCAATTGAACAAACTACATAGTTGAACTTTGTTGTCATAGATCGCAAAATTTTTGCAGTTATGATTTTTTCTTGCATGTCTTCACCGCAAGCCTTCATACTTTTAGCAGTCTTCAAGGTCCGAGCAAAATAGCTATTCACAGATTCTCCATCCTTCATTTGCAATATTTCGAAGTCTTTGCGCAATGCTTGTAATCGAGCACGTTTAACACGAGTTGATCCACTGAAATTTTTGCCTCATAGACTCCCGGATATTCTTGGACGTATCGTCATTCGGAATGGTGTCCAAGATTTCTCTGTCAATCGCTTGATAGAGATAGTTCTTGATTTTCGAGATCCTTCAACTTTTGCTCCTCCATTAATTTAATTTCATCTTCGAAGCGTTGGCTCTATTGGAAACAGATAGCAATGCCATTCTCCACCGGATGCCAATATTCTTTTGATCGAAGAAAATTTTCCATGAGCTTTGCCCAATGATCATAATGACCATCGAATTTGGGAATTGCGGGACTGCACGTACTTGCTTGTTGTCGGTCATGGCTATAGAATAAATTTCGGTCTTCACGTGTGCACTCTCAAGGTGTTTCTCTCTCTCACACCCTAATGTATACCCCTCACGAAAGATGCACGCTCACTCTCACCCAATGTTAAAGATTACGGTTCGAGCCCCTATAAAGGAGCTACGATACCAAATTGTGAACAAAACAAGTAAGTGGTTACGCAAAATTAATGTTTCTGCGAGAATCAATTTCGGCTATAAAAAATGCTTACTTGTGTTATTCTTGATACTACATGACGAGTACATTAATATAACCCTGGACTAGCAAAATAAATGGAGAAAAAACTGACCCACTACTAGTTTCGTGGGAGTTTTCCTAACTGCAGTATCTGATAGCTAAAATTTAACTATTCTTCCTAAAAACCCGGTCAACACTTCTGACTATTATTAAACAAAATAAATAACAGAATGCAACAGAAAATATTCAGAAAAATATCTACTAACATACGTAATATAAATTTGCACATACTTTATACCTTGAGAATTCACCATTCACAGTGGAAAAAATAATCACTTTCTATTACATACACACATAATAAAGTTTTCAACTTAACAGTTAATTTAAATATAAATTACAAATTAGTAATTTAGAGTTTCATGATGATGATGATGATGTGGGTTTTATGGATCAAAGTATACAAAGAAAAGGTAAAGTACGTACATTTCTTACAAGCTAGCTAGCTTCGGCCATACGTACACTCCTCGAACGCTAGCTTCGGCCTTACGCAACATAATATCTTCAAAAGAAATTAAAAGTTTGGACTTTAGAAATTGTGATTTCACCACATTTATAATATGTTTGGAAGCATCTACACAAAGATTAACAAAAAAAAAAGTCAAAGAAAAAAAAGTTAAAGTCTTTCCTTTTCCAATTAAATAAATAAAATCATATAAAATTTATAATAGAACTAGTTCAAGTAAAATAAATAAATAAATATTTGAAATATATATTATCAGTTATGAATTATCACATTACATTAAAAATATATTAAAGTCAAACTCGTAAATGATATAAAAAATGAAATAAAATTGTTTCGTAATTCTGAATGTCCTTAACCCCAGCATTTTAATTTTGAGCGTCTTAATACGAACATTTGAGTTTTTGCCTTCTCTCTTAGGTCTATTTTATGTAGATGTTATTCCTCTAGTTTTATGTTATGTTATGATTTTATTTCTCAAAAAAAATAAAAATTGATTTTTTAAAAAATATTTATTTCATTTAAACAATACTAAAATACAGTCAAATCCACTCAAATAAAAAATTCAAAATAAAATAATTATTTTCGTCTTCCGCATTCTTTAATTCTTGTCCTAGTATATTGTATAATTCATTCAATATTTTTTTTCGTTTTTATATATTTTCTCTTTACCTTCATATTTGTTCTTATTCACACATAAAAAAAAATTGTCTTTTCATTTTTTTATTAATTTGTATTTTATAATTTAGTTTGATAAAATATTTTTAATTTATGTTGGATTATGATTTTTTTTATCTAATATAAACGATAATTTATATGTTTTATACTCTATATTTTTCAGTTGGGATGATATTTATGTTTAAGTTTGGGATTTATTATTATAATGTTTAATATGAGAATTGAGATTATATATAAAATTTTAACACTAAACCTTATAACAGTAATATACAAAAAATGGAATTTGTTATTTCGATTATTTAATAATTGCCACACAAAAAAATCTATATCATTTATATCTATATCGACTATAAAATTGATATATAACCATTATAAAAATCTTCACTACACTATATAATCATAATAGTTTATATTTGTAATGGTTTCCCTGAAAAAATATAAATAACCTATTCGTTTAAACTTTTGATGGAGGAGTTCACATCCTTATTAGTATAACATATCCTTCGAATGTAAAATCTAACACAATTTCGGTACATAGCTCTTAAAAAGAATTCAAAATAATTGTATTCTTTTATTAATTCAAATTTTCAATCTAACCATCTAGATAAAGTTTTTTTAACTAACTATACATATTTTATTTAATAAAATTCAAATCATTATAATATATATATATATATATATATTAAGTTTAATAATTTATTAAGAGGTATTTAAAATTTTTGCCAAACCTACAAATTTGTCTAGTGTAACATGTTTTATATATTTAAAAAGAAAAAAATTTAATTAAACTAATGAACTAAAAACAATTATATCAATTATTTTTTGTAACGAATAAAGCTAAAGAAAAACTTAAAAAAAAAATCATTATATTGAAATTTAGATAGATAAAATAAATAAATAATTCTCACCACATTAATAAAAAAACTAATCAGAACTATTGTGTTGTTAATATATATATATAAAACTTCTTCTCCCAAAACTCATAATTTTATTTTAAATAATATTTGAATTATTTATTAAAAACAAATATATTAATTCAAACTAAATTAAATTAGGATTGAAAATGAATAAATAAATTTATGTCCCAAATGTTTTTAAAATTTTAATAATAAAAATAAAATGAAAATGAAAGTCTCACCTTAATTAAAAATAATCAAGATAAATAAAAGAATAACAAGAAAAATGTATAAATCTAATAATTTATTATTTTAATATGGTAAAATATATTTGAACTGTTGTAATTTGTTTTTACTATAAATTAACATTTAAAAAGTTATATGTGTTTATTATTAAAATAAACTTATATATATATATATAATATGTAAAATTATATTTTTAATTTAAGAATTAATTTTCTTTATCAACGTGACTCATGATATTATTATAATCCATTTTTAAATTACATCCACACCCACTAGTAGTAAAAGAATAATTTTATGTTCTCACGGGTGTTCTGGTGAGTGACTATGTTTGCCATAAAGTAACATAGAAGAGTAGTGAACCACAGGAACAGACGTTGGGCTCGAGGAGAAACACACAACAATTATTGGAACTCCACATCTCTGCCCACAGTTACCCCTTCTCTCTCCTCCTTCATGCCCCAAAATTTCAAAACAATATATTTTCTTCAAACATTTTATCAATCTGCGTTTGAAAATAAAAAGTTCATCACCAGCTTTAAAGTGAATTGTGTGATGTCAATAATATTATAGGTATTGAGGTAAAAAATAATAGATATATTTATTTACTAAATATTTTAAAATAATTTTTAAAAAAGTGTTACTTATTTACCAAAATATAAATATCTCATCTATTTTTTATATAAATAGACATATTAACAAAAAGTTGTTGATTTTTTTAAAATAATTATTAATACAATAAATTATTTTTTACTAAATTCCTCTTCTCATTATCATTAATATAAATATAAATATTTAATATATTAAATACAGACAATAAATATACATTTATAGACAAATTATGAAATGTATTATAAAAAACAAACTAATAATTTTTACACTGAAATGTGTATTTACATAAAATTACATTTTAACAAAAATAGTTACAATTATTATTATTATGAAAAACAAACTAATAATTTATTTCGCCAAAATAACTATCTTACATATTATTCAATTTTTTCAAAGCAGTTAGAAGTATAAATCAAAACTAAATGAAAAGAAGGTACTAGACAGTGAAATGACTAGATATAGACAAGTTAATTTGGATTAATAATAATAATAATAATAAAATATTTTTTAATGTTTTATTCTTATTCAAAAGTCATGAACATCATAATAAGATTTTGATTTTTTTACCTAGACATTTCAATAAATACATTACAAGTAAAAAGTAAAGAACTTTAAAATCTGTCAAATAAAAATTTATATGTCATTCCAAAGTAAAATCAAACATGGAATGTTTACCTTATATAATGATCATAACAAAATGTAAAATAAACTTATTATTTTATCTTATGGAATTTTCTCAAAATATAATAATATTTAAAAATTATTATAAATGATTTTATCAATTATATTTATTTTTTACTTGTGTGTAAAGTTGTTATTGCTGTTAAAATTGAGATTTTCACATATCAGGTCAATATGTTTCAATAGCTTTTATTATTTGTTATAAGATATTTATATTATAGATGTTTTAAAATGAGATTTTATTATTTTCATTTTTTTAAACTAAATATCTAGAATATGAATCTAATTTGATATAGTGTATTTTTCTTACATTTAAGAAAGAAGGGGTAAAGGTGGGTAGAATGTAGAGGTTTTCTGGGTCCCAAAAGCATCCACCGATCCCAAAGATAACTAACTCCACAAAGCCAATTCCGGAAAATAACATAAGAATTGTCATGAGTTTGTTTGGTTTGTTTCTATTAACAAAACTTCCATTTTTGGCAATCTCTTCTCATCGCGTTCCAACACAGACAGAGACATGCATGTAGATGTATATATGGATGAATGTTTGCGTGCCGTAGTTTTCTTCCTCATTCAATCACTCCTTGCCCTGTACTGCACTGCACAACTGTTTGGTGGATGGTTCTTTTGTGTTATGCTTTCCCTTGGCAGTTGAGTCCCCCAGCCACCCCCACTCACCTATTTTCTCAAAAACAATGAGAGAGAAAGAGGTCACAGTCACAACCATAAATGAAGGGCCTTTTGATTGCACAAAACAACCATGTGATGCGTCCAGAAGTAAAAAATGTATCAAATTACTCCCTTAGTCTCTTCTCTTTCTTCCCTGTTTTTACATTCATTCTCGTCAGTGTCACTACGAAATCAGCCTCAAACTCCCTCTCCTCGGTCAAGAAAAAGTAGAAGATTAAATGTCACGCCTTCCTTCCAATTTGATTCTCCTTCCGATAAAAGAGATATGATTGTCAGAAAATCTAGCAAATCGTGAATAGACTCCAGGGGCAAATAAACCACTGTATATGTTAAACTAGATCACATGCACTTTAGTTTTTGGTCCCACTCTTATAAAATCTTATCTCATATATGTTAACTATTATTTGTAAATATAAACCAAAACATGTAGATGGAGATTATTTTATAAGATATTTAAAGAAAAAAAAATTTGCCGTCATTGTCTTATCGAAAAACACATCAAACCCAAAATACTACAATAACTGAGTTTTGAAATGTCTTTTTGTTGTTGTACTACAACTCTATAATTGAAATAATATATTTAAAATAAATATGTATATCTTTACCTTTTTGTCCCAGTTTATTTGTTATTACATAAAAATTGATTATTTGAGGAGATGAAAATGTGAGAAAATAATTATAAAAGTAGATGGAATCCAGAATAAAACTTCAGCAATCTGAATAAGGGAAAGACATTATTTATTAGTAATTATTTTTAAAATTATATAAAAGTTATTAATACTATCTTTTTTTAATGATATTATATGCATTTAAATGATTCCATTTATTACCTTACAACTTTATTCAGAAGGTTTCAAATATTTTTATAATTTTTTTTTAATTTAGATAATTTTTTTATAAAATTAAAAAAAAATTCTACTCACAATCTTATAAAAGTGGTCATTACTTTTTTAATTTATTTTATCTCAATCCACTTAAAGATTTTATTTTTGTCCAAGTTTAATATATATATATATATATATATATATATATATATATATTAATCCTTGAAATTTGAAACTAACTATTTTGGTTTTATAATTTAAATTTTTTTTATTTTAATAATCAGATTTGTATAGTTAAAAAAGTGTACTAACGTGTTTAAAGATAAGTTTTATGATTTAAAAAAAAGTATAAATTATAACATTTTTTACAAGCTAAATTAATAATTATTATCTCAAAATATAATGTGACAATTATAACCATCAAATGTTTAATAAAAAAACAAAAATATTATGTATTTTAAGATTTAATCTATTTTTAAATAGTAGTTTCTTTGTTTTTTATTTTTTTATCTAAATCACTCTTGTCAACTTATTTCAATTGTTTTTTCTAGGTATTAACATTTAATTAATCCTAAATAATTCATACAAATAACTGTAAATAAAGGAAAAATCTCAAGACAATGTTATGTATTTGAATTCAGCTATGTTGAATGACAATTTTCTGTGAAAGTTGGGAGTGAAGTAAAACACCCACAAAACTCAAATTTTATGTATAATTAGATACGTGGAATTAGTGAAGAAAAAATCTATTTTTGTTTAATTAATATTGAATAATAAGAACTTAAACAAGCTTGAATTATTAAGTTGTTAATTTCAAATTTGATATTGAAGAGAGAAAACTCTTATTTGTTTCATATGTGTAGATCATGACCACTACATAAATTCAAAAGTCACGTAGTCATGATCTAGATATCACAGTGCAGTGAAACAATTAATTCGAATGGGTCCTCAAGTTGAAATAAAAGATATATGACGTGATTTAATTTATTATTTTGTTCACGATTATTATGTACTTGATTTTACTAATTTCTTATATAATATTAGTTTTTTAATTAAAATTACTTATGGCAGCAAACCCACCATGTGAAGATGAAAATTGGTATATCAATACTTAAATATATATATATATATTCTATCTCATTTTTAAATTTGTTTTCCATATTACATCATACTATATATCATATTCAACTTAAAGGGTTCATTTTCCTTTTAATAGAAACTTCCTTTCTTCTTTGAACAAGACCATTTGAGAGAGAAATATTTTTTTTCTATTAAACCAAAACAATTAATAAGAAAGAGAAGTGATTTTTTTGTTAATAACTCAAACTAGGTGAAGATCCCTGTAGGTAATAACATATATTTTTTAAAAAATTTCAACACACATTTTTATTAATTAAAATGTATTTAAAATTATAAAATCATAAATAAAGTTCATTCTTAAAACAGTTTGCGTGTGCAGTTCACATCCTGCTGCCACTTGGAACTTTCATAAATGTTCAATTATTTAGTGCCTTTCTATGCATAGCTTACCAAAATTTTCTCAACAACTTTGATGGCGGATTTTGAAAATTGCAGTGACAGGACAAATGCTTGCATAACTTGTAGGCTAAGACTTCATAATTTGTCTCGGTACGGACCTAATTCTGTATCTTAGTTATCTTTACGAAATTAGTAATCACATAGTATTTAATAAAAGTAAATACTTGATGAAATTTAAAGAGTCGTGGTTGTCATAGTTGACTTTCAAAAGTTTTAAGTAGTTAAGTTAATTAAACCAACTAATTTTTGGACCAATTATGATTTTGTGCACTTGAAAGACAAGCTCATTTCAAGATTATTCATCTGGGAAACATATTAAGAAAGTCTATGCAAATGTAAGTGAAGAAACCAGTCTTCAGAGAAACAAATAAGAGGAACTCAATGAAATTTATTCTCCTCAATTGCTTTTTTTTTGTCTAAAAGGAACACACATTGTGTTGTGTCCCATCCTTACTCTATAGCACCCATTTTTTTGTGTCCTACCCCACAACGCTGGAGATTTGTGAAAGCAAGGTCACATTTAGTTTTTTGGTCTACTTATAATTTCACAAGTATACACTATAAAAAACACTTCATCCTTGGAATCATCCAAGATTCAAGTCCCTGTTCAATATTCAGCATCCACTGCATTCAAATTCACGTAACCACGCCTCTAGATACTGCAATAGCAAACACCATCCTATGCACAAAAGGGGAGAATCTTTTTAGATCATCAAATTGATTGTTATGGTTCCAAAAGCGCATCATGGTCAACTCGTGTTGGGTCTTTAGTATCTACAATCAACAATGTGGCGCCACTCAGGCTTGTCCCAAGAAATTTCATCTTTTCAAGACCCCTCCAATCATATAGTTTGATTATATATGTTCCTCGCATCAGCAAAAATTAAAAAAATGAAAAATATCAAGGAAGAAACTTTTGTTGGTTTAAAACGTAGTTGGTGTGTCGCTTTACGTTACCTTTCGGAATTTCCACAAATTCCAAGTTGCCTAGAGTGGACAAGCAGCTTATTATTGGTACCATACATATACACTTTGGTGTAGCGCAAGGTGAAAGTGACAAGCCAAAATAGATCAATCTTTTGCATGAACCATTCCTTTGGATTATTTTACTATGAATGACCTATATCTCTTTTTTAATAATTACATTCCTATATTTAAACTGGCTTATTTAAAGAAGAGTACAAATTTGTATAGAGCAAATTATTACAAGTCTTTGAGGACAAATCAATGTTCGAATGTGGATTGAATATAAGAGATGTGTGTGTCTCCCACTAATTGCTTGTTGGGACTAGGATCAAGTTTGGGATAGAAAAAGAAAAGTATGGTAGCTAGTTAGGTTGGAGAAGCTAGCTAATAATAAGTTAATGACTGAACATTTTGGTGTAGCTACCTTTCTCAGTATTATTTTCCTTTAACTTCCTCCTTTCTGTCATTTCAAATTAAATAAACTTTGACCCACAGTCAAGTGATTTTGGTGTTCAAATTATTTATTTGCTCTAAAAAAAACATTATATAGATCACTTTACAAATACTAAATTCACCTTAAAGAAAGAGATTAAACGTAAAAAGAAAAAGACAGAATATGATATGTCGTTATTCCAAGTTGAAGGAGTAGCCGAAATAGAAATTGTCCATGTGAAAAAGATGGAAAAAGAGAAAAAGGTTAATTTGCATTGGATGGAGAAGCGAGGATGTGGTTGTGACAGAAGAGTTGAAAAGAGGGGAATGAAATAAGTTGGGGGGGGGGAATTGTCGTGGGCCACGAGATAGGAGTGTTTCTTTAAATCAATCATAGGAGGTGACCCTTGAAAGTGAAACCACCACTGCCCACTCTGCTGCTACCACAATTCTCCAAAGTTTTCAACTCTGCAAATTAAAATACTCTTCAAACTGTGATAAAGTTAAGGATCAGATGTGAGATTACAATGTGACCTCACACAAACTTTTAAGATTACCATGTTGTACCCTTCATGCACCACGCACAACTTTCAAAAATCAATGAATCAGAATCTTTTAAGATATCGCTTCCAACTTCTACTTATTTCTCTTGCACCAAATACATTCTTTTCAACATGCCTAATTCATAGACATACCTGTCTAGTGCTGTTACACTCTCATTAAAAAAATAAATTTAAATTCAAGAATCGACATAATTTATATATATCATATATATTCTCATAACTACTACAAGTATTTTAGAATAAAATAATCACATAGTATAACTCCCAGACAATATTTATAAAAATTATATTCATAATGACCTCAAGTGTGAAGAGTCCCTTTTACAGGTGAATTTTTTTTTTTCATAAATTTCAATTCCTTACTAGATTTAAGTTACTACACTACATTCCTAACTAAAAAACGTGTAATTGATGATAACCCATAACTTACAAACACTTGTACCTTAAATAAATCTCAAAAGTGTAAATGAATAAACATAAATGTTTAAAGTAGATTAAGGTTTTATGAGATATTTTTTATGCAGGTATATGTGTTGATATTTCCTACTTTCTACGAGTTACGGGTTATGATAGATGAATTTAAGCGAACTATGAATTAAAATATTTAATCCACCTTAAGTTTTTCATAACAAGTTTGTATATCACAAAATTATTTTTTGTTATTATATGTATTTTGATTATTTTTTTATTATCTTAATATATTATAACGTTTTTTTTAAATGTAATGAAGGATTTACTAAATTTATTTAGTTTTTTTTTAACTAATTATATCATACATCATATTCTACTGTAGAGATATTTTTTATATTTTAATATAAATCTTATAATAATTTGACTCAAAAAATTAAATGTATAATAATAATTACAAATGTTATATATTATTCATCAAAATATTTATTTTGTCCTTGGACTATTATATATACAATCCAAATTTGTCATTGGTATGGTAATATCATTTGAAAATCTAGTTTTTAAATCATCAAATGAAATATATTACTATAAACCCAAACTAGCTTGTATTTTTATTTTTTTTAAAGGGACACATACATAAAATTGAGACTTTCATGCAAAACATTGAGAGAAAATATTATTTTATTCAAAAACCTGATATGTAGGAAATGGTATCGTATTCCCTAACTCTACTAGCTCCAACTTTATAGAGATAATAGTTTTATATTAACAAAATTTAAATACTTAACAACATATTTTACTTGATAATTGACATATTCATTAAGCATATACTTAAACTATTTTCTTTCTTAAACTAATAAATTAGTCCTGACAATATTATACAAAAATTAGAGAATAAATATGAATATAATATTAAATGTTATTACTATAACATGTATATATCTATGAAATATTCAATATTTAAATAAAATAATATTTTTATATTATTTTTTTAAAATTATGATTTAATATTTACAAATTTAGGATTAATATACTACTAATTAATATATTAAAAAAACTAAATTAGTATTAATTACCTGAATAAATATTATGATGGATAGATATAAATTTATAATGGTAATAATTCAAAATTTTCAAGCTTTACAAAATTGACACTATATTATATTATTGGTTAAATTAACAGTATAATAAAACATTTTTATTTTATTTTACCCATTAAACAAAAAAAAACTATCCTCCACTATATTATTTTTAAAATTATTTAAATAAGTTGTAATATTTATCCTGACTGACTGAGATGCAATATTGGTTTAGTTACTCAAATGAAAAGAAAAGTTTTTTATTTGATGACTCAATAAGTGATTGAAGTTATTGTATATAATATTAATTTCGGTTAAATTAAACCAATAGTTATTATAAAATTTGAATTTTGATTTAAATATTTAAAATTATTCAAGTATCCGTATCATAAAAAATAAAGTTTAAGTTATATTAAATTAATTGGATTCAATAGCATAGGATTTAAATTGATAGATGACATTCACGTGAGCAATTAAATTTTTTATTCATCTTAATTAGATACATTCAATTAATCAGATTCAACAGCTATATTAAATTTACATTTTTATCAACTGTCAATATTTTTTTTTTCAATTCTCCTTTACAAATAATATATATAGATTTAAAAAACATCATAAAAATATGATTTTTTTTCTAAAAATGAATTAGTTTTAATTTAAAAAAAAACAAAACATATATTGTTATGTAATCAATATAGTTTGAAGACATTTAATTAAATTGGATTATGCACTGATTTTTATTTACAGTTAAAATATATTAGTAAATTAAAGAATATGATAATTAGTACACTAATTACAATTATTAGTGTAAAATTAAAGGAGAAATTGTTCAGAATATATTAAATCATGAATTTTATTAAGATAAAAAATATAATATAATAATTTTCATTAACACAAGTAGAAAATTAAATTTGTATAGGTGAGGACTAATCTCTCACAATCTGAAGAAAACTAAAATTAATTGAAGACATGCTCAGTTCGAAAATTAATACTACAATCTTCATTTTGATTCTGTCTTTATTCTAATTTTATATTTAAATTTAAATTTTAAAATATTAATATTAAAAAAAAGAATTTATTATATATAAAATATTTTTTTTATATTTAATAAATTTGACTTTCTTTACTTATTTTTAAATTTTTTATATCATTTAATTACATTACTATTTTTTTATCTTTTACTTTTTCACATTTCCTTAATTTTTTATATCAATTTTTTTAATATTTTAAACCAATTTAACTAACAAGTTAATTTTTCTCCTTATTTATTTTTTTCTAAATATTTTACATAAATCTTAATAGTAATTAATATTATATTATTTATAATTTATTTTTATTTGATCTTATTATGTTATTTTTTTATTTTTTTATTTTTATTTATCATATAGCAAATTTTATTTTAAAAATTAATTTTTTTTATAATTTAAATTTTTATTACTTTAAAATAATTAAATAAATAAAAATTAACTTATTAAATATTTTTTATAAATTATATAAAAAATTAAAATTAATTTATTGTGAGTATAATTATTTTTTTAAAATAACGTAGATCGAATACTGGTACAAAACTAAGGTGAGAAAAATCTAAAAACCAACGAAAACGAAAACGTAGAATTAATTTCTAAATTGAAGAGAATAAGAAAAAAGGACATTGACAATTAGAAAAGTGGTGATAGAATTTGGGAAGACAAAACTCGTCCGCACCTTTTCATGCCTAAATACAGTTGAGTTGAGATAAGGAAAAGTTGTTATAAAACAATGATTTTTTTTTTACTAAAATATTTATTTTAAATTTAAATAAATTTATAATTACTAAAACGGACAAATTAATTCAAATATCTAACAAAATATGTTTAAGTGGTTTGAAAAGAATGGATGGAGGAAACAACACGTCAACCAACAAAAATAAATCTTAACTTCAGGCCTATGACCTATTAATTAATAGGAGTAAATTTTATGCACGTCTATAACTAATTCAAAATTATTTTTAATATAAAGAAAAATATGCATAGTGAGCATTGCTATCAAATGAAAAAAATTCCTGCTTAGATAGTTTTTTTTTCTGTTAATATTTGTACATATCAAAATTAAGTCTCTTTTATACGCAGAAAAATTCAACTTCTACAATTTTGGTTAATAGCAACTTAATTTTTCATAAGAATATAAGGAAAATTAAGCTGTAACAATAATGATGTTCAGTGTTTAACATAATGAAATTAAAAATATTAAGAATGAGTTTAATACACATAATGTTTACAAGTTTAATATCAAGATACATCAAAAGGAGAACAATACATTATACACATTTAGAATAGTTTACTTAATATTTAATTTATTCATGATTTTAGTTCAATTCATGTATAATAATTGTGATTGTTAATTCACATGTTTATAACAAACTTGTACGAAGCATTATAGAATAAAGAACCCTTCAATTTTAACGTAGCAAAACAATTATACAAATCGAATAAACAATGTATTGTGACGTTTAACACCACTTTTCACTTCACTTTTGGGCTCAATTTAGTTAAAATGTCCACACTCCCTTCTTATTTGGGTCTGCCCTAATTATACAAACTACAGTTTACGGTCCATTGTAAGTTTCTACAATTCTATTCACACTCATTTCCCCCCTTCACTTAGCACCTCATCTAAAACCAAAATTTTGAAAAATGTTAAATTTCTAACACTTCTAAGAAAAAATTTGAATAATGTTTTGGGAAGTCAAATACGTGCGGAAACTAAAAGTGCAGTTTAAATTAAGTATTTTTGTCCTTTTTTTTAAGAAAAAAAGAAGAGAAAAAACTCCTGAAACAAAGGCTAGAAGTATGGTTAAAATGTAAGTAGAGTAAAGGCTCACGTCGTTTCTATAGGTTGTCAAATTCCTATATCTCAACCAATCTTTCTTAACAAATTCCCTATGCCTACTCTTTTGGATCATCCCTACATTCCACTTCTGATTACAATATTTCCAACTCTTTCTTAGCATCTTCACTTCGACATCTCCCTCACTTTCAATCTCTCCAACGCCATGCAGATAAACCATTTTCAGCATCTTCTTTAATAAATTTGGGCCCATCTTTCATAATTTGCCTTTCAACACACACATAGATACCACATTGTTATGGCACTTTTTAAAACACGGAAGCGATCATCTTCACCATCTTACCTATCAACCTTGACAATATTTGTGTTTATTGCACTATGTGTTGTCGGCGTCTGGATGCTTACCTCCAAGTCGGTAGTAGTGTCACCTCAAACACAGAGAGATGAGGACATTGCAGCCCGAACGTCCATTGATACCTCTGCAACCACCAATGATGAACTCACTTCCTCCCATGAAATTGCTGTAAAAGTGGCAGAAAACCTTAAAGACACTGCCTCTTCTGTATTTGGAGATAACCCTGGTCATCTTCCTGAAGATGCCATAAAATCTGATGATAAAAATACCAACAGTGAGTCACAAAAACAGCATATGCTTGCCAGCATGGACTCTCAGCTTTCTGAGGAAAGCTCGTTAACTCAAAAGGAGCAAGTCTCCGTGATACACGAAGCTGGCGCAGATAGTGATGTGAAAATAACTGAGCCTGAGAAAGTTCAGCAAACTATCACCGAGCCTTCTAATAGAAATAAAAAGGATGAAAAGATGGCCGCCGAGGTGGTGGCAAATGAAGAACAAAGCATTGGACAGCAGCAAGTTGTTCAAGGCTTTGACACTCGAGGGTCCAAACCAGATGGAGATGATGAAAACAAGGAACAACTACGAGAGGACAAAGGCGCGGTTGAGGCCAATCATCTATCAGACATGTTACAAAAGGATTCTGAAGCGGCTTTAAAGGGAGCAGAAGTGTCTGAGAAGATTGAAAACCAAAAAGTAGCAGATGTAGGTGGGGAAAAGCAGAAGGCAAAAGCAGAGAAGAAAGGTGGCAAGTCAAAGAAGCAGTGGTCAACGCAAGCTGCCCAGTCACAGAAAGAAAACAAAAGACAGAAGGTTGAATCCAACAGTGAAGACAAACTTGAAGATCACACGTGGTACCTCTGCAATGTCACTACGGGTCAAGATTATATACCGTGTTTGGACAATGAAAAGGCTGTGAAACAGTTGCGTACTACAAGACACTACGAACACAGGGAAAGACATTGCCCTCAGGACCCTCCAACTTGTCTGGTGCCACTTCCTCAGGGTTACAAAACGTCCATCGAATGGCCTAGCAGCCGAGATAAGGTGATTTTTTTTGTTTGTTTGTTGAAAGATCCATCCAATACATTTCGGTTCTATTTAGATTAGTTGAGAATAAAATAAAATACATTAAAATCAATTTATACACCTTAACGTTTGAAATAATTAAGTTGTTTCTGTCAAATTACGTGTATAACTTTTGCAACAAATTATATAATAACTTTTGTGAAGAAGTTTATTTAAACATGACATTAGTAGTGAGGTATTTTATATCTCTTTACATGGTTGTATATCGAAATAGATTTGGTACCACAATGTACCACACAAGTTGCTAGCAGAGGTGAAGGGACACCAGAACTGGGTGAAGGTGACCGGAGAGTTCTTGACATTTCCTGGAGGTGGCACCCAGTTCATTAATGGAGCTCTCCATTACATTGATTTTGTTCAACAGGTAATCACATTTATGCAGTAATGCAAAGGTCAGAGCGAGAATTTCATACTAATACTGGTTAATAAATCAAAATTTATACTAAGAAGTTTTATTATTTGACTCACGCAGGCTGAACCTAATATTGCATGGGGAAAGCACACACGGGTGGTATTGGATGTTGGATGTGGGGTTGGTAGTTTTGGAGGCTTTCTATTCGAAAGAGATGTTATTACAATGTCTTTTGCACCTAAAGACGAACATGAAGCGCAAGTGCAATTCGCCCTTGAAAGAGGGATTCCTGCTATATCTGCTGTTATGGGTACTCAAAGGCTGCCATTCCCCAGTCGTGTCTTTGATCTAATACATTGTGCACGTTGTCGAGTACCTTGGCATGTAGATGGTTGGTCTTATAACACTTATTGATTCTTCATAATGGAGGAGTTTTGTGTTAAGTATATTACCGAGACTTGTGAAACTCTTTTGTAGGTGGCATGTTGCTGTTGGAACTGAATCGGCTTTTGAGACCAGGTGGTCATTTTGTTTGGTCTGCAACTCCTGTGTACCAGAAGCTTGAAGAAGATGTGGAGATATGGAAGGGTAGGATTACGTATCATATATTTGAATTTTACTTTTGAGAAGATAATCAACTCAACGATTTTTTAGTGACTGACATCCTCTAATGTTCTTTCAGAAATGACCACACTGACGAAGGCCATTTGTTGGGAGCTTGTGACCATCAACAAGGATCAACTGAATCGTGTTGGTGCTGCCGTTTATCGCAAACCCACAAACAACGATTGCTACGAGCAAAGGGAGCAAAGTGAACCTCCATTGTGTAAGCAAGATGATGATCCAAATGCTGCCTGGTAAGTCTCTATCACTGTATGGTTTGATTTGACCAGTAAAGTACATAACACTTGTAATCTTGATTTGTCAAATTTATTTATTTCAGGTATGTACCACTGCAGGCATGCATACACAAGGTGCCTGTAGACAAGACTGAGAGAGGATCCAAATGGCCTGAACCTTGGCCGCGTCGACTAAACAAAGCCCCGTATTGGTTAAACAACTCGCAGATTGGGATCTATGGAAAACCAGCTCCCCAAGATTTTGCAGCAGACAATGAACGTTGGAAAAATGTTGTGGACGAGTTGAGCAACATTGGTATAACTTGGTCTAACGTGAGAAATGTCATGGACATGCGAGCTATCTACGGGGGGTATTACTGATTCAACTTAGGGTACACCTATTCTACTTTTTTATTCATATGAATTACTCAATCTCAGTCTGGTTCATGCAGATTTGCGGCAGCTCTAAGGGATCTTCCCGTTTGGGTGTTCAATGTGGTGTCCGTACATACTCCGGACACACTTCCCGTTATCTATGAGAGAGGTCTTTTGGGGATGTACCATGACTGGTGTGAATCCTTCAGCACGTATCCAAGATCTTATGATCTGCTGCATGCAGATAATCTTTTCTCAATGCTAAAAGATAGGTATGGATGGAAGTAGTCTGATCTTTTAAATATCATTCATCCTATAGAAACTGCTCTTTACTGACCCAGTTCTGCTGTTCTTTTGGCTCCTCAGGTGCAAACTAATTGCTGTTATGGCAGAGGTGGATAGAATACTTAGACCAGGAGGTAAATTGATTGTCCGTGACGAAGCTACCACCCTCAGCGATGTGAAAACTTTGTTAAAGTCTTTACATTGGGAAATAATACATGACAAAATAAAAGAGGGAGTGCTCTGTGCAAAGAAACGCAAATGGAGGCCTGACGCAATGGCTTTGTCCTGATGAAGTGCTGTGGATAAAACACTAGTGGTTTAATTCAAGAAGTGCTCTGAATCAAAGCTATGCAGTGGCGGTAACGTGGATTCAGCCTCTCAACCTTATTTATGGCAAAGCATCTTCCAGTAAACGTCACACTATTATTTTATTAGTTTTCCTAGCACGTGTATATCAGTATTCAGTTTATTGCCCCGATATTCATACCACACACAGCAAAACTTGTCGTCGATGATGCACCTACCCACAGACTTAGATTTTAATTTCCAATATACATGTCTTATTATTCTGTTTTTTGCCTGGTTGAATAATAGTTCTTGAGTATAACTGAGACATGACAGTTGACCTTGGTTCATTCATAGGATCATAATTTTCTTACTGGAAACAATATTTTCAGTCGTCTTCAAGTCTCCATGCCATCATATGAGATTGATTCACCAAAACATGAATTAAGGAGAAATATTGGTTACCTAACAGATTGTGGTAGTGGGGGTGTAAAATTGACATTATTTTTTTTTTCCCGTTTTGAAATTTATAAGCACGATCAAGAAATTTGAAATTCACAAGTAATCAACAGTTTAATCACAAAAAACAGCTAGGGTTCAAACTCAATGTTTCAGAGCTCATCCTTTCAAGAGTCCTACATTTTTAGATGAAAATTCAAGAGGATTCGAAGCAGGATGAAGAAATGACATGCTATTCCTATATTAAAGAATACAAACTGTCGCCTAAATAACCAAATAAAAAAAATAATAATCAAAGCATATTATGCTCCAATAAGTTTGAAAACTTCATTGTCAATGAAAGATGTCAGTCCACATAACAATAAATGGTAGATGCTAGAGCTCGTACATCGCTAGTACACCATCAACTTGCACTGAGAAGTTTCTGCAATTCACCACTTTGGACTGCAGCACTGAGATCTAAAATTGTGAAAACAGCATAAAAGTAGCAAGACTGTGTGAGTGGAACAAAGTGAATGAAAAGTGAACACAGAAGGACGGATAAATTGTAGACCATAGGAAATAACTAACAAGAATAACAGAGAATTTGTTATTGTTATTTTTAAGTTATAAATGAGAATGCATTCGCAAAAAATTGAATAAGATTTGTTTTGAAGTAACATGATTCATGTTTAATTTTCTTTTGGTCAGCCAGAAGACAAATTTACATTAAGAGGGTGCAATTCGTACCAAACTCATACAATGCAATCAATTCAAGTTTGATGTTTTTGTTCTAAAATAAAGTTAAGCTTTGTCTACAAGTGACAATTTTGGTTCCCAAAACAATTCCCTACTCTAACTGGCCATGTAAATATTTATCTAAAATTAAATTAATTGGTACTTTAACTGTAAGTATGAGTGAACCAATGTGAACAAACACCCACATTAGATTATAACTCATAAAAGTAGCAACTAAGAACTAACCATCTGATCCACCAATATGCCTTCCATTCACAAATACTTGGGGGACTGTCCTTCTACCAATCAAATCCAGAAGAACACTCTGAATTTCATACCCATCATCTACAGGAGGAAAAACACATCCACCGTGACCCACATGAAAAGTTCAAACAAGGAGAACATTTTAACATGATACCTGCAAACCGGCTAGTTATGATTACCTCGCAAATCGAGCTCCACAACAATCGGTTTCTCGCTTAGTCCAGCAAGTATGCGTTTGGCGCGCAAACAATAGCTACAAACATAGTAAAACCCTAATTATTGAGACACTATTGAATTAAATGGAATAAAGAAAAAAGGAAGCGATATCTGATAAAAAGAAGGGAAAGAAAATTAGAAGGAACGCACGGGCAATAGGATTTGGAAAACACGGTGATTCTATTGGAGTAGATGGCGTTTTGAACGAAAGCGGAAACAGAATTAGAGGCTTGGATTCGCAGTGCTCCAAACCACAGCAGAGAAACCGCAAACGTCACCGTTACCGCTATACTCCACCTTAATCCCATCATTCTTCTTCTCTTCCTCTGATACACTCTTTTTCCCTTCTTCTTTAACTAAATTTATGCGTTTCCTCTCTCAAACGCAATACCAGAGCAGTCGTTTTTGTCAAATTTTGCAATAAAACAAAGTTTTGCAACCCAAATGATAAGTTATGCAAATTTATTTTGTCCATGCAAATGATTTGAAAATAGAATATATTACATTCACAATTTCTGAATTTTGTTCCATATGATTTGAAAATAGAATATCTTACATCAAAACTTTTTGATTTTTATTTTTTTCAAATTGTAGAGCATATTTATTTATTCTATTGTTGTACTATGTATTACAGTTATTAAGAAATATTATACTGACTTCTTTAAAAATATTTTTTAAAATTTTTATTCAATATTTTGGGGATAATCGTGACAACAAAGTTTAAACATAATTGGATAAACTATCCAAACTCCTACCATTAGATTAACTCCGATAATAAATATTAAGCACATGAATCTAATTCCCAGTTAGGAATATCTACAACTAAAAATAAAAATAAAAATTAGTTGGTACAGAGCAATAGAAACAAAAAAATCAATAGAAGAAGATGAAGCTTAAGGTATTTTCAACAATAAAATAGTAAGATATTTTTTTTTCACTTAATAAATACTAGGAGTTATAAGGAAATTATCTCATAAATAATATATTTTAAAAAGAAAATTAGTTAAACAAAATCTTTATTATATATCACTCTTTATTTTTTTATTTTTTATTTCTTTTTATCTTAATTTCTTATTTCTCTCTCATTCATTTTTTATTTTTTTAATTAAACTACTATATTAAAATTTACTAAAAATAAATATTTTAAAATTAACAATAAATTTAAAAAATATTAATTTATCATTTAAAATTACGATGATAATAAATATTGTTTTATTTTGACAATAAATTATTAATTTAAAATTATTTTACCATAATAAATAATTATTTATCTAATTAAAAAATATCAAATATTTATAAGTGAAATATATTTGTATTTAATAATTTAATCTAGTTATGATAATTAGTTAGATTAGGTTATCTTAAAAAAACATTTATTAAAAAAATTAAATAAATATTTAATTTTTAAAATATAATATACTAAATTATAATATTTTTAAATCATTTAATTTTTTTATTTTTAAAAATAATAAAATACTCATTTTATCAAATTTTAATTTCTTATTTTTAATTCAAGAATAAAATAAAATGAGAGAAAAAAGAAAAGAAAAAAAACATAACAAATAGAGAAAAAAATAATAAAAAGTAAATAAAAAGAGAGAGAAATAAGAAAAAATAATAATAAATATATTATATCAGATCAATTTATTTTTTTTAGTTAAATTTTGTGTATGTATAATAAATAGGTTTAATTAGATAAATAAAATGTTTAATTTAAATTTTTTTCTTTAGATATTATTAATGAAATTGATTAAAAGATCGCTAATAAATTCTATGAATGATGTATGTAACGATCCTAGAAATCATTATTATAATGATACCTTCGTAAAATAGTAAATAAGTAAATAATAACATCTATATTATATTATATTACTGTAATTGTAATATAGACTGGAATTCTAGTTCATTGGTGGAACCTCAAAACATAGACTGAAATTCTGGTTCATTTGTAGAACCTCAAACACATAGTAACATAATTTATTTATATATTATACATGCAAAAGTAGCTCCCACAAAGCTACCCCACTGAACTATCCCTGTTGTCCAGTAGTCGCATCTCCACCTCTCAACTCCTGATCTGCTCCCACATAAAAGTGATCATCGCAGTCCCATCTACATGGAAAAATAGGGGTAAGTATTAAATCATTCGATATAATAAAACATGTATAGAAGTAATAATTACATATTATCATCAATTACAAATCATCAATACACTAAGACATCTTCCGGAAGTATACCCTAACTATGCCCGAACTCAGAGATCATTTGGGAGTACATTGTGATCTGCACCCGCAGTACCATTCTGACCACCCTCCACACAGAGTAAGATTACTGGCGCCCTTCCTCACTCATACTGGAGTACCCCTCCGAGCGCGTCACCAGTCATCTCCTCATCGACTTCTCACCACCTGATCTCGTAGTTTACCTGATCCGAGCAATCAGTAAAGTCTGAGACCTCATTCAGAATTCTCCGACATAGTTATTACACGAATGTACTTTGTACCACCCCGGGTACCATTCAAACACAACAAAAATCATTCACATTTGCCGGATTCTAGATTACCCGTTCTCACGGCTCATTCAAGTCAATAAATAATAGTACTTGACTGATTCTGGGCACCAACCCTCCGGCTCAGTCTAGCCAATACGTAACATTTCATGACTGATTATGGGCATCGGCCCTTAGACTCGATCCGACTCACACACGTCACAACACACTACTCGAATCTTTAAAACTGCTACCTTCATTCTATATTTTAAATATATATATATATATATATATATATATATATATATATATATATTATTCTTCTTCTTCTTCTTTCCGAAATCATTTCCAAAATTATTAAATTACTATTTTGCCCTTAATCTTTTCTAAAAATTCCATGTATGTCCCTAAATGACTATTTTACCTTTAGACATTTTCGAAAATTCCTTCCATGTCCCGAAAAGAACTATTTTACCCTTTAATATTTTCGAAAATTCCTTCTATGTCATGAAAATGACTATTTTACCCTTGAACATTTTCAAAAATTCCTTCCATGTCCCGAAAATGACTATTTTACCCTTGAACATTTTCAAAAATTTCTTCCATGTCCCTTTCTTCTTCCTCGCGCCAGATAACAGTATCAAAATTTTCAAATTTTAGCAGATTTCAAATGACTCAATTTTAGACAACCAAATTAGTCCCAAATTCAAATTAAACATGAATTATATCTAATTTAAGTTGAAAACAACAATTTTACCATATAATTCATCCTTAATTTTAAGAATTTCAAAAACTTTCAAACGGTGAACAGTTCATCAGAATAAGAAATTCTTCAAAATCAGACATTCAAATAATTCATATCTCTACTCCTATTCCTTATTCACAAAGTACCCATCAATTCAATTTCATATATTGAATGAATTAAACTTCCCCTTACCTAGTGTGGTATTTCTACCGAAGCTTTCTCACTTAATTTAAACTCTCTCTCGTTTTACCAAATCTTGTACGAGTAAAATATCATTGCTTGAAATTTAGACAAAAGAAGAAGGATGAAAGGGAAATTTAGATTTTGCCTCTTCCCCCTTTTCTATATGCATATATATAAGAAAAAATTGATCATGCAAGAGGAAAACTTCGTTACTGAAATTTTCTTACACAGTAATATTATTATAAAAAAAACATACGTCACAATATATTTAAAAAAATAATTTTTTTTATCAATTTATTTACTTAAATTGACCAGTTTAATGTTCATATGATTTTTTTCTTTCTCTTCGTAATATTTTTTTTCTTTTTCTATCTTATGTTTTTTTTTACTTTCCTCTTCCACTTATCTTTTAATTAAGCTATTATATTAAAATTTAATAAATACATGTTAAAATGAATATTTTAAAATCAACAATGAAACTTAAAAATATTAACTATTTATTAAAATTATGATCATAAAAAATAATTTTATTTATTTTGATAATAAATAATTAATTTAAAATTATTTTATCACAATAAATAATTAATTTAAAATTATTTTATCACAATAAATAATTAATTTAAAATTATTTTATCACAATAAATAATTAATTTAAATTTATTTTATCATAATAAATAATTATTTATTTAATTAAAAAATATCTAATATTTATAAATTAGATGTATTTTTATTTAATAATTTAATCTAGTTATAATAATATTTGTAATATTTTAAATTTATCATATAATATATTAAATTTTAGTATTTTTGAATTATTTAAATAATTTTATTTTTTAATAATAGTAAAAAATTTATGTTATCAAATTTTAATTTATTATCTTTAATTGAAGAATAAAATAGATAGAGAGAAAATAAAAGAAAACAAATATTATATAAATAATTTATTTTTTCTGATAAAATTTTGTATACGACTAATAAATAAGTCTAAGGAGATAAATTAACTTAAAAATATTTTATTTTAATAATTTTTTTAAAATATATTGTTTATGCGATTGATTTTTCGTAAAGAATTACAATATATGTTTTTACATAATTACATCTTATGCTTTCTTTTGATCATGTACCATTAAAATTAAGTTGGTTTTAATATATTTTTACTTTTAAACATTTGCGGTAAATAACTTTTAATCATTCAAATTAAAAAAAATATTTTAATCTTTCAAATTTCATAAAATATGATTTTTAATTCTTTAGGTACTACATTTGAAGAAAAAAAATTATAAAAAAATATATTTTATTCTTAAAAAAAATGTATATATTTTTTTCAATTTAATTTTTTTAATTTATAAATTATAATCAAAATTTTAATAACTAAAAATATAATTAAGTAAAATACTTTTTGTTGTTATTAATATGATTTTTGGATTATAAAACATATGTATAAATCGATGGAAATCGTAATTTTATTGGAACTTTTATTATTTTTTTTAAATTATATGATAAATTTTTTCAGTTAAATATTAAAAATTAAATAAAACTATTTATTATATTTGAATATAATATTATATTTTATAATTAATTATTAACTAAATTTATATATGCTTATTAAAAAAATGTGTGAATAAGTTTTCATCATAATTTTAATTATTAGATCCTTTAATTTTTTACAAATTTTTAAAAAATTAGAATTGTAAATATAATTATAATTATATAATTTTTTAGAATATATCTCTTTGTATGAATTTTTTTATATAAAATATTTTATAATTAAAAAAAAATTATAATAAAAAATACAAATTTAATTTAATATAACAAACCACCTTTGATTTGATTTTTATATTTTGCTCATAGATGAAAAATCAAACTATAACTACTCTGTCAAGATATTATCTTCTGTGAAAAAAAAAGAGAGAGAAGAAGACACTGTTGTGTTTTTTTAAGTGATACTTTCTCATTTTGAAACAATTGATTTTTTAAAGTAAGATCATAGTAAAAATAATTTAAATTTAATTTTAGGTACATTTTAAATTTTATAATTTAAAAAAAATAATGTGAATTATTTTTTAATTCAATAACAAACTTAAAAAAATATGTTAGTGTGAGACGGATATAACCTAAAGAATCATTTAATAGATAAAAATAAAATAAAATAAATATTACATTATGAATTCCATGTTGTCGAAAAAGTAACTCAAAATTTTTAAAACTAAACACTGCTCATATTAAAAAAAAAACTAAAATTACAAATCTCATAGTTCAGTTATTTAATACTTTTTACATTTTCCAATCAAGTTATAAAATCTTTAAGGTTCACAAATTTAAAAATGTGGAGTAATACAAAATTTTATTAAAAAACTCTTATTTAAAATAAAAATATTAATATAATACAATTTATTTTCAAAATTCTTAAAATAGATATTTAAAAAAATCCTTGTAAATATCGTGTTTTACGAATATATAAATATAACTTTAATTTTTTTCTATGTTTTAAAGTATTTTATTTTTTAATTATATATATATGCCTTTATTTCTGTTTATATTTTTAATCTTTATTAATCATATATTTATTATTATCAATTTTAATAAATAATAATAATTATAATAATAAATAATTATTATAATCATTAATATTATTAGTTTTATTATTTATTATTATAATTATAAATATATTTATTAATTTTATTCTTTTATTAGTATTTTTATTATTGTTGATATATATTTAAAATGATAATAAATATAATAATGATAAATTAATAAAAAAGCAATAATAATAATTTTATAATTATAATCATAAGTATTAATAATTTTATTGTAATAATAATTTTATTATTATTATATTTATTAGTTTTATCATTAGTAGTAGTATATTTATTATTTTTATTTATTTAAAATGATAAGAAATATGATCATAATAACTTTAATAAATAAGTATAATAATAAAAAAATATGATTATAATTATAATTATGGGAATAAATATCAAAATTAATAATATTAATGATTATAATAATTATTAATAATATTATTATAATAATGTTATTATTAATATATTTATTAATTTTATTATTAATTATATATTTATTATTTTTATTTATTTAAAATGATAATAAGTATAATAATAATAATAATAAATTGAATAATTTATAATAAATTAATAAATATAACAATAAATTTATATTGTATAATAATAGAAAGTATTATTATAATTACAATTATAATAATAAATGATAAAATATTTTTATTAATGATTATAATCATGACTTATTATTATAGTTATTATTAACAATATAAATTATAAATATTATTATAATAATTATTAATAATAAATATTAAAATATAAATAAAGTACAGTTATACATATAAATACAATTTCTCTAAAAAAATAAAATACTTTAAAACTTAAAAAAAAACAACTAAAATCGTATATTGAAATACCATTTTATAGTTAAAAAAATAAAATCATTTTTCAATATACGTTTTTTTGTCTTTTTGAATTGTTTACGGAATTGAAAAAAAAATATCTATTTTGAGAATTTTGGAGACAAAACACCATGGTGCTTTTGCCCTTATTCAATGAGTTTGATGCAAAATGATTTCTGTACTTTTAAACAAATTCTTAAATTAGAGTTTTGTGAATATATAAAAGGAAAATGTTGATGTGATCAACCGTTTTGTTCTAAATAATAAGAGTAAACCAAAAATTATAAATTTTTTAAATAATTCATTTTTATTAATATAATAATTTATCGAATGATTTAATAAAAATAAATTAAAATTATTATTATAATATTAAAAGAAAATTATTTATAAAAGTGGTATAGATTTGGATCCTTAAAATATTTATTTTTTTTACAATAATTGCAGTGTAAAAACATACTTTATTTAACAGTTTTACTTGTCTACAACCTTTCATGTATATTGATCAGTTGGATGCATGAAAAAATAATAATCCACAATTGTACTGGAGTCGGTCAGTCAAAGTGGTGGGAGAAAACGTCAGAGAGTCACTGTTTTTTGAAGGAAGCTTCCCTTCACCACACACCAAAGAAGTGGAACACAAACCCCCCATTTCCAGAAGATCAAGTCTTCTCTTGTTGGGAGAACCTACCAGCAGCAGACAATATACGATGGCTGAGGTTGCCGTCTCAACTGTGGTTCCAAAGCTAGTGGAGCTGCTGATGGCGCAAGCAGCGGGGGCGGTTTCACAGTTGGCAGGGGTAAGAGGGCAGGTGGAGAGTTTGAAGAACGAATTGGGGTGGATGCAGAGCTTTCTCAGGGACGCAGATGCCAAACAAGAAGCCAACGACCGAGTTCGCATGTGGGTGTCGGAAATCAGAGACGTGACTTTCGAGGCAGAGGAACTCATAGAAACCTATGTGTACAACACAACCATGCAGAGTAGGTTGGACAAGGTGTTCAGACCTTTGCATCTGTACAAGATCAGAACCAGGATCAACAAGATCCTGTCCAAGGTTAAGAGTATATCCAACAGGCGAGAAACATATGGCGTAGAAATGACCGGTGATGATGGTAGTAATAGTAATGAAAGGTTGAGGCACTGGAGACAGCCTTCACCTTATTCTGAGGAAGAGTATGTTATTGAGCTTGAAGATGACATGGGGTTATTTCTTACCCAGTTGCTTGCCCTGGAGCCAACGCCTTACGTAGTTTCTATTGTTGGAATGGGTGGTTTGGGGAAAACCACTTTGGCCAAGAAGCTCTACAATCACACCAAAATCACCAACCATTTTGAGTGCAAAGCGTGGGTGTATGTCTCTAAAGAGTACAGGAGGAGGGACGTTCTAGAAGGGATTCTCAGGGATGTGGAAGCTCCCCCCATAACTGGAATGGAGAGAATACCCGAGGAAGAGTTGATTAACAAGCTGCGCAATGTGTTGAGAGAGAAAAGGTATCTGGTGCTGCTTGATGATATTTGGGGGATGGAGGTTTGGGATGGGTTAAAGTCTGCCTTTCCTAGAGGGAAGATGGGAAGTAAGATATTGCTCACCACAAGGAATTGGGATGTTGCTTTACATGCTGATTCCTGTAGCAATCCTCATCAGTTGCGGCCGTTGACAGAAGACGAGAGTTTGAGATTGCTCTGTAACAAAGCTTTTCCTGGAGCGAATGGCATCCCCTTAGAGTTGGAGAATCTTGCGAAGGAGATTGTGGTCAAATGTGGAGGTTTGCCTTTGGCTGTGGTAGTGGTTGGTGGTTTGCTGTCTAGGAAACTCAAGTCAAGTGGGGAGTGGAAACGGGTGCTGCAAAATATCAGCTGGTACTTGCTAGAAGAGCAAGAGAAGATAGCAAGAATTTTGGCCCTAAGCTACAATGATTTGCCTTCTCATTTAAAATCGTGCTTTCTATATTTGGGTCTTTTCCCAGAGGGTGTGAACATTCAGACTAAAAAATTGATCAGACTATGGGTAGCGGAGGGATTTCTTCTGCAAGAAGGGGAAGAAACTGCGGAAGGTGTTGCACAGAAATACTTGAATGAGTTGATTGGTAGGTGCATGATTCAAGTGGGAACAGTAAGCTCGTTAGGCAGAGTCAAAACAATTCGCATCCACCATCTGCTTAGGGATCTTTCACTCTCTAAAGGGAAAGAAGAATATTTTCACAAAATATTTCAAGGTGATGTGGCAGGTCCGTCCAGTAAAGCCCGCCGCCATTCCATACATTCTTGCGATGAGAGGTATGACTTCTTAAAACACAATGCTGATCATTCACGTTCCTTGCTGTTCTTCAACAGAGAATATAATGCAGATATAGCGAGGAAACCCTGGCTTCCTCAGCAAGAAAAGAAGTTGGATTTCATCTACAAGAAATTTAAGCTTCTCAGGGTATTAGAATTAGATGGTGTTCGAGTAGTTAGCCTGCCAAGCACGATAGGGCACTTGATTCAGTTGAGGTATCTAGGATTGAGGAAGACTAATCTAGAAGAAGAACTTCCACTTTCCATTGGGAATTTGCTAAACCTACAAACACTTGATTTAAGGTATTGTTGTTTTTTGAAGAAAATACCAAACGTAATGTGGAAGTTGGTGAATTTGAGACATCTGCTCCTGTACACTCCATTTGATCCTCCAGATAGTGGCCATCTACGGCTGGACACGTTAATCAATCTACAAACCCTACCACACATTGAGGCTGGAAACTGGATCGTAGATGGTGGTTTAGCGAATATGGTCAACCTCAGGCAATTGGGGATTTGTGAATTATCGGGAAAACTGGCGAATTATGTACTTTCTACCGCACAAGGATTAAACAACCTTCATTCACTGTCACTATCACTTCAATCTGAAGAGGATGAATTTCCAATCTTTATGCATCTGTCTCAGTGCACTCATCTCCAGAAGCTCTCTTTAAATGGAAAGATCAAGAAACTACCTGATCCACATGAGTTCCCACCAAACCTCTTAAAACTAACTCTACATAACTCCCACCTAAAGAAGGAGTCTATTGCCAAACTGGAGAGATTACCAAACCTTAAAATGCTCGTTTTGGGTAAAGGGGCATATAATTGGCCGGAACTGACTTTCAACTCTGAAGGGTTTTCACAATTGCATATTTTGCGACTTGTTCTTTTGAAAGAATTGGAGGATTGGACAGTTGAGGAAAGTGCAACGCCAAGGCTTGAATACATGGTTATTGATCGTTGTGAGAAGCTGAAAAAGATTCCAGAAGGAGTGAAAGCTATCACTTCTCTGAAGAAATTAAAACTTAGAGGAATGCCAGTAGATTTTGAACATAAACTTCGGACTAAAGATTTCTACGAGTTCACAAATACTCCAATAATTGAATCGACTACAGACATTTTGGCTATTGGTAAGCTACTTTATTCACCAATCTGATGCAAGATTTGATTTTGATATGAAGTACGGTATGTAAAGGCCAGGAATTTAGAAAACTTACTTACATTATTTCACACTGCAGATTAAATGGTGGGACAATGTTATCTTCGTCTACGGAATGGAAGCATTTTCAAGATCTGACACTCCATTGTTCAGGATGCCTGCTTTAATTTTTTGTTGGCAATGTACATACTGCTTGATGAAGGGTCAAGCACTGAGCAGTCTTTTCGCTTCTATGCACCCAGGATCTTACTCCCTTTCAGGATCATTGGGAATGGCTTCCAATAATTAATTGTGAATGCCATAACACGTGGAACTCATGTGAGCAGTACTGGGATTTTCCATAATAGATCATTTCTCCGAGATTGAACAGCTATGAATGACAAATGGACAGCATAGCTCAATCACATGTGAATGGCCAGATTTATTTCAATTTTTTAATGTGGCCATATAAGGGTCCTGCATATTCGTCGTCCTGCCTCTGTTTCTTTCCATTCCGACACAGCGGAACATCATCATCATCCCACAAACCAATTATTCCCTGTTCAAATAAATGGTAAGAAAATAAAACCATTTCAGTCTCTTGGTTGTTTTCTGGTGTTTTACTCCTAATAGGGGTATTTTTGTTTGGTTCAGTGCTGTGCATTGAACCAATGTTCCAACCTAGTTTAATTTTGAAATTGATTTTAGAAAACAGTTTAAGTTCATATTATTTTAAAACAAATCGGTATTTTTAAATTCAATTTAGTTTAGTTATTGAAAGTTTGTTCAATTCAATTATTTGGATCAGCTCCACTAATGTCCGTATGTAAGATAATTTAGCATATTAGAGTGATATTTAGTTTTAAGTTTTAAAACTTTAATAACTGTAACTAATGGTTAGTGTTTAAAATTTCCCTTATAATTTAGGATGAATTTTAATAACAATGACTATCTATATAGTAATTCTAAATAACAGTAAGAATGATAATGAGAAATATCATTTATTAAAGTAGTAAAAGTATGTTCTAAAATCAAATTCAAAAATATTTTTTCTTAACTTAAGAACGAATGTTTGAGTATTATGAAATTGAGTTAGGAAGTCCTTTATTTCCAATTCTACATAACACATTTTTGTTTCGAAAATTATGTTGGATAACCAAAAACTTGCAACTTCCTCAAACGGCCCTTAATTTTTAAGATTATGTTTTGAAAATTTTGTAGATACTCAGTTATAAAAAAAATAATTTAAAAGGTATTAATTTTGATTTCATGATAAATGTATTAACATTATTTTTTATGAATTAATGTTTACAATTTTTTTATTTGAATTCTATTTTATTCCACATGAAAGATTACACAAATAATTCAAATTACAAGACTGACCCTGGGGCATCTAATTACATAAATTCAATTTAAGCACACAAGAACGCTATCAGAAGGATGGATATGTAAGGCACATCATGACACTGCAGAGCATCACAATAATCGACTCATGTTTTGAAATAGGTAAACAATGGAAAGAAAAGTAAAATCCAGGTGCAATTTTCACATGTCGCATGACACATGACATTGGCATTACTTCATCACTTGTTAATTTTTCTGCAGTTTTTTCTGATCTCTCCCCTGGATCCTGTTAGAGGAGTAATGTTTCCCATCTTAACCATGGACTTGGCAAATTGTTGAAAGAATAGGTCGTTTCTCTCTGCATACTTCCTCACCAAATCCGCAGATTCTTGATTCTTTGTCAAGAGAACTTCGTCAGAACTTAACAGACCCTTGTTAGCCAACAAGTTATTGTAATACAAGTTGTCAAATTTAAGTGGGGTAACAAAGTCTAGGACAAACAGATTCTGGTCCCCGCCAGATCTTGGACACCGAGTTCGCAATTCAGCAGCATACTGTTGATCAAGAGTGAAGTCTGCTTTTCCATTGCCAGTTTGGTTGTAGAGTCTCTGCCTGAAGCTGGTGCATCGGGAATCTCCTATAGTGTGGCTCCCTGCACAATTGCAAAAATAATTTATGCTACAGATGCGGATGCAGCTTTACAATACTGCTAATTGAGTAAAAAGTCAAAGTGATCCTCAAATTAAGATGATTTTTACTATGTCTCAATTTGTATGAGAGTATCAAATTTGTTCCTAAAAGTACATTTAACTAACAAAAATTATATGTAATTATTGTGTTTAGTTGACAGTTTTATATTAATTTACTGTGATCTTGATTTTGAAATATACATAATTTTGTTTTAAACTTAATTTGAATCAAAATTAGTTTTGTGAAGTCAAACTCATGGAATAAGTTGGAAAATATTCATCTAAACAAACTTTTTTAACCATACGCCAAACATGTTTTGAAGGCAAATTGGGAGAAATAGATAAGTACTAGTAGTGTACCGGATAGAGCAACTAGATCAACAATGTCAAGTCCCTTAAGCTTGAACTTAGTTAGGATGGTCTGGAATGTGTTGTTGGGAGCAGGAATATTGTTATTTGAGCCACTGATGCTTGCACCTAGAGAGTCCCTTCTCCCCAAAGGTACTTCCCAGCTTGGTCCACCTGTCTGCAATGATTAATCAACCTTTGTCACTATTTTGATAGTCAAATAGCAAGATAAGGGTAGTATAGTGCAAAAAAAAAAAGGTATTTACAAGAACAGTCGAATCCCTAGCAGCTAGAGCCAAAATGTCAGCACATGACACTGTACGTGGGCATTCTTTCTCTAGTGCGGATTTAATTTCATCAATAACTTCAAATCCTCGAGCTGAATCTCGGTTTGGATTTGACCTCTTTTCACTGATAATAGTTCCACTGCTGTCTAGCAACACTGATGCATCACACCCCTACAACATCCAACTTGAGTCAAGCATTTGAACCATATAACTTCTACAAAGACGATTTGTGTGCCCATAAACACATGTGAAAAGTGATATAGTAAGACAAAAACAAGAGATAAAGAGTGTCAATTGAGTGTATATAATGTGCGAGTGTCAATATCATTACTCTAAATTCTATAATATGCACGTCAGTAAGACTCATAGATATGACACTATTATAGATGTTCTCTTGATATTTAACCAAATTATGGGGTTTGTTTTCTGTCATATATAGAGACCTTGACAAAACAATCATGGAAATGCAGCCTCAGCAATGAAGCAGCCATGCGGGGTTCTTTGGACACAGCCTTGGCAACAACGGATTGGACAATCTCTTCAGCTCTGGGGCATGAACCGTCGTAAAATTGAGGGTAAAGGTAACCTGCATTTTTCTTTTTACAGTGACAGAAGGGAGCCAAGGTTAGTAGAGAAAAAAGCAGGAGAAAGTTTACAGAATTGACCATTGTTGTTCCTTTCAAGAGCAGTTCCCTGAACAACAATTGCACAAGGGTGGTTGAAGAGGAGTTTTCTAGCTGGATTGGTTGAGCATTATGATGGGGTATGGTATTTATAGTGAAGAACTTGGCTGAAAATTATTGCATGACAGAGAACGACTGGTAAAAAAGGCGCAATGGAAGGATAGAAAAAGCTGGAGTTGGTAACTAACTAGTTTTCAAATCCGCACAAAAGATGAAGAGTGGTTAGCTGTTGATACTCATCATGTTAAATCACTCAAAGTTATAGTATTAACAAAATGGCTCGATGTTCTAAACGCAGAGCAACATGCTTTTAGTTTGGCATAAGCAAAAATACTTAATGCAGAAATAATATTGTACTTTTGCAGTGAATTTTCTCAATAATTCAAAGAAGAGGGATAAACAGATAAGATCAAGGACTACGAGGTAAGATGAATGACATGATCAATTGAAATTAAAATATTTATGAAAGAGCAAAATAGGATTATTTATGTAAACAAATACCTAGGTATGGACCCGGTTCCTTTCATCGAAAGTTGTGTTGTATTGGTCTTTTTATTTAATATCAGCATCGGTTTCTTTCTTTGGTTCTTTTTAAGCTCCATCTTCTACTTTTCACCGGACAAAACCATGATTAAGGCTCTAATAAATTATTCCCACCATGCTTGTGTAGTAAAATATTCTTAGATTTACTTAACAATTTGTGCTTACACTCTTTCTCACTTTCATGGTCTTTTGTTCGCATGCACAAAATATTAAATTTAATTAATTATCTTTAAAATCTCACTAGTTTACTTTCAAGGACTTTATCCCCTATTTTCTATTCAAAAGACACAGAATTCATTAGTGCTTACTTAGGGCAGAAGACTCGTATTTCAATCCACCAAGCCAAGCGATTCATTAATCCACCAGGTCTTGAGTTTAGAGGGGTTCAAGTAAACTTTGACAACATCAAAAAAGCCTTGTAGTTCTTCCTTCTTGTCTGGGTCTTATTTAGATGGAGTCTATGAAGTTAGCTTCACCTGCTCATGTTGACTTCATGGCAGCTCTAGAAATTGTTGACTACCAAAAATAAAAATGGAGTCTCACTGTCTGCAATGATCATTCCATCGCCATCGCCATAGATTCATGTTCCCTCTTTCAAATCCTTTTCTTTCATCTTTTTAGAAAATATATTTTTTCAATTCCTATATTTTAGTGAAACGTGTTCAAGTTCTTTAAATTTTCCGTGTTTCTAGATTTAGTCATCAGAATTAAAGCAAGACTTTTTTCTTTAAGTAAAAGGTTGATGTGCACATCAATTTATTAAAATGAAAAAAAAATGAGTGGATTGGGCCAAATTCATACAGCAAAAACTAAGAGAAAAGAAATTCACAAAGATCGTTCCTTTTTTTGGAAAAGCAAAATCTATATAATTTGGGACAGAATCCCACAAGAAAAAAAAAATCCTGTTTATTATTCTTAAAATTAAAATTAGCTAGAATATTTGTATTCCCAAAATATATGTGCATAATGAAGATTCATATATGAGATATGATAATGCGTTTTCTTATGAATCAGGAGGAATAATATAATTATCCGAAAGATAAAAAAGTTAATGAGAATCACATTCTAGTCGTCAATTTTTATGAGGGCGTATCTTAACTTTGATTGATATTTTCTCTTCACCATTTCTTTCCATTGGATAACGGTTTCCAGGGTACATTAAAAGGGAAAAAGGCAGAGTGACTTTCATATATTCTCTGTTCTTCTTTTCTTGTGTCGGTGAAAAGAAGCTAGTGTCTGCTATGTTCGACCTCTCATGAGTTAAATGTGAAAACTTCTTCTCTTCGACACCTGTAACAACCTTAAATTTAGACTTGTGCAGTTGTTTATTTGTGTGAGGATATAAACTAATGACTAATGTTGATGAGGGCTAAAATAGACAACACTGCGACATGATTTTATGATGCAATGTAATGAAGGAACAGGTATATAGTTGGATACCTAATCCTCTATACGCTTCTATTAGTCTTAGTCTTAAACTAAACTTGTCTTCTTTTGCTTTAACATTATATTCTTAGCATTACTTCTTTTCGTTTATTTTTTGGTTATTGGGTATATGGTATAATAGTATATATGCTTAGCTTTGATTCCAGGGAAATAGATTGAGTTTGAGTAGGATATAATCACTTTTCTTCTCTTCTTTCCCTAAGTTTTAGCAATTTTTTTATTTTATAAGATAATATTAAGTTAGAGATGTGGTAATGAGCATGAAAGTTGTAAAGATCACTAAGGATTGTTATATTAATGCAATATTATTCAAACTAATGTCGATAAAGTAAAGTTGCATGCTTCGTCTCTTGCTCTGTTAATAATTCTTTCATGCTGTGCTTACTTTACTTTTAAGTTTCCCAAGCTCCATCTTCAGGGACCGAGATTACTTTATCACACCAAAAAAGTGATTTTCCCACCACGATGAATAAACAAAATTAGAATTACATTAAATAAACCTTGAAGTATGTATTTATATACTTGCACAACCAAAATAAGGGAGGACATACATTTTAAACAAAAAAGTTAGTTTTCAGTTTTTTTTTTAAACTAGAAAACTTGCTTGATATTTTTCTTGAAAAAACAATTTTCAAAAACAGCATATGTTTTTTAGTTTTTTTTTTAAATGATGTTTTAAATTTTATTTTCTAATTTCATTATTTGTTATCATCTATTTTATCAGAGCATCAAGTTATCAAAAGTCATTTTCTAAATTTTATTGTAATTTCATTGTGGTCGAGGTCCTCTTTCGTCTAAGAAAGATTTTAAACTAAAATTATCAAAAAAAATTCTGACATATTTTCAAACATAAATTGTTGAAATTGATCTCCAAAACTGTATTTTTTTTAAACAAAAATAAAATTAAATCAAACAAACAAACTCTACAACTTTTTAATGCAAATATTTATTTTATAATTATCACTTTTTATTTTTTTTTATTTTTTTTTTACCTCACATATGCATGAGTAATTTAAAATTCTAGTTTCGGTCATGGATAACAAAGACAATATCAACACTTGTTTAGAATAAAATTTAATTAAATTGATTATTTTTAGTTTAATAATAAAATTTAATTGAATTGATTATTTTTTAATTTAGTAATAAACACTTTTTTTGTTAATTATAATTTTATAATAATTACTTTAAATGAACTTTTAATTTTAATTGTTATTAAAAGTGTTGAAAGATGATTATAATCATTTTGAATGCATTTTCAATTTCTTTGACAAAATAAACCACTTCCTATACAACCCATTTTTATTAATATTATAATTATTAAAATATTTAATAAAAATAAATAAATAAAAAATTAAAATTATTATTATAATATAAAATACATTGATGGATGATTTGTGTGAACAGTGTCAAAATTCTTTTTTACATGTTGTGTTACAATTTATAGTAACGTACGAACGTACTCTTTCTTCTTCAGTTATTAAGATATTCTCGGCCTCGATATGAATTAAATATGAGTTGAGCTCCAAACATCTATTCATCCTTATCCATTTTGTGGGGCTAGCTTGTAAACACAATATTCGTTAGTTTTGTTTTTGTTCTTTATTCATATATATATATATGATGTTTTGGTGAACATGTTACTGAGTTTTGGCTTGATGTCCAGTTCAGACCAACGGATGGAATTATCCTTTGTTGGGGGACTAAAGCCGAATACATAGGAAGCCCTTCTGTCACTGGTGTTTTCTTAGTTAGACAGGAAAAGGGTGCTCTTGTTGTGAGTAAGTTTTATATGTAAAACTTACTCTTTAATTTGTACTAGATTGTATGATTATGTACGGACATAATACTATAAATAGAGAGAGTAGGCGCTATCCTATAATAGAGACAAAATTTCATTAGCATAATTCATAATATGGAGCATATGCTTTTCTTCTGTCGTATAGAATATTTACTAGTTCGCATGTAGGAACATTTATGTAAGAGGACATTTGGGAAATCTTCCTCAAAGGCACAAAGTAAAAAAATTAATGCCCCGTTGATCTCTGGACCTCCTCTTTCAGCATCCACTCATTAGCTTTTCAAAAGAAGTACTGCAATACAAAACCAAAATCCTTTAGTAAACCAAATAACTCTGTAGCAAGTAGCAAAAGTTATGATCATGGAGTACATACAAATTTCTTCTTCTTCTTCTTCTTTTTCTCAATGTAAGCCGAAAGTTCTTCTTGTCGAACAAGTGAATCTTCCAGAGCCTGACAATGAAGAACCTCAGTTTTTATAACAAAAAAAAAACAATTGGAAAGAGTGAGGCACTTTGGCTTACATGATGGTGTTGTTTTGAAACAAGTTTTTTGGTACGGTAGAAGTGACTTGTAAACTATATGATCAAACTTATTATAAGTGCTCATACGATAAAAAGTGCTTAATTATTTCGATTACCCAAATGCGCTCAATAGTTGATCCAGCTCTGTTTTAGTTATAATTTAATGGCATATGATGAATAATGTTCTACCTTCTTTGTCTCCAAAAGTTGCTTCTCCAAGTCATCAGCTCGAGTCATAGTTGCATTCAGCATTTCCTCCTTCTCAGGTGGCATGGAAGCAGGCTGCTTGTTAATGGTGACCATTTTATTCTCCAACTCAGCCATGCGCTTCATCACAGTCGCAAGCTCTGCAGGAGACAAGGCAGTTGCAGGCAAATTGGTCAAAAGTGGTTCATCAGAAGAGGCTTTGATAGACACTGGATATCATGGACTTTAGATGTTTTCGAAGTCACGAATTGTTAAATCATAAGAAAAACAAGAGAATCTATGTTGGATGAATTAACTAAGGAATCCACCACAGGGTGGTTTCCTACTAAAGAAATACATTTGCCATAGAATGAATAAAAGAAGTTGTATCGGATGTGTACCTGTTGATGATATTGCTGCTGCTGGTGCAGTTGAGTCAACCCCAGGGGATACGTCCTTAGGCTTGGTAGGTTCCTCGTCAGCATTTTTCAAAGTTGTGTCAACCGCAGGCTTGGAGGGTGAAGTGGCAGGGACCTGCAAGGCTTGTATGTGAAAATGTCCCAATAATACTTTTTAACAAAAATATTTCATTTTTAATTCCTTAACCATTCCCAACATTTGCCAAATGTTTATTATCGACATTCCAAAGTATGAAGGCCGTGCCTAAAAGCCAACCACATAAAATAGAACACTTGAAATGTTCATGAAATTAGCAAAAAAGGAAAGCCACATGCATGGTCAGTTAATATGTTGTTTGGTTTCATAATTTATCATCTGAATAATGAAGTTTAATATGTGTTAGTATGAAAGAGACTTGTAAATAAATAAACTGGTAGATTGAATATTTTTTCTTTAATTAATTTCCGTTTGCATGTACATTAGAAGTACTCTCTAAAACTTTTACATTCACCACTTCGTCCTGAAATCTGTCTGTTTTTAACTTGATTAAGAAAGGATATTCAACATACCTCTTCAACAACGGGGGCGGGAGTTGCCTCAGACTTGGGAGTCTCGGGTTCCTAGGCATATATGCTCACTTATTAGTTCAAATTTTCATAAATGATAGAAAGCAAGTACTGAGTCTCAAGAAAATCAAAATTATATACGAAAAGCTACAGCGTTTGAAGAGGCAGAGCTAAGTGAATTTAGAATGAGCTATCTCACCTCAGGAATTGCTTTCTCCTCCTCGCCGTGTGAGTCACCTTTTTTTGAGCATTTGTGAGCGCCACTCTGAACCATCTGCATTTCCATAAGACGATAAGTTTAGGAATCAGATACATACATGGTGTTAAAACTATTAGCTGAGGTTAATAGTAGGGAAAGAAAAAGGAAAAATAAAATGGAGTATAGGCTTACCTTCAATATTTCTGGATCCTTCCACGGGCCCTTATCAGAGCGCATACAACCTCCCTTATCAGCACAAGTACAAGTACCTCCCAAAAAGTCAGGCAACTCACTGGAAAAGCGAAACCAAGAAGGTTCTCAATAACCTTTTGTCAATGCTATAGAAAGACTTCAAGGTGGAGAATGAGGGAAGAGAAGGAATCAAAGAGATCAATAGTTCGTGTAAAACAAGGTAAACCAAATGCTGCGATGTTCCACCTACTCATGAACTCACCTTGCATCAATTATTTCTAGCAATTTGGTGTCATACTTGTTGCCAAGAACCTGAAAATTTATGTTTGATTGACATTAGTATATTTTTCTGACGAAACAAGCAGATTTAGGGCAATGTTTGAATGCTCACATTGATTTTTGCCGTAGTCTTAGGGTCAAGGAATGATTTTACGGTGTTCCAGAGTATTCTGAATCCAGAGCCTGCATTGATGATGAACATGCGGTTCAAGGTCTGCGATAAAGCAACCAAGTAAATAATATTACTCAATAATCCATGATATTTATTTGCAATAAAACTCTAACCAAAGTAGAAAAACTAAGAAATACCTCTGGATAGTTGTCACCGTCAATCTTCTGAAGACGAGTAACGAGTTCCCTAGCATGCTTGTTGAAGCTTTTGAGCCCCTGTGTCATTGATACAATATTAAAGTTTTAGCAACTTCTCATATTTACGAAAATTTTCTTTATTAATTGATATAATGATTCGTTTTCAATCCACTAAATACTATCTCTCGGTTTTTAATATTTTGTCATGTTAAGCTACTCCATGTTCAAATGTAAAATTTCTTTTAGTAAATTATGACTTCATTCTTCTTGGCACATATAATTAACTATTTCTCTTACCACTCCCTGCACATCCAGGATAGTTGTACTTTGATCAATGTGCTTCTTTGCAGCAATTGAACAAGCTGCAAACTTTACATCGAATGTCCTCTCAAACTCCTTTACATGGTATTTGATATAGCGATCCATGGTGGTGACTTGCATCATTTTCCCGGCGTCGACTTGGCCTAATCTCTCTATATACACAGGTCTTCCCTCTTTGTCCACTCCATGATGTCCTTGGGGATAATATTGTAAGACCTCATCAATTTCTTTGAAATCAAAGTCCTGGTATAAAGGGGACAATAAGGTTAAGAGGAAAAAAACTAGTTAACAAAACTGCCAACATGTAAAGCAATAGCATACAATAATAATAAAATAAAATTCTCACACAACATAGTCATTCAAGTACCTCCTCAATAGTGTCAGCACCAAACTCCTTCCTCCATTTGAGCATGTCAGACCACATTTGCTTTGTTTTCTCAATATCGAACTTCCTGGCCTTCAGGAATCTATACAAAAAAAATACAAAAATACAAAAATAGTATATTTCAACTTCTTATTTTAATGAATGATATGGCATAACATGACATGCAAGTACATATCCATTCTAGGACACGGAACCAATAACCATGCAGCATGCAAGCCATATGATTAACGGAACCGCATTCAGTGTAGTAATGTTTGCACTCATTCAGTGCATTTATAATCTAACATGAAGGTCAGACAACAGAGATTTTGAATGTGTTAGATAGTATGAGTTTTCTGATATTTCTCCGTTGTATAATATGAGAATGCGTTTAAATGAGGCTGCAGGTAATCTGAATCCATAAGGAAAGGCATAGGAAGGAAAAGAGACCTAAGCATCATGTGATAATCATCGTGTTTTGCGGGGAGAAGTTCGTCCAAAATAAGAGCTTGACGGAACTCATCAACTATTTTCAACTCCTCAGCATCGTGGACATCCTCAATTTCAACAGACATGACCTTGCTGCTTCGCCTACCCTTTTTTGTCAAAGAATTCCTCAGCATGTTTGAGGCATTCAGTGCCTTTTGCTTGAAAGAACCTACAACACACATGACAACATTGAAGAGCCGCATCCATGATAATACCAAAGATAATAACAATAGCAATAATAATAGCTAATTACATGGAAAAACAAAAAATGTAACTAGTATTTAAGAAAGTTGGGGAAGGAATGGACGTAGAAATGAAAAGGGTGGCCTACAATAAATGATTTAACCTGTTTTGGGAGACACAGTACCAGACATGACGTCGTTTACGTTGATTGCTTCCTCAGGGCTTGCAGGAGTTGAAGTATATCAAAGACGAATCAAGCACTCATATCACTCAGGGCATAAAAGAAAACAAAGACAATCCCACTGCCCTGCCTGCAGCCCCACCAACCAACAATTCATTAGACACACACAACACACCTTTTTTCCATTTAACTTTTAAGGATAAGCCAAAAACGAAAAACAAACCAACAAAAGTGAAGCAATTGGAGACGGTACCGATGAGATTGCGTTGGTTGGTTATGAAATGAAAGGAGGAATATTATTGCCTAGCTAGTGGGAAGGAAAAAGAAGAAGAAAGAGATGAAGGGAGGAAATTACCTCTTGAAAGAGAAGAAAAGCAGGGACGAAGAAATAGAGGTTATAGAGGAGAGGAGGGTAATCTAAATCCGTAATGCTGAAAATTAGTGTTGGAAAAAGGGGTAAGAGACAATGAGGCGCCATTGACAACGGTGACCAATTGTGAGCAAGAGCGTGAATCTCTCTCTGGTAATTCAGAATTAGCAAATAGAAGAAGAAATGAGACAGATTTAGCAAAACGAGACAGAGCAGGGGTTCGGGAACAACTTTAGGCGAAATTCAAGGTTGTTGTTCCGTTCCATTCCAATCAGATGTATCATCATTGTTAATCATTCGTCACTCCCATCACACAATCTATACTTGACAGTCACGTGTTTTTTCCATTTTTATACAATAAAATTTCTTGATATTTTTATTTTTATTTTTTTATTTGCATATTTTAGTTTAGTCAGATTATGGATCTTTATTGTATCTCAAGATTTTTCAAAATATTTTTTTTACATTAGAATGATTTTTGTAATATTTATCCGATAAAGTGTGGTTAAGTATATCGTTGTTAACTGATAATTTTTTAAAATATTACAAGAGTTTATTTTGGTATTATTTTAAAAATATGAGATACCTAATTTAACTTTATAAAATCCATTCAATAATACGATATATTATAATTTTATTGTCAAATTTTTTATCATAATTAAAAAAATATGATATTAAACATAAAAAAATCTAAAAAAGCAAAATTAATGTAACTCGTTCGTCTAGCAAATGTTAGAATGAAGTGAAAAAATTATCAGAGTTTGTTAAATAATATTAGTTTAGCAAGAACATTGTGAAAGAAAATGAAATGGTTCGTTGTTCTATTACTTCATAGGTTCAAGTATTTCTACACTAAATCACTTTAATCAATATGTTAATTTTGATTTAACCAGTGTAAACACTTTTTAATTTAGAGATTTTTTAATTACTTAATTATTATTAATCACTTAATAATTAATACAATATTAATTTCTAGTTGTGATGTTATATATAATTTGAATATATAATATTAGTTACAACATTTAAAGTAAGTATGCAAGAAAAATAAATATGTCAAGAAAGTAAATTACAGAAAAAGTAAATATGTGTAAAGATGTTTTAAAAAAGAATCAATAAATATGACGATTCGAATGGTAAAGAATTTTATTAAAAAAATTTGTTTTGTTTTCGTAGCATTTTTTTAGTAAGTCCTCGTATAATTTGATTTATACTTATTTTATTTTTTATATTTTTTTGGGTAACCACTAATAAAAAAAAGATAAAATACAAAAAATGGTAACTTTTCATATAACTATACTTGGATTGCATAACTCATTCTCGATTTTTTACATTTTTTTCATTTACATAACTGTCTGTTGATATTTTGTATAATTATATTTTGAGAGATATTTTGTCCATCTTAATTTTTATAAGTCTTTATATTTTAATAAATCCTTCTCTGATTCTTTCTTGATTTCTTCTGAGTATTTCACTCATATGTTTTAATAAATCCTTCTCTGATTCTTTCTTGATTTCTTCTGAGTATTTCACTCATATGTGATAATATTATTTACTTTTACTAATGTATTTGTTCTCTTCAATTATATACTTCTCTATTGATATTCTTCTATTGCTTGTATTTTTTATTTTGAATCACTTTTGACTCTAACACTTCTCTCCATCTTAAATTTTTAACGGTAATATTTCTCCATTCAATCTTGATTTTAATTTTTGATAGTTATTTCTCATTTTAAAACTTTAATATTTTATTTAACTCTTTTTATTTGATATATTTATAAATTTGTTAATAACACTTATATATTATAATTTTTTTTATTTTTAGTTGGTGTAAGATTTTTTGATAATATCATGATTAAAAAAATATTATATTAAACATAAAAAAAATCTAAAAAAGCAAAATTAGCGTATCTCAGTGTCATCTTAACAAATGTTTGTCTTGTAAGTATAAAATGATAAAATTATCAGAGCTCGTTAAATAATATTAGTTTAGCAAAAACGAGTATGAAAGGATCAGCTAAAATGAACGTAAAGGAGTGAAACTAACACAATTTAGTTATAAAAAAAGTCTTTCTAGAACTAGGGCAAAACTAAAAAATATATACTCCACTAGGAAAAGTGAATGTAAGCCCCTCTTTGTTTGAACTGATTTGCGACGAAATACTGTTCACGAAGACAGAAACACGAGATTCACCCACATTTGGTTGAACTGATTTGCGACGAAATGCAGGCGAGGAAAAAGGGGAGATGAGAGAGAGAGTTTCTTCGCTGAGGTGCGAAGAAAAGAGATGAAAGTAATGAAAAGTCGCTGTTACCCTGCAATATATGATAGCGGTTAAATCTTAACCGCTATTATAACAGCACTTGTAATAGCGGTTAAAATTTAACCGTTATTATATATCACTTCTAATAGCGGTTAAAACATAACCGCTATTATATATCACTTCTAATAGCGGTTAAATCTTAAACGCTATTATATATCACTTAAGATAGCGCTTACAGAGGAACCGCTATTATATCCTCCAATATTTCGCTCGAGCGAGATATAGTCGCTCAAGCGAAACACAACCCGAGAATGAAGAAATTAAAATATGATTGTATATGATAGCGGTTCCTCTGGAACCGCTATCTAATATACACTTTAGATAGCGGTTACATGGAAACCGCTATTATATCCTCCAATTATGATCGATCATTACCTAAATCTAATCGATCAGAATAATATTTCGCTCGAGCGAGATATAGTCGCTCAAGCGAAACACAACCCGAGACTGAAGAAATTAAAAATTTGGTTGTATATGATAGCGGTTCCATTGGAACCGCTATCTAATATACACTTTAGATAGCGGTTACGGAGGAATCGCTATTATATCCTCCAGCTTATGATCGATCATTTCAAATTATGATCGATCAAGTATCGTTTTCGCTCGAGCGAGATATAGTCGCTCGAGCGAAATGCAACCCGAGACTCGAATCTTAAAATATTTTTTTGAATATTATGTTTTTAAATTTGCTATTAGAGAAAACCTTTTAGAATTCAAAATGTTAAATACTTTTAAATATTAAAATTAACTTTATCAAAAATTAGGAAAACAAAATTTATCCAAAAGAGTTCAAAAATGTATAAGAGTATTCTCAATTTTGAGTTTAATTATATTGTTCATTCTCAAAGTAGAAATTTATATTGTAGTTATTTAATTTACATTTTGTGATCTTCTTAAAATTAGCATCAATAACATTAGACTTTACATTTGATTCATACCTAACTAATTATAGATTAAAAGGAAAGTGGTATAACCATGCATTTTACTTTTCTATTTACCTTATTCTTTTAATTATTTTATATAATAATAATCAAAATATTCACATGAATATGGGCATTTTCCAAAATAATATTATTGTATTATTGTTAAAATTAGCATCAATAACATTACACTTGATCTTCTTAATTATATTGTTCATTCTCAAATTAGAAAATTATATTGTAATTATCTTCAATTTATTAAAAGTGTAATTAAATCTCTATTTTCTTAATTTTTTTTGTTTCAAATTTCTCAATGCTACATTTTTGTAACTTCTATCATTATATTATCATCCTCATCTCTTCCCATGTTCTACTTTATCTTTACAATAGTTAATATTCTTAAATAATCTATATTTTTAATTATAATTTTTTAATATATATTTTGAAATTAATCAATTCTAAGCTATTATTTGAAAAACTAATCAATTCTAATCAATAATTTAGAAAAATAATCGATTAGAATTAATTATTTGAAAAAATTATGAAATATGATCGATCATTTCAAAAATCTAATCGATCAGAATCATATTTCGCTCGAGCGAGATATAGTCGCTCAAGCTGAAACACAACGCGAGACTCAAGAACTTAAAATATGGTTGTATATGATAGCGGTTCCACTGGAACCGCTATCTAATATACACTTTAGATAAGCGATTACAGAGGAACCGCTATTATATCCTCCAATTATGATCGATCATTTCAACTTATGATCGATCAGGATCGTATTTCGCTCGAGCGAGATATAGTCGCTCGAGCGAAATACGACTTATGAGCTCACGCTTTAAGAGTTGTTGTAGCTCTACCTAAGCTCCGCTTTTTCGGTTCAATCCAATCGCAGTGGGATTAGAGAGCAAGTCGTTCAAAGTTTGTTTTAATCTGTTGAAATAGTCGTTATAATCTGTTAAAAGTCCTTTCAACCCATTAATGCGTTCTTGTTCTTTAACGAATTGTTTTAGTCGATACGACCAAGTTTTTATCGGTTAAAACTTTTTACAAATATTTTCTAAGAGTGATTTAATCGATTGATTCGCGGTTTAATTGATTGATTCAGTTTAAAACTTTCTTATAACACTTTTCAAGTTATTTTAACCGATACAAAGAAGTTTTAATCGATTAAAACCACGCATGTAATTTTTTCTAAGTCATTTTAATCGATTGAAATGCGTTTTAATCGATTGAAATGCGTTTTGACTTTATCTTTGACTTCATCAAATCACTGAGATCTTTGCTAGTCGCTCGAGCGAGATCAGTTTCGCTCAGCGAAAATAAAACCCGAGGATGAAAATTATGTGCAGGTGTCTTCGCTCGAGCGAGTTTACGGTCGCTCAAGCGAAATATAACTTGTAATAGCGGTTTTAGGTGAACCGCTATCTAAAGTGTCGAGGTTTTGGTACTGTGATCGATCATTTTGGGAAAATAATCGATCATTTGAAAACTTTAGGTAGCGGTTAACATATAACCGCTATCATAGTTTACTTTTAAGAGCGGTTGTCTTTGTAACCGCTCTTAAAAGTGTATATATAATAGCGGTCCAATTTAACCGCTATCTTATATATATTTGTATTAGCGGTTATTACTGGAACCGATTATCTAAAATCTTGATCATTTGACAAATTATATATTCTAAAGACGACGTAAGGAGGTAAGTCATGAGCAGAAGTCGGGGTCTGTACATGCAGGTGGTCACGGGCATGTACGAGCAGTGGTCACGGGCCGTACATGCGAGTGGTCACGGCTGCATGCGACCAACTTCACGTGTTCACGACTGATAGAAGTTACAGGACTTATTCTTTCTTCCGTAGTTACAGTCGATAGGGAAAGTTATTGTATTATATAAAGCAAAGCTAGTCTCATAAGACTAGCTAAAAGACTCTAGCAAAGCAAAGCAAAGCTACTCTGTTGTAGGTTGGATCTTCGCCGGCGGCCATTAACTTTGGTGTGACCTTGGTTGGTACGTTTGTTTTTGGTATATTGTCGGAGGAACACCCCGGGTATGGTTACGTGTCTTCTCGTCATGGTTGGAACATAAAACTTGGTTGGTACGTTTGTTTTTGGAGTCCGTGTGCATGCATAAGAGTCTCAGTGTGATGCATCATGGCATTGCATGTCATGTTGTTGCATGGTTAGTGTTGCAGTATCTTAGAGGAAAAAATTACATTATTTTTACTTACAAAAAATGAGATTATTTTTGCAAGATCTCGAAAGACTATCGGACATTTGTTAACACCTGCTCATTGTTGGACTGAAAGTTTTGCCAAGGAATCGAGTCGCGGGATTGAAGACAAGGTACCAAGCTTGTTGTCCCATTCTATATGTAAGATCTGTATTGACATGTATAACCCGCTTAAGAATATTGCCGTACTTTTCATCCGGATAATGCAAAATTCTGAAATCTAAGCATTTTTAGGTATAACTATTATGACAATACTTACATATGATAAATTTAGAGGAAAAAAATTATTAGTAGTTTTGTAAATAATTTTTGGTTTTGTGATACTTGGTTTGCAGATGGCAATTTTGAATTACTTCCATTAAACATTAATTAATTAATTAATTTTATATATATATATATATATATATATATATATATATATATATATTTTGCAGATGGCAGACAAAAACATCGAGGTCATTGGTTTAGACAATGACGATATAGATACTGGTCTGGATATAAACATGATTTCACATATACAAAGTGAGATAAAAAAGCGAAGCGAAATAGGAGCGATGACAATTCTTTGTTTGATAGCTTATGGATTAAATATGTTGTCTATGGTAACTTGTAGTAGCAGTAACATTAGAGACTTTATTTCTGAAAAAGAACGTCGTCGGCACGAGTTGATGTCATACCTTATTCATACTGAACAATCTCGTCACATTATTCGCATGGGACCGGAGGCGTTCATTAACTTGTGTCAACGAGTAAGGACAACTGGATTAGTAAACGATGGGTTACAATCAACAGTGGAAGAACAAGTGGCTAAATTTCTCCATATTATCGGACATAACGTTAAAAATCGAATCTGTTTCATTTTTTTTCCATCGATCAGGTGAAACCGTTAGTCGACACTTTCATAACGTGTTGAATGCGATAATAATGTTGGACGAACAATTAATTGTTCAACCATCAGGAAGGGATGTGTGTCCGTATATATTAAGCAACAACCGATTTTACCCATACTTTAAGGTAATGTACTTACCAACTTTGTGTCTATATAACATACACATAGATTGTCTAAACTTTAATGACAATAAATTTTTTACCCATTAGGATTGTTTAGGGGCAATAGATGGAACTCATGTTCGAGTTAAAGTCGCAAGATCAGATGCCCCTCGTTTTCGTGGAAGAAAAGATTGGCCAACACAAAACGTATTTGCAGCTTGTGATTTCGACATGAAATTCACATATGTTCTAGCAGGGTGGGAAGGAACAACGATCCGATTCAAGAATATTAAAGGATGTTCTTACGAGAGAGGATCGCCTTATCATACCACAAGGTTTATTATTTATAACATGCGGATTTTGTGTATAGTCAACTAGTTTAAATATTCTAATTAGTATAACTTCAATGATTTTAAATAGGTAAATACTACTTGGGGGATGCTGGATTTATGTTAAAAGGAAACATAATGACCCCTTATCGAGGCGTTAGATACCACCTTAAAGAGTATTCTCGACGAGCTCCACAAAACCCCGAGAATTGTTTAACCATCAACATTCGTCTCTTAGAAATGTCATTGAAAGAACATTTAGAGTTTTGAAGAAAAGATTTCCTATAATAGCTAGTGGAACGAGCCTCATTATTCATTTGATACAATGACGAATATAGTCCTAGCATGTTGCATTCTACACAATTTTCTTCGAGGGATAGACAACGATGAATCACTCGTTAGTTGAAGTGGATCGAGAGTTGATGGAACAAGATGTGGATAATATGTCGACTCAAGTTCGGGAAGAGGATTATAGGGAAGGGTCAAACTTAAGAGATACTATAGCAAATCAAATGTGGATAGATTATCAAAGTCATTAGATTTTGTATATAATAATATATTTAATAAGATGTACTATTGTTATTGTTGAAATACGATTACATTATGATTATCTATTTATAATAATTATATGTTGGTATCGTAATTACATATATTATCTTTCCAATAGATTTAAAATGAACAGAGGAAAGGATATTGCACCGGATTCGTCACCTGTAGTACGCGAGTTTACAAAATGGACTCGATGACATGGACTTTCGGTTGTTGATCGCTATGCTTGATGAGGCAAGGTTGGGTAATCGGGTTGATGGTAGTTGGACAACCCAAGCATATAAGAATATAGTTGAATCCCTAAGACAGTCTGGATTAATTGGTATAACTAAAAATAATGTTAAAAATCGACAAAAAAGTCTTAAGGATAGATGGCGGGAGGTCCACGATTTGTTTCATGGACTTAGTGGATTCGCTTGGGATGATATGACAAAACGGTTTGTGGGTCGAGCAAGAAGTATGGGATGACCTAATTGAGGTACTATTATATGAATTATCATTTGTTGATATAGCAAAACATAACAATTACGAGTGTTAACCATTCTCATTATTTTGTAGGCGAAGCCTTCTGCAGCTAAATGGAAACCGGCAACTATAAGACATTATGATTTGATGGAAGAATTGTGGGGTGCTGATCGAGCCAGTGGACATATGGCAAGAACTTCGCGTCAGGCCGAATGAATATCGGTTCTCGAAGGGCAACAATCGACTTGAACGTTGATGTGGACCCCACACCGGAGGAGCAGACCATTTCACTTTGGCTTTGATGCGGGATTTGATACTGACTTATCGATCACCTCCACGCATGGGTTCCGACGAGTCCTGCTGAGGGTGCTCACTCAATTCCATCTGCTGCGTCTACCGGTTCGGGTGGAACCTCTTCATCTCGGGGCACAAAAAGAAAAGCGCATATGGTTGATGTGATGGAAGGTCAATTTGAAAAACTAACATCGAGGCTGGACACATTTACAGATTACCTCGGGCAAGGTAATACAATCACCCAACGATTATCCGACATAGCTGAAAGACGAGTGGTCGCCATTGAACGCGAAATGAATTAATTAATGAGCAAGTTAATGTGATGAGACGATCATCAACATTTCAACATTCGGAGTCAGATATATGGGACATGTTAGTCGACATGAACCTAAATGACGAGCAACTTATGCTTCAGGTGTTATAATCATTTGTGTACTCACCCATCACATGTTAGACGACTTTTTGGCTTGCCCTCACATCTTCGTCTCTCCCGAGTTGTTCATGTTCTTGAATGGAGGTGATTGAATGATCTGAACTGGAGGACTTCACTACAAAAGATGGATAACATTATAATTATTTGTTTAAAGAACATTAGTGTGCATAGATTTATAATTTTAGTAATCTTTCCTTTAATTATTATTCTATTTTCACTCGTATTTTATATTTGTTTTAAATAATAATGTACAATTATATTATTAGTTTTCATAATTATTTGTTATTATCAGATCAATATTAATTATTATTTTATATTTTATAATTATTTAATTATTAGTCAAATAATTTATTTAATATGTCAACATTATTTGAATATGGATATGCAATGTACATAATTTTGTAATTGTTTATTTATATAATTTTTAATAACTATCTAAAAAAAGTTAATTTTTTAAATTTGTTTCCAATTACAAACACTTTTAAATTTGTTTTTTCTTTTAAATATATAATCAATGTTAAAATATGGATAATTAATTAAAAAATTATATTTATAATCATTTGAACCTTATTTGATACAAAGGGTAAAATGGTAATTTTCTTAAATAATAAACATAAAATTATAATTTTTATATCTCATATCAATCAAATCATTCACAATTTCCCATAAACTTTCCTTTCACTTTTCAATCATCTCCATTTCTCTTCAAATCCCTCCTTTTCCACTCTCTCATTTCCACTCTCTCAAATCACTTCATTCAAACAAAGCATAAAAGTACGAAGTAAACCATGATTATACTACCTAGTATTACTTTTATATAAAGTAATAGTATTAGTAAAGTTTATAGTTTTTATATTATAATAATTGTATTATTGTAATTAATAATAATATTTTTTTACATTATTATTAATAAAATAAATAATGATAATAATAGTTAAATTTATATTATTAAAATTAATTATTATTATTAATATTATTTTATTATTATTAATACTAAAAATATAATAATAAAATAATATTATTATAATTGTAATTATTAATATTATAATCTTATACAAAGATATCATTATTTAATTTATTATTAATTATAATCATAAAAATTAAATTATAATAATAAAATAATAAAAATCATACTAATTTAATTATTATATTTAATAATTATTATAATCAATATTAAAAATAGTATTTTTTTACTATAATTAGTAATAATTTTAATATATTTCATTATTATTTATTTTATCAATGTTATTTTTATTATAACAATAATAAAATAAGTAATGATAATATACATGTTATTCATATAATTAATAATAATAATTTATTATTATTATTAACTATTTTTAATTTAATATTAATAATATGATTATATTTATATAGAAATCATAATACTACCTAACAAGATTTTTATTTTAAAAAAATAATTGAAATACTGTTATTTTTATTTTAAAATTATGTTTATTACACAACTTATTTAAATATATAATAGTTTTAAAATTGATTTATTTTAATAAATTTATAAGAAAAAATCCCGTAAAAAAACTACCATCACCTTAGCAACATGTCACTTCATGTTTTCAATTTCATACCTCGCAATAGAATTACCGTTGAGAAAGAACCTGAGGAAAAATTAAAGGTGTTGATAGGTTCATGTTTAAGTGTAGCAAGAACTAAATTATGATGAAAACTGAGGCAAGTAGCTATGGACTCTATAATTACGTAAACAAACAAATGTTATGTCATGTCCTGGAGTTTTCAAAGTTGAAACACAATGTGAGGCATAAGAAAGAAAATGACTTCTGATTTTCCCTCACAAAGCATTCCAGAAGTACTAAAATAAAAATAACTTTCTTTCATTTCGAGCTTCTAATCAACATATTTATTAAGCCTGGGGTGAAGAGCAGAAAACAGAATTTCAATTGAGCCATCTTATAACAGGAGAGTTGTGCACAACAGAAGTTAAAGTAAGAAAGAAGAAACTCCACTATGACTTCCTCGGCATAAATGAGAAAATCATAAGTCCCTACTCACTACTACGGGAAAAACTCTCACTCAAGATTACTCTTGTCCATTTCTTTGAGAAATTGAACAAGTGCTTCCAAACAAACATCAGGCTTCTCATATCTCATCAGTTGCTCAGCTACTACTGCAGGGGTGACGTCCACTTTCTCCAATAGCCCTTCAATTTGTTCCAAGAGTGGATGATATCCTTTAATATCCAGATAATTAGAAGCCAAAACATGAAAAGCCTTGCCTTTGAGGAAGGACAAATGAATGTGCATGTCCATACGACCAGGGCGCAGCAATGCTGGGTCAATTTTCTCTCGGTGGTTAGTTGTGAAGATTACAATCCGCTCCTCTCCACCACTTGACCACAAACCATCCATGTAGTTCAGCAGACCCGAAAGAGTGAAACTCTTTGTACTCGTCTGCATTAATTTTAAGAAATCACTGTCATTACTTCAATTTGTTTCTTTTAAAGATTAATTAACCAGTAGTACAAATATATAGAATACAGAACATGAAAACAAACCTCGGGACCCTCTCTATCAGAGTCTGAATCTGTATTACATGAAGGACCATTTAGTTTTGATCTTGCATGCGTTTCTTTGTTGCAGTCCACGTCTTCAATCACAATAATGGAACGGTTGGATGCTTCCTTCATGGATCTCTTGAGGTTTGAGTCTGAGTAAATAGCGGAAAGCTCCAAATCATACACATCGAATTTCAAGTAGTTTGCCATAGCTGCAATGAGGCTAGATTTTCCCGTTCCGGGAGGACCATACAACAAGTATCCACGCTTCCAAGGCTTCCCCACTTTCTTGTAAAGTTCCTTCCTCTCCAAGAACCGGGCCAAATCATCAATTATTTCTTTCTTCAACTCAGGACTCAAGGCTAGTGAGTCAAATGTTGCAGGATGTGATAAGTCACTTGCGTTCCAATAATTATTTATCCTGGAATAGATTTTTACTTCCCTCCTCTGAGCTTTCATGGTGTCATATGTTTTAAGCACATGTGGTATATACCGATCCAATACCATCTCTCTTTGTTTCTCATTGAAGGTTAATTCAAAGAAACACCTACCGTACCCGTTACACTCATCCTTGGACCCCTCATCCAGCTTCCAAGTGAATTTGGTGCCTTCAAATTCGTCCACCACCTTCTCACTTGTATCCACTGCAAACTCGAGGTGTTTCTCGTTTTGCAGTCTCCCAACTTTGAGCGATTTGAACGTGTGACTAATCTTGGTGGGGAGGTACTCCTGGGCAGCATCGAAAAGTTCGTTGCGCTCTCCATTAAATTCATCCCACAATTGGGTAATTCTGAGAGTGATATTGCTCTTTGCTTGATATTTGGAGAATAAGACATCTAGCTTTGAGACGATGAAGGATCGAACTTGAGGGGGTATGAGTTCATTGATTGCCGTTCTGAGGAGCATCATGAGTGTGGAGAAGGCGGCATACAACTCGAACCATGATGACGCTGATGAAAAAGAAGAGAAAACGTTCCGTGTGTACAGGCCCATGGTGTTTTACTCTCCTGTGGACTAAATAAAAAAAAAAAAAAAAAAAAGATTTGGGAGGAACCAAAGATGGATGAATGAATTTGTCTCAGACCCACTCTCCAGTTATACTGATTTCACTCCTTGCACCGCAAGCTACCATCTACAGTTCTTCTTTTTAATTATTTTTGTTTTTGGTGAATAAACTAGTGTTTTGCACGCTGAATCTTCTTCTGCACTTTATTTCATTCTCATCACACGACATGTCCACGTCTTTACTGCAAAAGCCATTGTCACTAACATGCTTTGTTCAAGATCTCCTTGTTTTCTTCCCAAAAGAGGTTTTAAAAGTCATGACCAAAATCATCACTTTAGGTTAAAGTTATCAAGTTTTTCTTTTTCAAGCATGAGTCGTTTTTGTACACTCCATCTATTTTTTTAACACATGTGATGTTTAAGGTTTATCTAAACAAATTAAGAAGAATATTAATTTTCATTTATAAGAAAATTATTAGTTTTTTAATATTATTTTCTTCATTTTTCTATTTTTTATTTAAGGAACAATTATTCTTAATAACTAGTTATCTTCTTCTCTATGCAATAAATATAATTAAAAAAATAAGAATGTAACTAATAAAAATAATAATTAATATAATCTTAAACTTTATTATTACATATAAATAGAAATATTTTTTTCTAAAAAAGTAATGATTAAAAAGAAATATAAAGAATATAAAACAAAAAACAATGATTGTTTTCAAGAAAGCTCTCTTTTTTTCAATTTTATACTAATAATTACTTTTCGCCATTTATCACGTAAAAAATGATTTAACTTTAATGTATTTAAATTCAATTAATCATTTTAAAAAATCAACAAATTTATCTAAATGCAAATTAGTTAGAGTTATAATTGATTAAATATGAATAACTATTAATAAAATTGATTTTCTCAATTGTTCCAATTACACCATTGAGTATTTTTTGGGACTAAAATTTTAAGACATCACGTTACTTTTGTAATACTATTTTTTACCTGTTACACTACATCCATTCTTTTATTCTTCAAAAGCAATATTCTATTTTATAAATTTTATATATTTTTCTTCTTGTATAGATCTTAATTTAAGAAATTAGAATTTGTTTGTTTGCAAAATCTTTCCATGTCTAATATTTTCAGTCTTCACGCGTGTTCAGTGGGCCAGTTGAACATACGCGTAAACTTCGCAAGCACGCACTTTCGAATGGTCACTTCCCTTGGTTTATTTACGAATAATTTTTCTCTTAAATTACAAGAAAAAAGAAAAAGAAAAATTTTGTTTCAGAGAGAGAGAGGTAAGAAAAATAAAATAAAATGGAAGAAGTGTTGTTACCTATAGAGAACGATGATGCGATCTGTAGTAAGATCAGACGCTGAACTGCAGTGGAGTGGGAAGGCCAAATGTTGTAATTTTTGACAGGAGTAAATAAAAGTCCAGAAATGCTGGAACGATCAAGCAGGGTAAAAGTATATTAATATAGTTGATATTCCAACAATGACGAAATTAAATACCTGTGGTTAATTCGCTCTCAGTTACAAAATATTAAACTAAATATTTCATAAATAACAATTAATAAAATATATTAATTTTTTTCATCATTATAATCTCTCTTTCTATTTAATTTTACTTTTTTTCTCCTTCTTCAGTAAAAGAATTAATAAATTATGAGAGTGTTTTTTTTATTTATCTGTACGTTTCCTATAATAATAATAATAATAATAATAATAATAATAAAAAAAAAAAAAAAAAAAACAGTTAATATGAATGATAAATAATGTTTATTTATAAATGGATGACGTTAAAATGACCTGGTTTAATATTCAAAAACTGCTGGACTAAGAGTTGAAGTAATGGGAAATGTCAGGTAAAGTTGGATTTAAATATTGACGCTTTCTTGCTTTGTTGACCTTTGTTTCCCAAAGAATGTTATTCCGATTTTTTTCAAATTTACCATCCAATTGACCTAAATATAGGTGATAGCATATTGTACCTATTTATTATTTACCACACTTTTACTAAAAAGTGTTAAAAATTAATAAAATTTTTAAAATATAACAATATTTATTAAATATAAATATATATTATAGAATTTTATTTCATATATATATATATATATATGAAATAAAAATAAATATAATTTTTATATAAAATAAAAATATATTTATATAATTATATTATTAAAATATTTGTATTAATATAATAAATATAAATATATTTAATCTATATATAATAATATTTAAATAATTATTTATATTTTTATAAATAAAATAAAATTTAATAAATATATATATATATATATATATATATATATTTATATCTTTTTAGATAACATTTTTTATATAAATAAATTATATATATTATTTAAATATATTTTTAATATAAAATAATTATAGTAAATATTATATTATCATATATAAATATTATATAAGTATATTTAAATAATATTTATAAATATATAAATATATTTATAAAAGTATATATAAATATATTAAACATATAATTATATAATATATTTTTATTATATATAAAAGTATATATTTATATTTATTATATATTATATTTAATAAAGTTATAATGTATATAAAAAAATACAAATTTATGTTTATCATATTTATAAAAATATATAAAAATATAATAAAATATTTATATATAATTTTATATTAAAATTATTTTATATTATATTAATAAAAATGTATTTATCATATTTTTATAAAAAATATTATTTTTACTTACTACAATTATTTTATATTAAAAATATATTTAAATAATATATATAATTTATTTATATAAAAAATATTATCTAAAAAATATAAATATATATATTTATTAAATTTTATTTTATTTATAAAAATATAAATAATTATTTAAATATTATTATATATAGATTAAATATATTTATATTTACTATATTTATAAAAATATTTTAATAATATAATTATATAAATATATTTTTATTTTATATAAAAATTATATTTATTTTTATTTCATATATATATATGAAATAAAATTTTATAATATATATTTATATTTAATAAATATTATTATATTTTAAAAAATTTATTAATTTTTAACACTTTTCAGTAAAAATTTACTATTTAACTAAATAATAACTAATTATCCATGTGTATTTACTTCAATATGCTATCCACTTATATTTACTTCAATGCAGTTAAAAAAAAAATCATGTTATTTCTCTAACCGATTCACACCCACTCTTGAATCCGGTGATCAGAAATGGTCACTGGAAGGGTTCGTGGTGGGATTTATATTTAATTTAAAATTCTTTTTTATTAAATAATTTCTCTTTTCACTCTTTTATATATTTGATCGTTTCTCTCTCTTTAGAAAATAAGTGAGGAAAACTACTGCTGCAACGTGAATTCCGGTGGAGAACGGAGATTCCATAATTATAAAAAAAGAAAAAATGGGAAAGTAGCAGTTCTTCCCCATATTTTCTGCTCTAGCCGCAAATACTTTAGAAGACTCAATTCTCGGCCACCGACCTACGCACTGTCGTTTTCCTTAGTTTTTTGTTCTGTAATTTTTTGTTTTTATTTTTAAGATTACTATCTTATAATAATTTAAATTATTAAACATCAATAATTTGATAACTTTATTCTATTGACATTTATAAATAACTTTATTTTTATAAAAAATAAAATAATAAATAATTTTTAATAAGATTCATCAACGAATTTCAACGCGATTTGAACAGTTAATACCTTCAATTTTACTACTAAATTTTTTAAGACACTAAAAAAAAAGTACCAAGTCTAAACATAACACGAAAATATATATTAACATGAAAAATAACATAAGTAGTTTTATTTATAATATTTTTATTAGTATATTTAAAAATATTATATCTATTTAATTTTAATTATTATTTTATTAGTATGATAGTCTATATAATCAAATATATTAATTATGTTTTATTATCATAATATATATTAAATAATTTAAATAAAAAAATCTGTTAAATATAGTTAATACGAAAAATCTTGAAATCAAATTTTAGACTTGATGGAGAAATATTTCAAGGTACACAACAGTAACTAGATTTTCCATTTTACTGCTGGCAACTTATAAAACACTTAATGATAGTAGAGAAAATCTACCCATGAAGAAACTCTTGTTAATGGATGGTTACACGATAAAATAAAGAAGTGTGAATAAATATTATATAAAATAATATTATTTTAAAAAATATATATAAAAATCAACTTTTGAATTTTATTAATATGTTTTATTTAAATTTATATTAAGAAAAATTAAATTAATTTTATATTTATTAGTCAAATCCAAATTAATCACTTTTTTAATAATATTATTCTTTTGAATTTTAAGATCAATCTCAATCACCATTTCATTAAATATTTATAAATAATTTTTTTTAAATTAAAATATTTAAATAATATAAATATAAATTAATAAATTAGGTTAATTCATAATTAAAGATAAATTAAATATAAAACTAAAAATAAATAAATAGGATAAGATTCATGCAACGCTTCTCTCTATAGCGAGAGATAATATTTTTATCTATTTTTTAAAATAATTATTTTATTTTGTTTTAAATTATTAATTAATTTTATTTTTAAATTATTAATTAATTTTTAATTAAGATTTCTAATAATAATAATAATATTTTTTAATAAAAGTATATTTTTTATTATAAAAACTTTAAATTATTCAAAAACAATATGATTTAATATATTATTTAAAAAATTTACATAATAAATTTTGAAGTATCATAAAAATTTATTATATCATTATTAATATATTGTTAAATATTTTGTATGTAATTTCAATTTTCGTATAACAAAATTATTAATTATTAATAATTAAGTTATATATTTTGTTATTAAATAAATTATTTAAAAATTACATGTTAAATATATTATAAAATTAAAATTATTTATATTAAATTTATGTAAATAAATAATTAAGATTAATTTATACATAAAGTAATTATAAAAATTAAACCTATCATTTTCCTAATGAATACAACTAATAATATATATATATATATATATATATATATATATATACATATATATAATTTTTACACTCTCTCAATTTCCAATCTATTTTATCAAACAAACTGTGATTTAATAAAAACTATCAAATTAAAAAGAATTGATATTTTAATAATTTTTTTTATTTTATCATAAATTTATTAATGATATCTTCTAATTGAAATATACTTTCAATTTATTATATAAAAACATATAAAAAATAATTATAGTATATTTATTTAAATAATTTAGATAATTTAATATTACTTATAAATTATTATAAAAAATTATAAAGTATTATATAATATCACAAGTTTCTTTTTATTTATATATAATTTAATTTTAGTTTTATTAAATGATTATTTTATATTAAATATATTTTAATTTATATTTATACTTATTCTTATTAATTTATACTAAAAATATTTTAATAATTCATTAATTTATTTTTTTATAATAAATCAAATTAATTATACATTACAATTTTCACTCTCTTTTTTTTTTCATTTTCTGCCATTCAAATAATCTTATTTTCATTTTTGTTTTCATTCCCTTCCATCTACCTACTCAACCCATATATAAGCTAAGTGTAATCTCAGTTCCAATTTTTTTATTTTTTTTAAAGTAATGAAAACTACTCTTGGATTAACTGTAAATGGACATATGATCTTCCTGAAATTATAAAAGGTTGTAGGAGATAGCAATTCAAAATATCAAGTGTTTAAACAAACATTCAAATAACACTACCTTACATTTCAGGTTCCTTATCAACAAAGTAAATATCAGTCTGAGTCTCGCGCATAAGAACCAACATGTAATCAATCATCTTATTTTACAGGAAAAATGTGGATAGCAAATTAAAAGTACCCCCACCATATGAGAATCATCTTTAGTCCCTATTTTTAATTATAGTCTTCTTCGCTTATATTTTGTTTTGAATCTTGGAATCTTTCATTTAACCAAACCAAACCAAACCAAACCAAGATTATAGTTTCTAAAGCATATGCTCTTAACTGTGTAAAATATAAAATGCCCCAGCAAAACAGGATCATACTTTACATATATCTCTTGAAATTATTACAGATTCGGAATCTTCAAATATTTTTTCATTAAAGTTTACAACGATTCCAGAGATAAGTACTACAGACCAAAAGGCAGTTTTTTTATTCTGCATCTTATCCCAGTGGTGATACAACTGAGAAAACTCTACAACATGCCAAGTCTGAAGCCTCGTTCATAAATATAAAAGATGGGTTTCCTTGGCCTTTTCCTTGAGAAATTGAACAAGTGCTTCCAAACAAACGTCAGGATCCTCATATCTAATCAGTTGCTCAGCTACCACCGCAGGGGTGACTTGTATTTTCTCCAGCAGATCATCAATTTGCTCAAAGAGTGGATGATCTCCTTTAACGCCTAAATAATTGAAAGCTAGAATTCGAAATGCCTTGCTTCTGAGGAAGGACATGTGAATGTGCATGTCCATACGACCGGGGCGCAGCAATGCTGGGTCAATTTTCTCTCTGTGGTTAGTAGTGAAGATTATAATCCGCTCCTCTCCACCACTTGACCACAACCCATCCATGTTGTTAAGCAGACCCGACAAAGTAAATCTGTTTGTCTTAACCTATGCAATGATTGTTGTTAAGTATTTTTATCAACGAGAAAAGGGATAAAATAAAGTTTAGAAATAATTAAAAAGAAAATAAAAAGGGAAAGGTACTAATTTGGAAAATAAACCTTGACATGCTTGCGGTCAAAATCAGAATCTGAATCTGACAAGGGTTTAGCCGTTGATCGAGCAAGCACCTCTGTGTTGCAGTCGATGTCTTCGATGACAATGATGGAGCGATTAGATGTTTCCTTGAGGGTTCGCATGAGCTCTGAGTTAGAAAACACAGAGGTGAGTTCCAAATCATACACATCAAACTTCAAGTAGTTGGCCATAGCGGCAACAAGGCTAGATTTTCCTGTTCCTGGGGGACCATACAAGAGGTAGCCACGTTTCCAAGGCTTCCCCACCTTCTTGTACAGTTCCTTCCTACGCAAAAACCGATCCAAATCATCAATGATGCTCTGCTTCTGCTCTGGATCCAATGCAAGCGACTCGAACGATGCTGGATGTGTTAAGTCACTTTTCTGCCAACACCTTCCACCACCAATGGAATGGATCTTGATGGTTCTCTGCTTTGCTTGCATATCCTCATATGCGCTCAGAACGTGGGAGAGATACTTGTTCATAACCACGTCTCTGTGCTTCTCATCAAAGCTTAGAGTAAACGATTGCCTCTCGAAACTGCTGGACTTGCGATGACGAGGAGGTTCGCGATTATCAGATCCTTTTTGGGAGCTTTCATCCACGAGTTTCCATCTGAGCTTGATGTCTTCAAATCGATCCACCACCTCCTGTTTTCCATCGACTGCCACTACTAAGTTCTTGTGCATTGAAATTTTCCCAACTCTGAGGGATTTGTACGAGTGGGAGATCTTTGTTGGGAGATACTCTTGGACGGCTTGGAAGAGTTGGTTGGTGTGGCCATCCCAAATTTCTGTGATCTGAAGTGAGACCTGGTTGCTTTTTTTACGGTCTGAGAAGAAAGCCTTTAGTTTTGAGTGTATGAAAGAGCGAACTTCTTTGGGTATGAGATCGTTGATTGCGGATCTTAGAAGCATCATGAATGTGGAGAAAGCAGCATACAACTCGAACCATGATGAGGCAGAACGAAAATTTGTGAAGGAGGAAGAAACCCCCCCCACAGAAGGTCTCATGAATGTTTTGTGGTTTATGGCACAATTTGGAAGCTTGATACAGTCACTGAGAGTCCAAGAACCAAGAACCAAGTATAAATAACAAAGGGTGAGAGTGATACCCTTGTTTTCTTTCAGATATGACATCCAGGTAAGCCTATCTATACCTAAATCAATCACTAAGAATATTTTTATTTTAAGATTGAAGTATAAATGAAATAATATAATATCAGATAGAAGACATGCCCACCCTTCCAATCAATAATACAGAGAAACAGAGTAAAGGAACCAGACCAGATACTTTTCATTAAAGAATCTTTTGAGGGCATATTAACATTTTGGTTTTTCTCAAAAAATGCAAAAAGGAAGCTTCCATGCAGAAATAATTTCGGATAGGAACCCATTTCCTCACTATAACACAGACTAATTAAGGTCTAAAAAGTTTTGCACAAATCTCTATTTTTTATTCCAATTATAGTTGTGATTTTCGTACTCATGTTTCTTCATTTGATTCCTAGAAATTTACATTAGTCGTAGGAGAAGCTTCTAGGTAGATAATAGTAAAACTTCTTGGAAGATGTCACATCGTGCCAAATGGAGGGATGTTTCTTTCAGCATTGAAAATCAGTTAAAGATTATAAAATGTAGCAGTTAATGAAATGCTCACGAATAAACAGCAAATTATTGTATAAGATTTCACATTTTTCAATATTTATAAATAAAATAAAATGGAGGAATACATGTGAAAGAAATAAACAAATTAAATATTTTTTGTCTAATTATACGTTAATATAATAATGTAATATATATATATATATATATAAACAATTATAGTACTATGTTATATTATTTTGTTAAATAAAAATTCATTTGAATTTCAAAAATATTCTATGAACTTATTTCATAAATCATAATTGTATATTAAAAAAATTTAGTGCGAATTATATGTCTTTGAAAAACATGTTTAACTTTAACACTTTTTTTGGGTAACATGCGCAGTAACTTGGTTACTAAGTTTTGTTAATTGGATGAACTAGCTTCGACCACGTATGTATGGTTTACCTTTTTCACAATTTATTATTATTTTTTTGTGTTAGTTAAAAAAAATGTTTGTACTTTTAATTCAGAGCCGCCTCTGTGGACTAAGAAAATTAGGATTTTTGTTTGGGACATCAAAATTTGGGCATCCAACCCGATTCAGAAGCAAAGTTGCCTTTCCCCTTCTCTACCACCTATTTATCAAAATGAATCAGAACCAACACTACACCCTTTCAAAACAGATTACAATAAATTGATACACACAAAAAAAAAAAAAATTTGGCCAAGGAAAAATAATGTGTTTGCAATAAGAGATGCATATAAGTCTCCATAGTAATAAATGCAATTGAAATTAATGTTCTATGTTCCTCACTATCTATTGCTTTTAACATTTTCTTATTATATTTAGTCTTTCATAAACCTCATCAATTTAATGTAAATAGATACTTAAAACCTAAATAGATACCAACAAATACATTTGAACTTTTTTAATTTAAAAATAAATAATTTCATTTTTTTTATTAAAAGGATGAAAGTTTACAATTTGCTTTTGCATTAGATATTTGAATTATTATATTATATTTGTAGAATATATAATGTGATGAAATAACTAAAAGTTAAAATTATCTGAACAAATTTATAATTTAAGTAATTGATTTTTTTTAATATGTTCCTTAAATGAATTAATCAGAAGTTAGTAGGTTTTTTCCATAGATTTTTAGCGTTGAAAAATAGGTAAGTACATTAGCAATTTCTTGCATATAATAAATTATATTTTCCTTTTAAAATATGAAATCAAAACAATTTTAATTAATTGTATAAAATATACTATATCATATAAGAGTAAAAAAAATGCATGAAATACTTTAAATTATATTAGATTCTTAAAGCATTTTCACAGGAAAATTTTAATAAAAATTATTTAAAAATAGAATGAAATATTTTATTATGGGTCTCATAATTGAGTTGTTTCAACTTTGGTCATAATTACTTATTTAAACAACTTTTTTTATTTTAAATAATTTTTTCTTCTTTTAAGCAAATGTAAAATGCATAATAAAATATTTATTTTTATTCTTAAATATTGATAAAAATTTCCTTTTTACAAATGTACATTCATCATGACTTGATGTAGAAGGGTATAATCTTTTAAGAAAACCATTTTTCTCTACCATCATTAATATCTTTCTACAATAGAAACAAGTTTTGTTTCTCTCTTGTCTTTTCTTGTTCTAAAATCTCTTTCTCTTTGTCGTTGTATTTTCTTGTGTAGAATTTAATGTTTTTAAATTAAAATAAAATTTAAAATAGTTTAAATTTACACAGAAATGATAATTTCTCCTCACTGATGCATGAAATTTGTATAATGTGTAGGAAAAAAATTATTCTAAAAATAATAATTAAAGATGTAGAATTTTGTTAGATTTAATTTTATTTTTTATTTTTTCAAAATAATTTTAGAGATTTTTCTTAAGTTGGAAAAATATTTAATAGCATTATTTTTTAAAAATATTTTAAAAGAAATATAAAGATGAATATTATTAAAGTTAAAAAGATAATTTTGATAATTTGATGATGATAAAAATGAGTTATTTAATGTAAAAACTTTAATACATAATAATAAAAACAGAAAACTAAAATAGTAACCAAATTTTATCAGTTTTATTTGTTTTAATTTTTAAAATTAAAAAAAGGTTTTTAAAAACATTTTAATAAAACAGTTATCAAATAAATTATTTTATTTTTCAAAAGTTATTTTAAATATAATTATAAACAAGTCCCTATTTTTCATCCTCGTTATTTTTCTGTTTAGTAATATAAAAAATGTTCTTATTTAATATATAGTTGATTTATTTTAATATTCACGAAAAAAAATATAAATAAATATATTTTAACTATTATTAAATTAAATCAAAATTATAAATAAACAAAAGTTACAAATTTTGGAGTCATTTATAAATAGTAGTGTTTTTTATTTGTTCAGATATAAAAATAAAAAGAAAATACTAGGTGGATTTTAGATCCGAAAGTAAAAAAAATAAAATAAAAATTGAAGAGATAGAGTGGGATTTTGTCTGAACTAAACTTTAAACTTTAAACAGGTAAGTCATTTATTCTATTTTATAGTTTTGATTATTTTAAAATTTAACACGGAATCAAATAGTAAGATATCATTGTTACGAGGGAGTGTTGCATAGGTATTGGAACCACAATATGGATTGTGGGTTGAATATACATGTGGATAAGTCAGAATTTAAGAATATTAAGGAGGAGTTGATTATTTAAATAATAATATGTTTGAAAAAGATGAATAAATAATAATATGTTTGAAAAAGATGAATATATGTTTTGGTGTGTTGTAATAATACTAGAAAAGAATATTTACATAAGTTTGGTATTATTTTTATTAGTTGTTTGTGGTATAAATGAATTGTATTTTTAGGTATTGGGATAAAAATGAATAAGGAAATTATTGATAATTTATCCTAAGATAATAGGGTGTATCATGTAGTATTGTTAGTAGAGAGAAATCAAAATGATATTGATATTTAAAGAATATTTAGTGCAAATAAATATGATATTGATATTCAAATAATCTTTAGTGCAAATAAATATGATGTGAAATGATATGATAAAATTTAAAGTGAATGATATAATATATTTGTTTAATATTATTTAAATAATAAGTTAAATGATGAATTATTATTTAAATAATTAATTTATTTTTTTATGGACTTCATTATTTTGATCACGTTGATCAAATAAAAGGAAATGATATTATAAATCTAGAATATAATTTTTTTTTATTATATCATAAATATGAAGACTATATCACTAATCTAAAATATAACTTTTGTATTATATTATATCCATATTTATTAATATTTTTTAATATAATTTGATACTTATGAAGATATTTATACATTTAATAAATACAATTTTTTTCCTCAATATAATATATTACGATAGTAATTTATAGATTCATTACATCTTATCATTTTATTAAGAAAAATATTTATTCAGTAAAGAAGGGGATGATTTTTCACATAATTTCTTTTAGATGAAACTAAAAGAGATAATTTGTTTCAGTAAACAAAACATTCAAAAGCACATGAAAATTTCTCGCATAAATCATAAATGACACTTCTTTCCAGTCCTACCTCGTTTTCTATTATTTTCTTGCCTCTCTTTCAAGTGGCACAAGCAGATATGAAACTGAATTTTGGTCCAATTTCACTTGAGTGTGGTTGAGATAACTCGCTCTCGGTCCAATCATAATTAATCCAGGAATAGATTTTACAATTTTCTTCTCAGCTTTCGTGGCCTCGTTCGTTTCAAGCATGTGTGGGATATACCGATCCAATACTCTCTCTCTGTGACTCTCGGTGAAGGTTAGTACAAAGGAATGCTTACGGGAATTGTCAGAGTCTTCCTCGGAACCCTCGTCCAGGTTCCAAGTGAACTTCGTGCTTTCAAATTCGTCCACCACCTCTTCACTTGCATTCATAGCCAGATTAAGTTGCTTTTGGTTTTCTAGTTTGTCAACTTTAAGAGTGCGAGTAATACTAGAGGACAGTGTCCCAAATTGTTGTTCCATAGACGGTCGATTTTGATAGATATTTGATTATTTAGTTGGTTATTGAAGGCTTCTAGCTTTGAGACAATGAAGGATTGTAATGTGTGGGGTATGGGATGATTGAATGCAGTTCTGAGGAGCATCATGAATGTGAAGAAGGCAGCGTAGACCTTGAACCATGATGAAGCCCAACTATGTAAAATTCGCTTCTCATTTATATTCATTTCAATCCTCCCTTTTAGATTTTAAAAACAGATAGAAATTAATTTGTAAAAATTTAATAATTTGAATTTGAAATTATTTTAAATAAAAAGAAGTAACAACTTTATCTATAATATATTATGTATAACAGAATTTTCGTTTTATAGTTTATAAAGCTATATTATCCTTTTAAAATATTTATACTATTATATAAAGAGGTTTTTTAAAGTTTATTACGTATTTCTATTATTATTATTAAAATGAGAGTAAATCATAGATGTATTATGAAAAAAAAGTTATTGACTTTTTAATTTTTTAAAATAAAAAAATATTTATTTTAAAATTATTAATGAGTAAAAATTTTAATTTCAAAAAGAATTTACAATTTTTCAATGTTTTAAAATAAAATAATTATTAAATAATGTTTTTAGATTTTAAAAATAGTTTTTAATTTTAAAAATTTTAAATATTAAATATTAAATAAATAAGGTCTAAGTATTGATTTTAGAACAAAATTAAATATTTATAATTATTTAATGCACTCTCTATCAGAAAATTAAATTATATTTTAAAAAATAAATTCAAGCTGGTTATCATTTAAATTTGATTTTTTTTCTATATTAGTTTATGTGGAAAAAATTAATTAACTAATTGAATTCAAAATTTTGTTTAATAATATTAGTTCAGTTTAGGTCGATGTGATATCGATTCATAAACATAATTTAAATAAATATTTGAAATAAAATTATAATGATTAAATGATAAATTTATAACGACATTGTATATTTCAAGAAAATAATAATGTTTTCTTCCAAAAACATATATTATTAAAAAAAGTGAACAAATTGTATAAGGACCTTCATTCTAGAAAATATTATATATAATTTATTTTTTCAAAATATAAGTTCATTGTATTAACAGCAAACAATAGTCTCATGTCAAACAGATCCAAGCTTTCTGGTTGTGGAAAAGATGAACCTTTTAGCTTGAATACAGTGGCCAGTGTCCATTGCTACGATGGACTACAACTATACAGAATTAGATGTACATAACATATTGTTCATTTACTCATACTAACAATGCTTCATCTTCATTTCAACCACAGTGTGCAGCTAGCTAGCCTCTTAGCAATTGACTAAAAGTAAGAAAAGCCCCAAGCCTACATCAGATCTGGAGACAAATAGTAGCTCCCACAACCTTATTTCATCATATATTGTTGAACCAGCAGATTACAAACTGCATTCTCTTCTCATTCTTCTTGTCCTTCTTTGAGTCACACCACTATTGCTCTTGCTAATGCCAACACCACGTTTTTGTCTGCAACCAACCTTGCGTCTTTTGGATTGCTGATGGGGAGGTTCTGCTTTCTCAGGACTCTCACACACATCACCCTCCATCTTCTTCCTCTTTAGTAGCTTCACGAATCCTTCAAGTGTGGCCTCAGCGTCCTCGTTCTTCATCAACTCCTCTGCCACTTGTGCGGGGGTTATCTGTATGTCCTCTATTAGCCCCTCTATCTCCCCAAAGAGGGGGTGGTCAGAGGGAGTTTCCAAGTAGTTTGAGGCCAAAAGCTTGAAGCCTTGGTAGGAGCAATAGGACATGTGAATGTGCATGTCCATTCTTCCGGGCCTCAACAGTGCTGGGTCTAGTCTCTCCTTGTGGTTTGTCGTGAATATGATTATTCTCTCGTCTCCGCAACTTGACCATAGCCCATCTATGAAGTTTAGTAATCCCGACAAAGTCAACTGCATCCATCCATCAGATCCTCTGTGAGCCTATCATCAATTTCAGCTTACAAATTTGAACAATCACAAGAACAATATTGAACTTGATGAATGAGCCGGTACGTGACAACAATTAGACGAAAAATATTTTTGTGATTAATTTAACTTTAAGGAATTGGTCAAATCATAAAAACAAAAGTCCGTCAATGTGTTTTTTTTTTTTCACACCCTTAGATCATCAAAAGTTATTTCAGTTTGTTCACTGTGAGTCAGTTATGTACATGTTTCTGTTAGGGAACGTATTTGGGAAAGCATCCCAATTGCCTGTGAAGTCATTATGCTAACGAGAACACAGAAATCTCCGCCCCCCCCCCTCAGTCACCACAATACAACAAGTGACAAAAATTGGAATGTAAAAAATAGTTTTAAAAGTAGATGTGAGTAACAGAGTCTTGCTTTCATAGGTGGAAAGGTGTTATTTATTCTTAAAAAAAGAATATAAAATATGGATAACATCTTCTACGAAAATAAAGTAGCGCATGCCGCGGGTTAAAGAAAATAGAATACGACACTAACACCGTGATGCTTTTAAGAAAACTGTGAAGAAAATAAGTAAAATATTGAGTAAAATATGTCCTACCAAAACAACAGAATAAAATATGATAGCAACGTCACTCCATAATAGAAGCTTTACACGGAAGATAATTTTACGTGGCATCCACCATCCAATGACATTTAACAACGACATACGAACCACAGGTACGTCGTACTCTTTTTCTCGCTAATTATCAAACACAAAGCAACAAACGAGAGGAAAAGAACAAGGAATTGGGTGGATGGACAGTGAAATAGGCCTTCGGATGTTTGGAATCGGAAGTGGCGTTTAGACGATGTGGCAAATGCTTTGGCTGGTTTTTATTCAACTTTTTCATTGATAATTACTAAATTACTGTCAAGACCGAATTTCTCAACAAATTACTAAACTCCACTGTAGTCCCCATGTTTCCACTAGCAAGAGAAAAAGGTTTTGTTCACCAACGAGAAAAGGACTCTAATCACACATGCTAAAGTACTGAACCTGTCCTATCAAGTTCCATAACAGGAGCTCAACCAAACACTCTATCTAGTGTTCTATTCTGCACAATCAGAACCCACGTGGTATACCCTTGCCTTTCCGTAAACAACCATTTTTGGCCAAGAATTCCCCTTTTGTGTTTTTGGTAAATGTAGGAAAAGGAAGACAGAGCAATTCGCATTTTCTTGCGACGAGGACCACACTATTTCTCTCTTTATCCTTTTTAACTAAAGATCATGTTTTTTTTTTTTTATTTAGTAAAAAAACTCTCATTGTTTTAATTTCATTAGAAAGATAAAAACAAGTAATATGATATGATATATTACTAACCACTGTAACAATAATAACTATAAATTTATAGCATACACCTCAATTTCTTACTAGATGACATTTTTACATAAATGCATGAATTAAATTGTATAAAACCAATCTCCTTTAAATCATCGAATACAATACTGAGAAAATCCACATGTAAATTATAGGCAAAAGAAAGAGGTGAATGAAAGGGTACGACAGAGAGTAAGAAAGTGAGAATTACTAACCTGTACGTCAGTTTGTTTACGTCCATCTCCATGGCGGCGCTCTGGGAGATCCACACTGCAATCAATGTCTTCAATGACCAAAATGGACCTATTAGCCGTAGCCAGAAGCAGTTTTCTGAGGTCAGAGTCCCTCACAATGTTCCCAAGTTGGAGGTCAAAGATGTCAAATTTCAAGTAATTAGCCATGGCAGCGATCAAGCTGGATTTGCCAGTCCCAGGAGGGCCATAGAGCAAGTAGCCACGTTTCCAGGCCCTCCCAACTTTCTTGTAAAACTCCCTCCTCTTCACGAACCTGTCCAAGTCCTCTATCACCGCATTCTTCAGCTCCGGCTCCATCGCCAGCGTCTCAAACGTGGAAGGATGCTCCAGGTTTATGGAGTCCCATTTCACCCCGCTGTAGCAGTAGGAGGTGTTGAGAGTGTGCATCTTCAGCACGCGTTCCTCTTCTTTCATCTCCTTCGCCTTCTCCAGAATGAAGGGCAGGTAGGTTTCCAGCACCATTTCCTTGAGCTTTTTCGGGAAGCTCAGCTCAAAAGACCGCTTTTCGGATCTTACGGAGATGTTGTTGGTGTGGTCGTTTGGGTTGTTCTTCTCGGATTCCGCACAGATGAATCTCCACTTGAAGCACGCGCCGTTGAAGAAGTCCACCACCTTCTCACCCTTTTCTAAGCGAATGGTTAGTTTCTTCTCCTTGGGGCTCTTGCTGATCTTGAGCCTCTCGTTTTCTGGGCTGACGCGGGTGGAGAGGTAAGCCTCGGCAGCGTCGTAGACTTGGTTACGGGCTATGCCGGTGGACTCTTCGATGATGAGGGTGAGGGTAGGGGAGCGAGGCTTGATGAGGTAGCGGAAGGCGTTGCAAAGGTAACCACGGATTGGTTGGGGAATGAGCTCGTTGGCCATGGAACGCAGGAGCATGATAGAGGCTGTCATGGAAGCGTAGGCTGAGAAGATTGAGGAGGGAGAAGGCATGTCTCTCGGGGAAAACATGGTCGTGTATGTGGTGGCTACGGCTAATGCTACAGAAAAACTAAACACACTACACACACTTGAGAGGACAGAGAGAAGAGGGATATATATTGGGTATTTTGGTGTTAGAAATATGTGGTTTTTGATGATCACAACAATGGGGTTTTATTGGGAAGCAGAAGGTGCATGTATGTGTGGAAATCCTACTGTGCTTGCCTTTTCCTTTTTCCTCCTTTTCCATTCAATAATGTCATTTACTCTTTCATTCTTTCTACAGAGAAAGCTGGACTCTGTTTTTCTTATAATACATCTTGTAACTCTTAAAGATACATGTTACTCACCACTACATTCATTCTTAAATTTTACTAGTTTTTTATTATTATTATCTCATATTCGTTTTAAATTTACAACATATAGTTATTTCGTCATAGTCTTCTAACATGATCTTTAACCACTTAATAATGTCAGTTTTTTACACTAATTATATTGTACTGTTTGGTTAATGAGATAAAATTGTAAATCACCTTATCAATTTAATATCTTGTAGTTAAAAAATTATTATTTAAATCCTTTGATGTGTAAAAGATTTATTATTTTATTATCTTGATGTATAAAATCCATTTATTAAATTGGTCAGAGTATTTTAGTGTCCGCATCTCATTTGTACCTCTCTTCCATTTTTACTAGCATGGGTCGAAAAGGAATAAAAGATGTTTGGATGATCGTCCATTACATATTAATTATAATCCCTTCGTGTTTTTATGTAATTTTAATTCATCACATTAAGTTAACATTGTTCTTCTACGTAATCTTAACTTCTCTTACTTTTTCTAGCCTTCATATTACTACACGATCTTAATTTATCTATTAAATTAGACGTACAACACAGTGGCATACAACATTCACTACATAACTATCTTCACCTGCATAACACACTCACAAAGTTCTTTAGCATTACAAGACTCACTATCAAATGAAAGATTGAAATTAACTATTCTTAAATTTATAAATAGATTCTTAATGACACTTAACAAAATAACTCAATTTAAACAAATTTAATTTTGAATCTCTTTAAACATTTAACTTATAATAAATACTTTATTTAATAAATAATGACAACGTAACCATGGTATATATAACATAAAACCAAAATTTTATATCAATAATAAATATTTTAAAGAAAAAAATATGATAAAAAAATCATGATTCGAAAAAGATATTCATTACAAAAGAATGGAAGAAAATATAAGAATTATTTCTTAAGCATTTTATTTAACATAACAATAGCATGATGAGTTTACTGAAATATTCTTTTTCATACAAGTTTTACTAATCGTTGAATAGTTTGCGTGTATAGATACTTTATCTACTTTTCAATTTTGTTTATTATTTTTCATCATATTTTTGTACAGTAACAAAATAAAGAAAGTGAACTACATGTCTAAAACTCCATATAATTATAAAAATATAATACTAAACATTCTCATGAATTATGCAATACATTATTTGTTTTTCTCTTGAAAAAAAAATCATAAGACAGTTTCTAATAATAAACAATATTGATAAACATAGAATATACGATTACAAATACCGTATCATGCCATGATTCTACATGATTAATTTTTTCCATATTTAGCTTGGCATGACAGCGATGCACAGTGATGCACATTAATGTCATATCCGTTAATAGACAAATTTAGGATACCGACTATAATGGTTAGCGTAATTATAGCCTAGAATGTTTACGTATTTCATGTATATATTGTGCTATCATATTCAATACAAGACAGGGGTTTTTGGAAATATTTTGATCATGGTATCGGAGCGAACCAAACTCGATATCCAACGGCTCGAGAACACGATCGTACTTCTAAAATGGCAGAGAGAGGAGAGACGGTGAAGAAAACACCATCGCCATACGATCCGAGTGCCGGTGATAATCCCGGAAATGTGATTACACGAGTACAATTACGAGGAGAGAATTACGAGGAATGGGCAAGGGCCGTGAAGATATCTCTGCGGGCTCGAAGGAAATGGGGTTTCATAGATGGAACTCATAAGGAACTCGAAGAAGACACATCCGAGATAGAAGATTGGTGGACAATTCAATCGATGCTTGTATCTTGGATACTAAACACTATAGAACCTAGTTTGCGTTCCACTTGTTGCATACATGAAAAACGCAAAGGACCTATGGGATGACATCAAGGAACGATTCTCGATCGTGAACGGACCAAGAATCCAGCAGCTAAAGTCGAGTTGGCGAGAATGCAAACAACAAGGAATGACTATGGTTTCCTATTATGGGAAGTTGAAAACGTTGTGGGATGAAGCGGCAAATTACGAGCAAATCCCACGGTGTAGATGTGGGAGATGCAAGTGTAATATTATGACGCAACTTGAGAAACGAAGAGAAGAAGAAAAAATTCATCAGTTCTTGATGGGGCTAGATGATGAGGGCTATGGAACTGCACGGTCAAATGTTTTGGCAACGAGATCCATTACCCTCGTTGAATCGGGTGTATGGCACCATGGTGCAAGAAGAAAGGGTGAGAACAATCACCGAGGTCTAAAGAAGAGCGAGGAATGATCGTGGGAATGGCTATGCGAGCGGAAACCGAGGAACAAGTTGCGCAATGAAGCGAAAGAAAAATCGAGTTGTTTGCATGCAGTATAGAAGGAAGGGACATGACAAAGGCAATTGCTTCAAGATCATTGGTTACCCGAGAATGGTGGGGAGAGAGACCACGAACCGATAAAAACGATGAAAAAAATCAACAAAGAACAGGAACCTTCCGAGGAAAAGGAGGAACGGCTCGCGTCAATATGGCGCACACTGGGTGCGGATAACGTTGGTTCAACCGAAAAACCGAAGTCGCGGGACTCGAGTAATGAGCAATGGCGAGATCTTGGCAACGAATGTTGAATTCTCGCAATGCAAATGAAGCTGAAAAGATGACCGGTAAGAAAGCATGTGACTTGTGGATTATTGATAGTGGCGCCTCTAATCATATGACAGGAACACTAGAAAACTTGAGGGAGAGTCGAGCCTTGGAAGGGTGCCCGGTGGGACTACCAAATGGTGAATTGGTGCTGGCAAACAAAGAAGGATCGGTTTTCCTTGATGGAGGACTGAAACTTAAACATGTTCTATATGTTCAGAAATTGAATTGCAATTTGATTTCGGTATCACAATTGACGAATGAAGTAAAATGTACGAGTACATTTCATCGATAGATTTTGTGCAATGCGGGACCACACTTCGAGGATGCTGATTGGTGCGGGTGAACGAAAAGAGGGACTCTATTGGTATCGTGGTGTGAGTGGCATAAAGGCGTATCGGACCAATGCGGAAAATCAACTAGAGATTTGGCACAAGCGAATGGGACATCCTGCCTACCAGATTGTTAGAAAAATTCCGCATACGAACGGCGTGAATAGAAATACGGATACAACTCGTGTGTGTGAAGTGTGTGAGAGATCAAAGCAATGCAGAAACACATTTCCTTTAAGTGATTTTCAAGCATCCAATATATTTGATTTAATACATTGTGATGTATGGGGTCCATATAGAACTCCCTCGTCTTGTGGTGCATCTTACTTTCTCACTTTGGTTGATGAGCTGTTCTCGAGCTGTGTGGATATATCTCTTGAATAATAAGAAAGATGTGTCACAAACCTTAATGCATTTCATCGTCTTAATAGAACGACAATACGAGAAACAAGTCAAAATATTACGAAGTGACAATGGAGCCGAGTTTATGTGTCTTCAACGATATTTTCGGCAACATGGGATACTCCATCAAACCTCATGCACTTGGAACACCTCGGCAAAATGGGAGAGCCGAACGAAAACATCGACACATCCTAAATGTAGCTCGTGCTCTACGATTTCGGGGAGAACTTCCACTTCAATTCAGGGAGAATGCATTTTGACCGCAGGATACTTGATCAATCGTACACCCTCAACCGTTCTCCATGGAAAAACTCCATATGAAATATTGAATGGGAAGCCACCCACTTATGACCATCTACGGGTATTTGGATGCTTGTGTTATGCACATAACCAAGATAGGAAAGGTGACAAATTTGCAAGTAGAAGTCGCAAGAATGTATTTGTTGGATATTCAATCGAAAAAAAGGGTTGGAAATTGTTTGATCTGGAAGAGAAGTCTTCGGACTTCGAGAGATGTTAAGTTTGTAGAACATGAATTCCCGTTTGCCTCTCTTGCCCACGAGTAGACATTCGGAGGTAGGATTGCCTACTGTTGATGTTAGCATTGTCGAGGAAGCATTGCCTGGACTTGGTGCAATGAACAATGCGAGAACACGTTGTGGAGGCCGATGACGTTAACCCCACGACGAAGATGTGCCCACAGCGAGTTCGGGGAGGGCCACGGCCGAATGCCATGAACAAGAGCCTCCCACCCGAGATCGTTCTCCCACCGGAACAAGCCGACTCTATGATGACGGAACTAGAGGTTCTCGAGGAGCATACTTGTCCCTGCATCCTCGGGGAAAGGTCTTCGTGTACGAAAGCCATACTGTGAAGCTTCGTGATTATGTCACTAACACCACTTTACAACTCGGTCCCTCAATTCGCACTCCACATTCAACTTTCTCGGGTATGCCTTACGGTTTGACAAAGTACTTAAATTGTGCTAAATTCTCCTTCCCCCACCGAACCTTTCTTGCGGCCCTTCATGCGAGAGAGAACACTGTGCATTTCTTTGAAGCTGTTCGGGATGTTAGATGGAGAGATGCCATGGCTAGTGAAATTCGGGCCCTCCAAAGTAATGAAACATGGGACATTACTCCTCTACCAGCGGGGAAGAAGCCTCCGGGTTGCAAGTGGATTTATAAAATCAAATATCATTCGATGGGAGCGTTGAACGCTTCAAAGCCCGATTAGTTGTCTTGGGAAATCACCAAGTTGAGGGGATTGACTATGACGAGACTTTTGCCCCAGTGGCAAAGATGGTCACCATTCGGACAGGTGTTGGCGGTGGCGGTAGCCAAAGGCTGGGAACTTCATCAAATGGATGTCCATAATGCTTTTACGTACGGCGATCTTGAGGAAGATGTGTACATGAAAATGCCGCCGGGGTTCTTGGTGTCTCGAAAGGGTATGGTGTGTCGTCTCCGCAAGTCCCTTTATGGTCTTCGTCAAGCTCCTCGGTGTTGGTTTGCCAAGCTCTCAAGCTGCTCTTGTTCAATATGGGTTTCAACGTTCTTCGTCGATCACTCCTTGTTCATCTTTCGCAAAGGAGATGTCGAACTGGTTGTGTTAGTTTACGTGGATGACCTAGTCATTGCTGGCAATCATCATGAAGACATTGCGCAATTCAAAGATTATCTTCATCAATGTTTTCGTATGAAGGACTTAGGGAAATTAAAATACTTTCTTGGGGTGGAGGTTGTCGGATCTCCTACGGGAATTTTCTTGTGTCAACGGAAGTATGCGTTGGACATCATAGGCTGAGCGGGATTGCTTGGAGGGAAACTTGTGTCCACGCCAATCGAAGAAAATCATCGTTTAGCATTGGGCGATGGCGAACTACTTTCGACCCGAGTCAATATCGACGTCTCGTCGGTCGCCTTATTTACTTGTGTTTTACACGACTCGAATTATCTTACGGTGTTCATGTCCTATCTCAATTCATGCACCAACCGCGTCGGGAGCATTGGCGGGCTGCACTCCGCGTGGTACGCTATTTAAAGGCAGCCCGAGTCGGGGTGTGCTTTTAAAAAGAGAGAGTGACCTTCGTCTTTATGGTTGGTGTGACTCGGATTGGGCAAGTTGTCCTCTAACTCGAAGATCTCTCACCTAGGTTGGTTTATTTTTCTTGGTCAATCCCCGTTTCCTGGAAAACCAAGAAGCAACATACGGTTTCTCGATCATCCGCTGAGGCGGAATATCGTTCTATGGCCAACACGACATGTGAGTTGAAATGGCTTCAAGAAAATTTAAGAAAATTTAAGAACTTTTACATATTTTTATAACATTAATTTAAGAAAATTTGACATAAAATCTAATATAATTTTATTTTCATAAATATTTTTTATATCAACTAATTTTTAAACTGATAGAGAAAGTAAGATAACCAATACATTACATATTATATACTTTCTAAATGGAAAATTTTATTGATTGACATTTGAACCGGTAAAAAAACAGACATTACATGAATTCTGGGCACATATTAGCATTTTTTTCCCCCTTATATAAATATATAAAAAAAAATCCAATGTTTTAGTAGTGATTTTTATTTTAAGTTTTAAAAAGCTCTCTTTTCTCACAAACACTAGTTCTCAAATCTAAAATTAAATTTCCTATTATAAAATCCAAAGTTGAAACGGACATAAGATCCTGATATAACTATAAAATTATACGAAAGCTAGATAGATAACATAATGTGAAAAAAAAAAAAAGACACATGAAAAGTGAAAGTATATTAAACATGAAATAATCCCAGTTTTGACTTAATCGGGCACTATAGGAGTTTCTTTTAGTATATGGATGTAATATATAATAAGGTGCTGATTGGATTTATTATGAATAGGTTAGGTCGAATGACCAAAGTATTGACTGCGATAGGTCCTAACCTAACAAATATTTGATTTTAAATCTTCTTTTTTATTTGAAGGGGACACGCCGAATTTCTAAACATCTCAAAGCAAAATTTACTCTTATTTTTTTTTTTCTAATTTGTTCTTTTTGCCAACACTCTATAATTTTGATTTCTTAAATTACTCTTATTTAAAAAAAAAAATCAAATATTTGGTTAATAAATATTTTCTTAAATATATCACTTTTATCTACACTTCTTCACACAATACTGTCCTGAAGACATATAAATGAGTATCACTTCTATATATGAAAATTATAATGATTAATGTGAACGTGTAAATTAAAATAGATAACTAAGATGAAAAGATTCATTTTGAAATGGTATAGTAAATCACCATTATCATTATAATGGTGGCTTTAAATTAGTTTTTTGTCTTATACGTTTCTCATTTTCACTTAAAAAGACATTCTCTTATATATTAATGGTTAAAATCTAAGTTTAAGTACTTACACATATCTAATATATATATATATATATATATATATATATATATATATATATAATTTTATAATAATTAATTATTTAAGTTTAATATGTCAATTAAATTAATAGTTAAATAATTTATTATTCTGTTTTAATTATCTACAAAAATGATTAAAAATAATATTATTGTAATTTAGATGCAATAAAGCATATATTTGTTTTCCTATATTTGAGTTTATATATAAAAAAGTATTTTCTTTTTTACGATTTATTAATAATCTATGCATCCTCTAGGCGCTATTCTTTCTTTTTAAGAAAAAATTAATTATTTTATTTTAGTAAATAATACTATAAAAATATTATTTTGTTATTTTTATTTTTATTTGACATTTTTTTATAAATATTTATAAGTCTCTTACAATTTAATAACTTATAGATTATATATATATATATATATATATATATATATATATATATTAAAATTTATACTCGTTTTTTAAAAACAATGTGTTACTACCAGACAAAAATATAGCTTTACTTCACTTCTAACCCTTAATTATCGATTAAAAATAGAATAATACTATGGAACAATTTCATGCAAATATTCCTATAAATTTAGAATTTACAAAATCAATTAAAATTATTTTAAATAACTTCACTGTTATTTATTAAATAATTATATATGATCTTAATTTGAGTTAGTTTTTTACTTATCCTTACGCTAAAAGACAATTTTAGTGCCCTATTCTTTTTAATCAATAATTTTGGTCCCCAAAGTACATTTATTTAGGTTTTAACTTAAATAAAAGTTAAAACCTAACTTAATCCCAACATAAAAATTAAAAAATCAACAGATATAATTAAAATAGGTATGATTTAACTTAAGTTACACATTTTTTAATTTAATCTTCATTTTTTGACTAATTCATCGAATTAAACATATTTTCACATTCTTATATTTATAATTAAAATTTGTTAATAAAAAAATCTATTAATTAACCTTAATATTTACAAAATTAAGTCATTTAAAAAAATATTAAATATCTTTTTTTTTAATTATAAATAAAATAATCAAAATTATATTTTAAATTTATCGTTACTTTATTTTATTTTGGTAGTGAGAATAGAAACGAAGTTCCCATTCACTATCTTCGGGTAAGAAAGATAAATATAAAACTCTTGAAGTAGTTAATGATGAAACTAATTTTCAAATATAATCTATATTTTGATAGGAAACACAACCTAAATTTATACCAAGTAAAATTTATCTGATATCACAATGAACAAAAAACTAGCTAGTGATTGATTTTCCTTAGGTATCTTGTAGCAAAACATGAACCTTAATAGTTGTTAAATTACATTATTAGAATAGACAAAAACAAAAATGAAATTGTTTCACTGGAATGAGAAGATGGAGGGCAGTACGGTTGAGGCACGTGTAACGATGGAACAGTGACTGAAATCAGTGGCAGATTCCCTGAGCGGTCTCAACCAATGTAAGAACGACACTGCCCTTGCTCCACCATCACACCCTGTCTCATGCAGAGTGAGTGGCAGGCTACTTTGGATTTTAGTTATTGCGTGCAGAACGCATACTTTCAACTCCCAACTATATATGATTCTCTTCTGTGATTCCATGCACACTCTTTCTAAGCACTTACACGCCTCCAAACTTTTCTGAAACCAAATCAAATCACCTTTCGTTGATTAAGTCACACCAAAGACAAGATTTGCATGCGTACAACTTGTACCATGCATTTCAATTTCATGAAGAATGAAATATTCACGTCCTAAAACTTTATATCTCTCAGTGCCTGCAACCAAATTGGTCTTCTCAACGCATTATCAATTAATGTTTTTATACATTATTATTAAGTTTTACATGTTGTGTACAAATTTTTTCTTTTCTTTTAACTCGTACAAATCTCATTGAAAGATAAATTATAAAGAATTACAATTTTAAATGAATAATAACTTTAATGTATTATTGATGTGATCGTAATAAATTTAAAATTAAGATATTTTTATTTTAATATTGAATATTAATATTTATGTAAAATCAAAAATAAATTTACATATTTTTTATTAGATTATATTTTAATATATACTCATAAATTTTATATTGTTTAAAAATTGAAACTAGATATGAACATATATGGATACAAAACTTCTAAGAGAGACTAATATCAATTTTATTCTTTTTTTTTTTACAATTAAATTGTAATCAAAGGAATAATAGTGAGTCTTTTACATATATTTAGGCCTAGAAAAATTGATTGGAAGATTTACGTATCTCACTAATATTTGACCTCACATAACATTTTCTATGTAACAACTCTCCCATATTCTTACTAAGATTGCAATTGCTGAATGCAACAAATAAAATTCTCATTTTATATATTAAAGGAGCTCAACGTCTTGATTTATTTTTCTCTTCCAACACTTCTGCTCATCTAAAAAACTTCTATGTTAGTTATTTGGGTACTTGCAGTGATTGTTTAGTATATATCTTGGGAATTCGCTCATGTACTAGAAATCAAAGAATTAAAACAAATATCAGAATTATTCTGAATCTGAATATAAGGTAATAATCTCTATAACATGTAATTCTTCAAATTTTCAAAGTTTATTTTGAGGAATGATATCTTTTATACTATAATAACGACTCAATAAGATACATTACAATAAATCTATTATCTTTATGAGCACATGAAACACATAAAAATATATTGTAATCTTTTTATTATTAACTAATTTTGTTTGTGTACATGTGTCTAGTTTTTATCTGTTATTTGCTTTGCATATTTTGTTTTTAGTTAGACCTACAATAAGAGTATTATGGCTTGTATATATTCAATCTATTAGCATTCTTTGCATTGATTTTCAATGAGAGAAAAACATATTCTTTGTATTTTCAATTTTTTTCCTTCCTTCTTTTTTATAGTTTTTTTTATTCTACTAACGATAATCTATAATATATTTTTTAATCCGTTAAACAAAAATGTGATACATTAAATTTTCAAAATAAACAATTTTAGATGTGATCAATAATTTAATTTATAAGTGATGTAAGAATTAACGAGAGTAAACCTTAGTAATCATGTTCGTACATAATGAAATTCAGAAAATTTATGGATTTTATGTTTCATCCAAAACCCTTTTTAAATTTATTATTGTGTATTTTAATGGTGAACTTCATGTGCTCACATATAATCTATTGTCCACGCTTACTAATTTTTGGCGCGTTGAATTGAAAATTAGCTGGCTCTGATTTTAACATGCATGACCAAACTTGACTGTGTGTTTTTTTTAATCTGTGTTTTGTATGCATTAACTTGTTAAATAATGAAATAAAAAGGCAAAGAGGAAGAGAAGCATGGGACCTTGTCCTTGTAATCTGTGACTGGCTACTGTCCATTGTCCAATTCTCAATTGGTTATGTTCCATTTTCAAGAAAAAAATTCCACGACGTGTCGAGTACTCAAAACACAAATGCCTGGTGAAAATGACAGCGAAGGGGCTCCGAGATTACTTAATGGACATCCTTTGTCTTGTTCCTACGAAAAGGAAAGGTTCGATATGCTTTATGTAATGACTCCCCTTAAATAAATCACATGGACAAGAGCAAGACAATTTCCATCCTGCCACAGTCGGCATTCCCTCCTCACCCAAAAATTTAAGAAATAGAGAAATAAAAGTCATGTTTCACCATGTATCTACATGTTATACGTGTCTCGGTGCATGCCATATATATATATATGTATATACTTTTAGTGTTATATATAGTTTCATTACTTCGGGTCTTCCTAATACCTAAACTATTAAGACCCAACTTGTCTCTTAGCATCTACTACCATTTCGAGTTGTATTTGTTTATAAGACTACACACGTGATGAAAGTTAGAGTAGCTAAGTAGGTTCTGAGTGGGTCAATAGTAAATAAAGTATGAGTTTAAAGTGGCGCTTTTTCTACATTAAATCCAGTTAAGGCATGGAATAATTGAAGAGCAAAGACCAGAGAATGCTTTGGTTTGCCCCCCAAAGGAATCCGCAAAGTGCTAATCCAGTGACCAGTAAATGCCATAGAAAAACACCTTTCTCTGCCTTTTGGCTAAGATCAAGTAAATGTCACCGAAAAGAGACAACTAAAAGTTGGATCAAAACCAGATTTTGCTTCTCAATTTGTTGTCATTTTTATTCTCTCTGTTTTTTTCGGCCAACCCGTTCATGAATCTACTGTTATGTACTCGAAAAAAAATGTGAGTCACTAACAATTTCTCTTATGAGAAATGCTTATCCAAATCTCCTATGTCAAGACATCGTTGTGACGGATAACGACGGAGTAAAATCAAAATAATTTATGCATTTTCCCTGATGACTCATTAAATCCTCAGAACTTGCCGACTAGTGACCGACTACTCTGTCTTTCAGTTTGGTGGGATGTCACTACGAAATAACCCTGCTTTTACAGTCACTTTACTTTAGTCAACCTGTTTCCACTCCAAAAAGATAATTTTTTCTTTCGTGAAAACAATTTAACGGCATAAGTTCTAGGGGTCTCTGTCTAAAAATGAGAAATAAAAGGTAACAAGCTTCTTGTTAGAACTCAGAACATAACTAAACTTAAACGGAACCAGCTTAATATTACTGGGATTAACTCTTACTTGTTGAAAAAAATAATTAATATGAAGTTTAGAATATTTAGCATTATTTTAGAACACCCTCCATTATTGAGTTGCGTACTATAGGAATTACATGATGTAAGTACGAGTTTTCTTGCAATTTGTTATGATAATATGTACCAACATAATAGGGGGAAATCGATTTCTTATAATTAAAGCATGTGAAAAAAGGTGAGGAATCTTCACCTCAAAATTGGAATAAAACAAGGAATGTCACTTCCATCGGACCTTTTTGCCAAAAGTGTAAAATAATATTTCTTATATATTTTTAAACGTTTAAGAAAATGTCGTGTGGCATCGGCGGCACCTAATTCAATTTTCTTACCAAAATGCAAATTATTTTTTTAATTAATTTGTTAGATTGTGTGATTATACTAATTAAGGTTGCAAGGTTAGCATCGATAACGACACTGATGCTACTACACTGTCTCTTAATTTGATTTGAGTGAGAAATAACAGATATTAATTGTTAATTTGACATAAACCAGATTCACAATAAATAAAAATAAATAAAAGATTTTGCATTTTTTATTATGAAAATATATATTTGTATAATTAGTGTTGACTTAATCATACTCTTCCATAATTATATATATATATATATATATATATATATATATATATATATATATATATATATATATATATATATATATATCAACTTGATCTAATCAATACCATAATATAAATACAGTTCTTAATAATTACTTTTTAGTCATATCATATTTATTATTAATTATATAATTTATAAAAGGACTTTTCATATTTTTTTATTACTCTTTAGAAATATTTTATTATTTACCAAATAAAAAAATAATCATTTAATAAAAATATAAATTAGTAACCTTCAATTAATTATCCATTTCACTTAGAATAATGATTCACCATATAAATTCTTGAAGAATACATTTGATCTAAAATTAATATAAATATTAAATTTTAACTCATTACAATAAAATAACTTTAAAAGAATACATATACACAAACTCTCTCTAGTACTGAATAATAATTTTAAAACATAATTAACGTTAATAAAATTACCACTTCCCCATAATTTGAGTATGATAAAAGAGTATGTATTCCTAAGCATTAGCTTAGCCCACAGACGATAAATTTTTTAGAAATATTATATAATTAGGGTTGGATTAGCCTCCAATTCGTTACGAGGCAAAATAACATATTCGTAACATAATACTTAAAACAAAAAATTGCTTGGACCTACGATTTAATTTGATTGAAGACAAAATGTTAGTGTTGACTTTACCTATAATAAATGGTTTTTTTTTTCCTTTCAAAACAACTATAATTAATATCACAATGATTATCAGGGAATTATGTTTAAATTCATTTTAGTATAATTTGGAGCAAAATATTCTAGAAATTTAGATACGAGTTAAACACGAGCCAATAATATGTCAAAGTTTTCCTCTCTCAACGCAAAATAGAAATTATGGAAGAAAAAAGTAAAACCTGGAATGAAATAATAAAACTAACCTCCTAAAAAATTAAAAAGTTTACCTTTTTTTATTTAAAAGACAATATATATCATGACTTACCATAACATAGTGCAAGTACAAAGATGATTTAGATTTATCTATCTTGATAGGTAGAGTCCTCCAATACTAACTGCATTAAACTCTTGTTCATCTTGCTCTTGTTTTAACTTATAATAGCAATCTAAAGGTTTTTTTTTTCTCTATTTATCCTATAACAATGTTTGTTATAAAGTTGTCGCTTTTCTTACTTATTTTTGCAACAAATTTATCTCTATTGACAACAACCTTATGAGTAATGAAATCTTACTGATAATATCCTTTCAAATTATCAATATAGATAAAAATATTATGTTCTCAAATTTGGATTTTTTTTTTTAATTGTACATCACATACACAACACAACCATATAAATATAATGAAGAATAACATGTTGGTTTATCTTTACACATCTTCATAAGTAATTTCAAACCAAAATTCTTAAACTTGAACCAATAATTCAACCAATGAAGGTATAAGTTCAAAATTCAAATGTTTAACCAGCGCTAAACTAGAGTTAAATTGAATTTAATAAAATAATTACAATACAATATGATAGTAACTATAAAATAACTCTGATTACAAGTTTATTACAAAAATAAAATAAAATAATTATAATTATAATGAAAATTATCATAATTATCGTCAGGGATTACAATAAAGATCGAATATGTGAAATATAATTGAGAATAAAAGATGAAAGATATAAGAGTGAAAAAAAAATAATTTGAAAAAATAATTATTAAGATTAACTTAAATTTTTTATGAGATAAAGAAAACAAAAATAAATAAATAAATATTATGTTTAACCCTTTAAAAAAAATTAAATATTTTAATTAAAAAAAAATCAAATTCCCTCTCAATATCTTTAACATTTCACCTTATTTAAGATGATCTATTTATCTAGTGGATGATAAATTATTCTTCAAATCTCTTAAATCATACATACAATAGTATCCTATATATTTTTTTATTCTGACAATACCAACTCTACCAATTTTTAAGATATATTCATTTCTCATGATAAGTATCTTTTTGAGATACATTCATATAAAAATTGTGTTATGAGTCACGTGTCAAATTGCATTTGAATTCATTACCCTAATCATAAAAATATATTTTTTTTAGACCTTATTACCACTTTACTAACTAGAACATCTCCCTTCTGATCTAATAATTATTAATAAAAATAAGTTCATGACGAGTTCTACCAAACAAAACAATTATTGAACGCTTAATCCAAGAATATTTGAATAATATTTTACACAATAATTTATTCTTATGTTAAAAATATTTCGATAGAGATAATATAAGTGATTCATCGTGAAAATTTTTAACCAATATATACACAGTTGATTTGGTAAACGTAAATATTTATCGACAGAAAAAAACATAAAATAATAAATGATTTTGTAAATATAATAATATTATTATTTTATTAATTTATTGAGTTGTATATTTGATGATTCAGTTGTCAAAAATAACTAGTCTTTGCTAAAATTAGGTATAGAAGTTGAAACAAAATTATTTGACATAATCATATATTTGTTCTAAGTTCGGTATAGGACAAAGCTGAGGACGATTTATGTAAAAGATGTAGAGTCTGAAGGGTTATTGGGTCTGACCCATTTACTTATTCTTTTATTACAAATACTTATGTGATTGTAAATCTAATTAGGCACCTAAATTCTTTGTGTTCTTGTTGTTTACTTTTGTCTTGTATTGCATTTGTGTTCCGAACAACTGGTATTAAGAGTTTAAGTTTTTTTCATATGAGTGAGAGCAATGACTGAAGACGAGAAAGTGAAGATTAAAAATTTCGATGAAAGCGATTTCGGATTTTGGAAGATGCAGATTGAATATTATCTATATTAGAAAAAGTTGTACCAGTCTTTGTCTGAGAATAAACCAGAAACAATGTCTCAGCCAGATTGAGAGTTGTTATATTGACAGGCTTTGGGCGGTGTCAGATTAACATTGGCGAAGAATGTTGCATACAATATCATCAATGAAAAGACGACATATGATTTTATAAAAACATTATTAAACATGTACGAGAAGTCATCGACATCATATAAGATATTTTTGATTCATCAATTAGTTAATATAAAGATGTGAGAATGTGTTAGTATTACAGATTATGTGAATGAATTTAATTCCTTATAGTCAAGATTAGTGTCAGTGGATATTAAGTTTGATGATAAAGTACAAGGTGTGTTATTAGTATCTTCGTTGCCTGATAGTTGGTCAGGAAATGTCACAGTAGTAGCCAGTACATCTGAGACTATGAATTAACCTTTGAAGGAATTAAATATTTAATCCTTAATAAAGATATTCGTAGAAGGAATACTGAAGAATCAACAAATTTCTTATTAAGCACCAAAGGTAGAGGTAGAAAGTCTGAAAGAAGGCAAGACTATGAACGTGGTAGATCAAAGTCTAAGGAGCAAAGACAGTCAAAACCTCACAAGAATATTACTCGTTGGAATGTCAGCAGAACGAACACTTTAGGAAATAGTGTATCACTCCTAAAGAAAAGAGACATGACAATACAATGAATGCAGCAAAAGAAGATAGTGATGTGTTGATCTATTGTGTTGAGAGCAAGTTTGAATCCTGAATTAAGGATTCTAGTGCATCTTTCCATGCTTCTCCTTGCAAGGACTTGATGAAAAATTTCAGAAGTGGAAGTTTTGGTAAAGTGCGTCTAGCAGATGATGAAGCTTTAAATATCGTAGGCATGAGAGATATAAATCTTAAAACATCTACGAGTATAGTATAGACTCTGAAGGATGTCAGATATATTTCAAGACTCAAGAGAATGTTAATCACTGTGGGTATGTTAGATGTTCAAGGATATTGAGTCATATTCGGAGAAGACAAATGGAAGGTAGTGAATAGTTATCTAATTATTGCTCGTAATTGAAAGAAAGGAACCCTATACATGACAGAATTACCTACAGAAGAAGTAAATTCAATTAGTGATGATGTTGGTGATGATTTTGGGCATTCTTCAACTTTGTGGCACCAAAGGCTTGGCCACATGAACGAGAATGGTATGAACATACTAGTCTCAAAGGGAAAGATTCTAGAACTAGAGAAGGTAGAAGTTGATTTCTGTGAATCATGTGTGTTTAGGAAGCAAAAAATAGTTACTTTTGCAAAGTCAGGGAGGATTCCCAAGGTAGAGAAGTTGGAACTTGTTCATTTAGATGTTATGGACCAACATCAGTTTCATCATTGAGAGGATCATGATACTATGTCACATTCATTGATGATTCCACTAGAAAGGTATAAGTTTATTTTTTGAAGCAAAAATCATAAGTATTTAATACCTTTAAGAAGTGGAAATTCATTATTGAGAATGAGACAAGGTTAAAAATTAAATGTTTAAAGTCTGATAATGGTGGTGAATATAGGAGTACTAAATTTGTTTATTAATGTACTGATAATGAAATTAGAATGAATAGGACCCTGAATGAGATGACAGAAAGTATGAGAATTCATACAGGCTTACCGAAGATATTATGGGTAGAAACAGTGAGCACACCATCATACCTCATTAATAGAGGACCCTCAGTTCCCATAGAATTTAAGATTTTTGAGGAAGAATGACAAGGTAAGGATGTAAGTCTTTCTCATTTGAATGAAATTAGAATGAATAGGACCCTGAATGAGATGACAAAAAGTATGAGAATTCATACAGGCTTACCGAAGATATTATGGGTAGAAACAGTGAGCACACCATCATACCTCATTAATAGAGGACCCTCAGTTCCCATAAAATTTAAGATTTTTGAGGAAGAATGACAAGGTAAGGATGTAAGTCTTTCTCATTTGAAAATATTTGGTTGTGCTTCTTATATTCGTGTTAAAGATGTTAACAAGGACAAGCTTGATCCGAAAGCAAAAAAGTGCATTTTTATTAGCTATAGAGCAGATGATATGAGATATCGCTTTTGGGATGATCAGAACAAAAAGATCATTAGAAGCAAAAATGTTACATTAATGAAAATATAATGTACAAGGATAAACTTGAGACAAAAGTGAAAGTTGAAAAGAAGCCAACAGAGAAGGAAAAAGTAGTGTTAGAGGATATTACAGAAGACGATCTTTCAAGAAAAGGTAGGAGCTTTGGCGATAGAACTATTGAGAAGACTACCCTTATCACCTTAGTAGTTGAAGTGAGGAGATCCAACAAAGTTATTAAGCCTCCTCACAAGTTTTCTTCTTCAACAAATTACTTATTGTTGACTGACGATAGAGAATCTTTGTGTTATGATGAGATATTGCAAACGGATGATGCAACTCAACGGGGGTTAGTCATGCAAGAGGAGATGAGCTCACTTGAGAAAAATAAAACTTGGTGTTTGACTGACCTACCAACAGGAAAGAGGGCACTGCAGAACAAGTGAATTTTGAGGATCAAGGAAGAACATGATGACAATAAGAGATGCAAGACAATGTTAGTGATGAAAGGCTTTCAGCAGAAAAGAGGTATGGATTATAATGAGATTTTTTCTCCTGTAGTTAAAATGACTACTATTAGACTTGTATTGAATATTGTGGCTGCAGAAGATTTACATCTAGAACAGTTAGATGTTAAGACAATATTCTTATATTACATGGTAATCTTGATGAGGACATCTACTTGATGCAACCAGAGAGTTTCCAAGTTGTAGGGAAAGAGAACTTGGTTTGAAAGTTAACCAAGAGTTTGTATGGGTTGAAGTAAGCACTCAGACAGTAGGACTTAAAGTTTGATAATCTTATGAGTAGGATAGGGTACAAGAAGTGTATCATGGATCAGTGTTGTTATATGAAAAATTTTAGTTCATCCTGTATCATATTACTATTGTATGTTGATGACATGTTAGTTGTAGGTTCTAACATCGATGAAATTAATTAATTGAAAGCACAGTTGTCTGAAGAGTTTGAGATGAAGAATTTGGGTATTGCAATGAATACCAGCAATGAAGGTTCTCTAATATTATCTCAAGAGAAGTATATTAGTAAAGTGTTAGAAAAATTTAATATGCAGGATGTCAAAATCGTAAGTACACATATGGGAGTTCACTTTAATCTCACTCAAGAGGAGTCACCTAAGACAGATGAAGATAAGACAATAATGACTAAAGTTTCTTATGCATCTGGAGTTGGTAGCTTAATGTATGTAATGGTATGCACTACACTGCTCATGCAGTGAGAGCTGTTAGTAGATTCATGTCTAATTCAGGAAGGAAGCATTGAGAAGTTTTTAAGTGGTTATTACGCTACTTGAAATATACTTCTAAAACTGCATTATATTTTAGAAGAAATGATGTCATTTTAAAATGATATTTTGATGCAGATTTGGGAGGTTGTTTAGACATAAAGAAGGATATTACAAGATTTGTCTTCACAATCAGTGGCGGATCTTCTTGGGAGCTGAGGGGGGCCGTGGCCCCCCCCAAAGTTTTGTAACTCCAATGTAATTTATGATTTTGGCCCCCCCAAACATAATGAGCATTTTATATATTTACTTGTATATTTACAATTTTATCCTCTCAGCCCCTCCTCAATTTTGTAACTCTCATATAATTTATAATTTTGTTTCCCTCAAACTTAATGATCATTTAATATATTTAAGTATATATCTATAATTTTATCTTTTCAACCTTTCATATTCTTTCTTTCTTTTATATTTATTTATTATTTATTAATAATATATTATTTGACCTCCTCAAGATCAATGATCAAGATCCGCCACTGTTCACAATAGGTGGCACAACGAGTTAGTTGGATGTCTCGACTTCGAAAAGTGTTGCACTTTCAACCACAAAAACATAATACATGACTATTTCGGAAGCCAGTAAGAAAATGATTTAGTTGAAATTTTTTTTTTAGAAGCTAGGCAAGAAGCAATGTGACAATATTCTTTATTGCGATAGTTAGAGTGTCGTTCATCTTGCAAAAAATCCTATTTTTCATGCAAGAACAAAACACATCCAGTTGAAGTATCACTTCATTAAAGGACTAATGAGTGATTATACTTTATTTTTGGAGAAAATCCTTGAATCAAAATATTTAAAAATATGAAATTTAGATATTTGTACCCCGTCAAGGTAAGGAACTATGGTATATATGTTTAGAATAGATTCCATTTTGAAAAAGTTGAAAAAAACACTATCTTGTTGAAAGGTTCTATACATCTCACCTTTCTCAAGACATTTTTGTAGATAAGAACTCCGTTGTTTCCTTTTTTCGGATGGTAAATATAGATATGTTGACCAAGGTGGTTACTATCGAGGAGCTGAAGTTTTGCATAACTTCAACTAGTCTTCATGGTTAATTGTTCAAAAAACAAGCATTAGTTTGATGTTATTGTAATTTTGAGAATTACTAGATTTATTTTGGAGTGTACTTTATGTAATTAGTCTCCAAGTGAGAAATTGTTAAGTATGTGAAGTCTGAAAGATTATTAGACTTGATTCATTTACTTATTATTTTATTATAAATACTCATATAATTGTAAATCTAATTAGGTAAATGAGAACTATCATTAAATGCAGTCGTGGACGTAGGTTATTTTGACTAAATCACGTGAATTAATTGTGTTCTTGTTATTTTACTTTCCTCTTGTTTTGTATTTGTATTCCGAACAATTTATACTAATGATTTTATTAATTTCAACAAGGTTGTAAAATCAAAGCATTAAGAGAAAAATCTTTCATCTGAACCATTGTCCCCGACAGCTGTACTTGTCACTAAATTTGGCTAAATAATGTTGTGTGAAAGGCTACAAAAGTTTGAAGGAGAAAACAATATAGATTGCGTCCAATGCAACAGATAAGAGAAATAATGCGTTGTTGTCTCTAAGGCCATGTTGTCTTTGTATCATGATTCCCGAACTGATATTTGGACGGGTTAATTGTATTTGCCCACATAATGTGACGTACTGGTTATTTACAAAAGTGATTTTCTAAATACAGATGGAATCAGATGCAACTGGGGTAAGTTAAAAGTATGGCTAGCCAATGTGAAGTTTGATGAGTCCTATGGATAATGGGCAGACCAACTGTGCCGCAGCAATGATACGGAGTGTAAAGTTTCTACACGGCACCACAACTTTGAAGCGCACAAAGAACATACGTACTCTGTGAGATACTGTGCAGATTCTCATAAAACTCTGAACTTAAGTGCTCAACTGAACTAGTTATACTCTATCGTAACTGTTATTATTACGCTGCCATAAGATTCATTTCGATGTTAATTAATTAGAAGGGACACAATTCATGGATCCTTCTATCTTTAAGGCATTAAACAAACCATGGTATCTTTCACACAATTTAAGATGTATTCACCAATATTGTTCATCTGGACTTACAGGAAGATCAGTGTCATAAAAGAAAACAAGCCAAGCATTATTTAGCTTACTCATCAAATGTGAACAAAAACACGTAATTGTTATCGTAGAGGGTAAAAACTAATCTGTTTTATATGTATCATTTTACAAAAACACTGGCAGCTTTAGCAAGAAATACACGATTACTCTTCAATGCAGGGAAATAATCAAATTGCCTTACCATATTAGTTCATCTAACATAGCATGATCATAAAAATACATAATTAGAATCAACACTTAAAATTGTGTTCCTGACTCTTGGTGATGATTCATCATTCTTTTTTCTTGAAAGTGTTAATATATAATTCCTTTTTACTGATACGACAAAAAGGATTTTACAAATTTAAAATCCAAAGTACTTTTTTAACCATTAACAGATATTATTACCAATCTTCATCAATCCGAACATTGGTCACAATATAGTACAAGATGGATTGGGCTCCTCCATTCTGTTCATGTACACCACTACTGGTTGGTGTGGTGGGTAGTAATATGGCATCTGCATATAGGGCTCAATCGGTTTTTGTTCTTGCTTCACTGGGTCGGGCTTCTTCTTTTCTTCGGGCTTTTTATCTTCGGGCTTCTTCTGGTCTTGTTTTGGAGGGGCCGGGGGAGGCCCAACACTCACAACTTCAGCATGTTTCCCAGCTTTCCTAATGCGAACTATTATTTCATATGGGTCTGCATCCCCTGTCACGGTCAACGTACCCTTCCCTTCATCAGCTTCAATTTTATCCACCCCTAAAATGGAATAAAAATTAAAATTCTGCAAGGTATTAGTTTAATTATAACAATACATAAATTGTATACCTTTAAAGGCTTTTGAAAGTGTTGGGGTTGATTACCTTGAAGTGAAGATACAGTCTTGATGAGTTTCCTTTTGCATTTGCCACAACTGATATCAACCTTCAAGACAGTCTTCTTAACCATGGAGAAATAATCACCCACCTGCTTCTTCTGATCGCGCTAGTAAATGACACAACCGGCTTTGTGAACTTAACAACAACGTTGGAGTTTGATTGTTAAGAGATATATTATTGCAGGTGAACCAAACAAAACGAGGAAATAACAGTTTTTTCTTGTATGGTTTACCGTCCCTGGCTAAACTTGAAGAACATTTGTCTTTTGTTCTGTTGGCGTGCGTAATCCCACATGCGTACGTTGATTTTGCCGTCTGCAATTTGTTGCAACTTGCATTTTCCCTTTGAAGTGACATTGCTTGAAAACGAAAGGGTTGGAATTGTTCATTGAGATCATAGGAGTAGTCAAGTGGAGAAAACGCCAATTGTCAAATGATTGATTGGAATTCTATTTCTATAAGGTAGTTTTTTCAACTTAATTAGATGAAGTCCTGAGAATTTATTGGACCAATAACCTTATTATTTGCTCTTTATATATATATATATATATATATATATATATATATATATATATATATATATATATATATATATATATATATATATATATATATATATATATTGGTAAACTAATAATTCTTACTTGACATTGTCAACTCAGCTAACTCCAATGAATGGTTGAACCAAACTCTCTTTTTTATATAACGTAGAGTTATTAAATATCCTTTCATTTCTGTAAGATAGATAACTGAACTTATTTTTCTAAGAATAAATTAACAGTTATTTTAAATTATTGAATAAAAGGATACTCAAATATAACATAAATTAAAAAAATATAAATATATAATAGTTTATAAATTAATTATTATTACTAATTATTAAAAAGTAAGATATAATAATTCAACTATCTTTTTATTAAATTTCTATAATTGTTTTTCTTCACTTACTTGTTTGTTTGATGGACAATTATGTGTTCATTCCTTATTACATCCCTCATGAAATAAATAAATAAGAGATTCAATCGGTACATGATATTTCGTTTGTGGTAATGACTTGATGTGTTCTTAACATGACTTTCTATTAAAATTTGACTGTTCTTGGTTGATGAAATCTTTATTTTATTTTTATTTTTGTTCATCTCCACTTCCACATTGTTAAGACCAACGTATTTTTCGAGTAAAAAGACAGAAAATCATATATCTTATGGCTTTCATTTTTGTCAATGCGTGAGAAAGCTATTTCAGTGGAGGGGAACTTTCTAGCTGGCCTGAGACGTAAATCCTGACCCTCATGGTTCTTATTTTATTCTCTGGGTCATGGCCCATTTTTTAGTTTTTTCCTTTCTATGACGATTAAGGGTTATGAGCCCAAAAAGTTTTAATATTCAGTGTTTCTCAATAACCAAATAAATATTATACTCTTTCACAACAACCCTGCACAAAAAACTCATTTTCATGAAACACGATAACTAGTTATAATAACATCCATAAATCACAATACAGAATATTCTTCCTACTTTTAATGAGAAGCCAGTGGCACACCACAGCAACAACAATGGAGAAAATTTTATGGGGTTGATTTTATAATGAGAAACTATACACATATGCAAAGAACATCTTAATAATCAGGCTTTCTGATCAACGATATGGTGACATTAACAAATTGGGTTTTCTCCTTAGACATTGTTTCAGTTAAGATTTGTTGATAGAGGGCAAAAAGCTCTTCAATGATAGCTTCTCCAAAATGACTTATGAGCAAAGGTTCTGCTACAGCCCTCATGCACTTTGTAACGTTGTACCCTCCATTTCTGAGTGATTCAGACAAATTACCATATTCGGAATCAAAAGCATTCCAAGGTAGTACAGATATTTCCAGACTCGTAACGCTGAATGAACCTTCCTTTTCAACCTCAATTTCTACTTCAGATGGAGAAGGTGTATATTGAGGGATGTTGAAACTGTCCATTTCCTCTTCTTTTATCCTTCCCTGTGGGATCAAAGAAAAAACACTATAAACACTATTTTAGAAGAAAAAAAAAAAAAAGCATCATTCCATAAGTATACCTTGGAGACCATATGCTTAAGAGCCATAGTCAAAAGCTGCCATATATAGCAACACTCTTTGCTAGATGGATCATGGCTTCTTCTTCCCAAAATTGTGAGAACCATACGACCCCCTTCCACCAGTTCTTCTGCACGACACTTTAGAAACAACGAGAAATCCTTTTTATATTGTTCGTAATAAGCCTTAGGAACGTTTGAGGGACTATTGCTCGCCATGTAAATGTTACCCTTATTGTTCTCTAAACCTTCAGGAACCTAATTAATCATCAAATCAACAATCATTATTTTAATCTTCACTATAAGAAAATAAATAGATATGAGACTAAAATGAAAATTTTGGTTTACGTATATCTTTCAAGTTTCGGTATTAAATCAAAACACTTTTTCAATTAATTCTTCAGTCAAATGAACATTTATAAATAATAAAAAAAATACTATGTTAAAATATTTTTAAATATGTTAAGATATTTCACTATGTCATCTGCAACTTTGTAGTTAGTTTGCTCTCATCAACAAATATTTTTTTTTCTCAATTGGATATACTTAAAAAATAACCACGGACAACAATTGATAATATTTAAGACTAGAGATGGAGTTTAATTAAGACCTAAAAAGCTAACCAGGTTGTGTGGCCTAAGCGCCAACCATTTAAGGTTTCGAAAGCATTTTAATTTATTTTTACATATTTATTTACAATTTAATTTATCAAACATTTTTTAATGGATAAATATATTATTATTTTTCCCTTTTGCTAATAATATTATACAATTTTCAAATATCATTATAATTATATATATATATATATATATATATATTGTAATTTAAGTTATTAAACAACCAAATATTAATCATGAAATATATTATTTGTTGTTGTTTTTATTAAAAAAAAATACAAAATTAAAAAATATGTGTATACATATATTTTTGTTGAAAGATATGTCTGTTCTTTCTATAAAACATTATTTTAGATCGTGCACTAGATATATATTTATTTTTATATATAATATTTATAATAAAAAAATTTCTAACAATATTTAATTCAATTAAGTTATAACATTTTTTTAATACAAAAACTATATTTTAGATTTATTATTTGATTTTTAGTATTGATTTTTGCATATACTTTGGTGTGTGGACTTCACAAAAAACATTTATGATATGTAACTTATTATTATCTTTCTAATGAGATTAGATTATAAGTTGATTACTCTTTTTGCAAGTTGAACTTCAATTAACTTTTTGAATAATTTGGATTGTAATATGATGATTGAATTGATGTGAATCGCGATTTTCTTTTTTTTTTATTTTATTTTTCATATGTCATTTAAAAAGAACCATTTAAGATAATATCGGACACTAGATATGGATATCTGAGAATTTACATATTGATCTATCAAAGTTTGAGAGACTTGAAAAAACCCATAACTTTGAGAAACAAAATTCTTCTAATATATACTCATTTTCATTATTATTTTTTGAAAATATTATACAATAATATGTTGCATGTGCTGAATGAGATTAACTTATAGGTAGGTATATTTTTTAACTACTTAAAATGAATTTTCAAACATGCAATAATGGTTTTATCGAAATTACGTGATACCTTGGATAGCCACTGAAGGCTGTACGAGGAATGGACAAAATGCAGACTTTTGTCGGGAAAGATTCTGCCATAAAAAGAACCAGGAACCCCAGTGAAAAAGCATGGACCCATATGCTCACCTGCTATTTCACTCCTCAGTTTCTCTTTGAAGCTGTGGAGGGACTTGAAGATGTTGTTGAAATCGTTCCCAGGAAGATCATTCATGAAGATCTGGTATTGGGGAGACTCATGCTTCAGTTCTCGACAAAGCTTCTCCACCAATTTTATGGCTTCAGATATCACAAACAAAGCATTTGGTCCAGAAGAGCAACCCAAGTCTGCAATCGCTAAGCGTTTCGGGAGTATGCTGCGGTAGAGGCTGCTTATTGCTTCCTCTCTCATAACTCTTGTCAAACAAATCGCCTTTTGCTGCATTCATTCAGAGTTCAGACCAAAAATACAAAGAATTAGTACATCATATATGCAATCTTCTGCATGCGTATAGCTCTCTGATAATATACTTGTCTTATGAACCTAAGCGAAGAAAAAGAGAGACATGATTTTACTTCTTGCTATACGTTTATACCTGAACCAAGGAGTTGTTTGCATAGCTTGTTTCTCCTGTGCCTCCATTCATGTGCAGTACTTGGGTCACTTCCATTCTTGTTTTCTTTTCTCCACTTCACTCCTTTTCTAAGGGAGATGAATTTTTATGTTTCAATGCAATGCAATCAAACTCTTATGACCCCTATATATAGAATAGAAATACGGATATGTGTAAGTTTCTTTTGTGAAAAAGAATCTACTTCTCAACATGGGTGAGATCAGCCAGCGTATTTAATATTTGGCTTTTTTTGTTTTTGGAGACTAATTTTTTCCATACATAAAACTTGTTTACTATAAATTTCCTCTCTAAATCATTTTTTTTTTTCATTAACAAATTTAGCTAGGGATCAAACTGCGAACTTTGAACTTAATATTAATTAAAATAATAATTTATAAAATGAAACTTATACTCATAATTATATACTAAATTTTGTCATAGGAAATTTTTAACACATCATCCACGTTATTGGATAACTTGAATATGTATTTCTGAAATATGATCATAAAATTAAATATGGGTGGGTGATTTAGACGAGTGACACGATATATATCACTAAACCTTACGATATCTTATGAAATTTAAATTTAACTCAATCTCATCAATTATACTTATAGTACAAAATTTACATTATGTTAAATAAAGAAAATTATTTAAAACAAACACAACAAAAAGCCAAAGTTAAGGATAACATGATTGGAGTTACAATTGGGAACACAATATAAATAAAAACAAAATGTTAAATAAAATGTGTTTTGAGTGAGACTTGAGGATTATTTTTTTAAATATTCTCAAAACGTGTATCGAAGTCTAAAGTAATAATGTATAACTTTTCTTTTTATAACGTGGATTCTGAGAAATCTCGTATCAATATGATACCATTATAATAACGTCTTATTGAATTAGATATTTAATTATTTTTAAAAATAAATCATAGTGGAAAATAATAATATATAATTTTTATTTTTTAACGTAGATTATTAAAAATTATACGTGAATTAGATATAATATTATTATAGTATATAAGATAATGTAAACGTCACCTTTCTTGATAATTTAAAAAAATTGAATTAGATATCTTAACAATTTTTAAGAGGAGAATAATAATAACACTATGTAAATACAATGTTTAAAACTTTCATTTTTCTTTTTTTGCCCTGAAAATAAATAACATTAAAAATGAACTTAATATCTTCCAGTTTGATTGACCTCGTCATCATCACATAAATCACTCTCGCGTGAACCATCAACACCGACTTCCTAAGTTTTCACCAAACATCAATGGATTCAAATCTCATTCCAAAGGAAAAATAGTCACAAAATAAACTAATCCAAAATTTCAAGCACTTAATTTTGTAGGCTATGTGTAAGTTATATATATAGATTCTTTAGTTTTTGGTGCAAGTGTTAGGAATCTTTAGTCTATAAATTAATTAAATACTTAGAAATTAGCAAAAACATATAATTTATGAGCTAATAAGGACAAAAATAAGTCAGTTAATTGAATTCAAATATGGCTAACTACTTCGTGGTGGATATTTCCTTCTTTTGAATCCAATTTTGATTCATTGGTTTTTCGAAATGTTTCAAATAAGAATTTTTATTTTCTTAACTTATTAAGTTTCAGTTTTATAAATGGAAAAAAAAAAGTAAGGTAAGAAATTTATTTTCTTCAATAGATATGTGCAACATGTCTTAGAGTTATAAAAAAATGAATATTAAAGGTCTTATATTAAAATAAACCAAATATCTGTGAAGGAAGAAGTCCCACATCCGTGGGAACTTCAATTGGGGGCTCTCCTCCTTCTTATAAAAGGAGCCCCTCCCCCCTTATTTCAAACATCCCAAATATTTCTCCTTCTTTCTCTTTTACTTTCCTAGTATTGGTAATTTCCAATTGTAAAAGGAAAGAGTGGTCATTATAAAATTTTCATTTTTGCCTATTGTCGTGGTTATTTTTCTCATCTCTATTTTAGTTGTGTGTATTTATGCTTGGTACTCGATCCTAACAGATGGTATCGGAGTCGTGTTCGAAGTTCCGTTGCGCGTCACTAGAATAGTGTTGGTAAAATTCGAGTATGCTCTGTGGTTGCAGCTTAATCTGATCTTCCACATCGAAAGGAGTTGTTACTTGGAAAAGGTGTGGTAGTGTGAAAGTACTATTGAGGAAAGTTCGGCTAGGAAAGACTTGGTACTTAAGCGTGTCCATTAGTGACCCACCTCTCTTTCCTGGGAACCTACTTGGTGTACTTGGTTCACTGGTTTACTACTATTGTTCCGGTAGACAATACTATTTATAAGTGATAGTTGCATAAGTCCGTATACAACCATGGCGACAAAGTACGAGATAGAGAAGTTCAACTGGAACAATTTCTCGTTGTGGAAATTGAAGATGAAGGCAATCTTGAGAAAGGACAATTGCGCAGAAGCAATCGAGGGAAAACCTGCGAAATGACTGGATAAAGATTGGAAGAAAATTGACTAGAACGCTATTGCAAATTTACACTTGGCAATGGCAGACTCGGTTCTATCCAAGTGTTGCGGAGAAAGATTCCGCAAAGGAGATTTGGGATGCCCTCATTAAATTATATGAGGTGAAGTCACTTCACACAAGGATATTCCCGAAGAGGAAACTCTATACTCTTCGGATGAGTGAGTCCACATCGGTGACTGGACCACATCAACCAACCGAACACCTTGTTTGCCCAATTAGCAGCGAGCAAATTTCAACATAGTTGAGAATGAGCGTGCGGAGCTCTTACTTCGAGCTTGCCGGACTCGTATGATCAACTCATCATCAACATTACAAATAATAATATTGAAGGACAACTACACTTTGACGATGTTGCTGGAGCTATTCTAGAAGAAGAATCCAGGCGAATGAATAAGGTAGAAAGTTCTAAACAAGCGTAAGTTTTGACGATGATGAGAGGAAGATCAGCTGAACGTGGCTCAAGTGGGAGTCAAGATCATGGCAGATCTAGCTCTCAAAACAAGAAGACTTTCAAATTTAAATGCTACTACTCGTGGCAAGAAAGGGCACACGAAGAAAGAGTGTTGGAAGAGGAAGAATGAAGAATCAACCTCACAAGGTTGCATTGCGAGTACTTCGGAGGAAGGAGTAATTCGGTAAGCGAAGCAACGAATCGCCTCTAATGGCGGAAACGAATTTCATGACAAGTGGATAATGGATTCAGGTGCAACTTGGCATATGACCCCACACCGAGATTGGTTTCAAACCTACAAGCCTATCTCGTGTGGATCCGTGTTCATGGGAAATGACCATGCATTGGAGATTGCTCGGAGTTGGTACTCGTCAAATTAAAAATGTATGACTGGTACTATTCGCACAATCCAAGAAGTACGACATGTGAAGGACTTGAAGAAAAATATATTGTCTATAGGGCAATTGGATGACCTCTACTGCAAGATCCATGTTGAAGGAGGAATCTTAAAGGTAGTGAGGGGAAACATAGTTGTCATGAAAGCGAGAGAAAATCATGGCAAACTTGTATGTGCTTATGGGAGACACCTTGCAAGAAAATCATGCAACAACCGCGGCCGACAAGCCAAGAAGAAGTGGCGATAACGTGGCACCGTAGACTTGGACATATGTCGAGCGAGGTCTGCAGATTCTTGCGGAACGTGATCTCATACCCGGGCTCAAGAAGGTCGATTTACCCTTCGTGAGCATTGTGTGACAAGCAAACAACACAGGTTGAAGTTTGCAAGAACCACCACAAGGAGTAAGCAAACTTTGGACTTGATCCATTCTGATGTCCGGGAATCACCGAATTATCTCTGGAGGAGCAAAATATTTTGTGTCGTTCATCGATGACTACTCGAGGAGATTATGGGTATACCCTATCAAGAAGAAGTCCGAAGTATTTGCGCGGTTCAAAGACTTCAAAGCACAAGTAGAACTTGAGACCTGAAGGAGAATCAAGTGTTTGAGGACGTACAATGGAGGAGAATATGTAGATGGAGATTTTCTAGCATTCTCGCAAGCAAGAAGGAATTGTGAGACAATTTTCTGTTCCACACACGCCTGCAGAATGGTGTAGCAGAGCGGATGAATAGAACTCTTCTAGAGAGAACCGGAGCTATGCTGCAAACCGCAGTGCATAACAAAGTCTTTCTGGGCGTAAGCCGTGAATACCGCTCGTTACTTGATAAATCGGTCTCCATCAACAAGAATTGGGTTGAAAACTCCTATGGAAATGTGGAGTGGAAAATCAACCGATTATTCTTCCTTACATGTGTTTGGTTGTCCCGCGTACGTGATGTACAACACCCAAGAAAGGACGAAGTTGGATCCAAAATCCAGGAAATGCATCTTCTTGGGATATGCCGACAATGTGAAGGGGTATCGCTTGTGGGATCCCACCGCCCACAAAGTTATTGTTAGCAGAGATGTCGTCTTTGCGTAAAATGAACCGCAAGCAAGCGGATAAATGACAACTCGGAAAAGGACAAGACTATAGTACAGATAGAGAAGAAGACTTCGAACATTCCTCCGAGTCAGAGGAGGAGCATGAAGAACATGAGCCAAATGAGGTGGAAGAAGGAGAACTCCGACGATCAACAAGAGAAAGAGTCGGACCATCTTGGCATTCACAATATGTGATGACAAGTCATGATGCGTATTGTCTCCTAAGTGAAGAAGGAGAACCTTCAACTTTTCAAGAGGCCGTGAGTGGTTCGAAGCTCCTCTATGGATGGTCGCTATGGAAGAAGAAATTGAAGCTCTTCATAAAAACAAGACATGGCATCTTGTGGAACTTCCAAAAGGTCGCGAGCCATTGGTTGCAAATGGGTCTATAAGATCAAGAGAGATGCCAATGATCAAGTAGAAAGATATCGTGCTAGACTCGGTGGTAAAAGGATATGCTCGTAAAGAAGGCATTGATTTCAACGAGATATTCTCACCAGCTTGTTAGATTGACAACAATCGAATTGTCCCGGCGATGTGTGTCGCATTTGATTTACATCTTGAGCAATTGGATGTAAAAACCGCTTTTCTTCATGGAGAACTTGAAGAGGAAATATATATGCTCCAACCGTAAGGCTTCAAAGAGCAAGAAAACTTGGTTTGCAGTGTTGAACAAATCTCTATACTGGCCTAAAGCAGGCGCCAAGGTGTTGGTATAAGAGATTTGATTCCTTCATTATTAGCCTCTGATACTACGGACTAAGTTCGGACCATTGTACTTACCATAATAGGTTTGAAGAAAATGATTTCATCATATTGTTGTTGTATGTGGATGACATGTTGGTGGTAGGCCCTAACAAAGCTCGAATCCAAGAATTGAAGGCACAATTGGCTAGGGAGTTTGATATGAAGGACTTGGGACCAACAAACAAGATTTTAGGGATGCAAATTCACCGAGACGTAAAAGATAGGAAGATTTGGCTTTCTCAAAAGAATTATTTACTTAAGATCTTGCGGCGCTTCAACATGCAAGATTGCAAGCCAATTTCTACCCCACTTCCCGTCAACTCGTAAGTTATCTTCAAGTATGAGTCCTAGCAGTGAAGCGGAGAGGATTGAAATGTCTCGAGTACCGTATGCATCAACGAGTGGGAAGTCTTATGTATGCCATGATTTGTACAAGACCTGACATTGCACAAGCAGATGGGAGTGATTAGTAGATTCATGGGGAATCCTGGTGGAGAACATTGGCAAAATGTGAAGAGGGTCCTTAGGTATATAAAAGGAACCTCAAATGTTGCATTATGTTATGGAGGATTAGAAGCGATTGTCGGAGGTTATGTAGATTCGGATTTTGCAGGTGATCCGGATAAAAGGAAGTCTACTACCTGGTTATGTGTTTACCATCAATGGAGGGGCAGTAAGTTGGTTATCCAAGTTACAAGATGTGGTAGCTCGTCTACTACTGAAGCTCGAATACATGGTCGTCACCCAAGCATGTAAAGAAGCTATCTCGGATTAAAAGAATAATGGGGGAACTTGGTCACAAGCAACAACAAATTGTCGTGTACATCGTGATAGTCAAAGTGCCTTACACATTGCAAGGAATCCAGCCTTTCATTCGAGGACAAAACACATAGGAATAAGATATCATTTTGTTCGAGAAGTAGTAGAAGAAGGAAGTGTAGACTTACGTAAGATCCACACCGAAAAGAACCTAGCGAGATGTAATGACAAAACCGGTTAATGTCGACAAGTTTATATGGAGTCGATCCTCTATGGCCTATCTGAAGCATAAGCAACATGGATGTGAGAGAAGAAGACATAGTGTGAAGATTTGATTAATTTCATCAAAATCTTCAAGTGGGAGATTGTGAAGGAAGAAGTCCCACATCCGTGGGAACTTCAATTGGGGGCTCTCCTCCTTCTTATAAAAGGAGCCCCTCCCCCCTTATTTCAAACATCCCAAATATTTCTCCTTCTTTCTCTTTTACTTTCCTAGTATTGGTAATTTCCAATTGTAAAAGGAAAGAGTGGTCATTATAAAATTTTCATTTTTGCCTATTGTCAGGGTTATTTTTCTCATCTCTATTTTAGTTGTGTGTATTTATGCTGGTACTCTGATCCTAACAATATCCATGTTCACGGTTTTAAGTAATTTTGAATATCATTGTCTTAAAAAAAAAAAAAAAACACACCAATGAATAGTTTATTTAACTTAAAAGTTGTGAGAAGTTTGCAAATTGATAATTTGATAAGTGTAAGTTATAAAATAGAGGAACGTGGGAAATAAAATATAATTGCTGTACTGTTTACTCGTTTGAACTATTTACAATATCCCTTCAGTCCTTGTATGATTACTAATCATGACTTGCAATTCTTTTTATTAATAGTTTGAATAGTGAATGCATTTATATTTTCTATCCATTCTTTCTTCGTACTCATAAACCTTAATAGTACTTAGTAGTAACAACTTTTAGCCTTTATATTTGATTGGTTGATGGATTTTAAAAAAATTGAAAAAGAAGAAGATGAAAGCTATTTAGATTATAAGAAGAGAATGAAAAATAAATAAATAAAATTTTAAAGTTTGTAATTGACTTGAAATAATAAAATATATTAATTAAATAATTTAATAAATTACTAAAATACTTTGTTTGAAATTCAATAAGAATAAATATAAATTACAAAATGATTATATATAAAGTAATTATTTTTTAAATTTAAAATAATATTAAATAATTATTCTTTAAATAATTAAGAGATTGAGTAAATTTTTGTTTCATATATTAATTGAAAAAAATAAAAGTTATAAATATTAAAATACTAATAAATTTTTTTCAAATTAAAAATAATGTAATCCCAAAAAAATTAAAAATTATGTATATATTATACGTTAGACGTTTTAAAATTATTAAAACTCTAATTATATATTTATAAATTATTAAATAAAAAGTTGACAACAACAAAAAAGAGTAGAGTAAAAATTAAAGTTGATTTTATTATTATTTATTATAAAAAAACGTATTATCAATAAATTATAATCAGCTATGTATATTTTAAATTGAAGGATAATGCTTTTGATCATCAAATGAAATAAAAGTACGTTGAAAATGAATGAAGAATATTACTTCTCAAATTCAGAATAAAAAATAATAATAATCATGTTTGGTATTATTTTTAATCATGTTTATTTTTTTGTTAAATGTTTTCTCAGTATAACTGCCAAAACAAAAACAAGCTGTCGAAGGTGGTCATAGTTTGTGTTCACATGCAGAGCTCATGGTTTTGACGTAATACAATGACGTTTTCTCTCTCTCTCTCTCCTCATGAACTTTGTGATTCATATATTTCATCGTAAAATAATTACAATTTTTTTCTTCTAAAAAATACGAAGAAAGTTTAAAAATTTATATACAATGTTCTTATACATAATTAATCGAAATATTTACTTATCGATTATATACAAAGATATAATTGATTATATCCAAAAATTTTAATTAATATTTTTTATTTATTTATTATGATTAACAAATAATTAAAATTATATTAAAATAATAAAAAAACTATTATTAATAAATACATTTATTTTATTATTTCTTTATATATTTTTAATGTAAATAACTTTATTTTCTGTACTTTTTTTCGCTTTTGAACTTTGTCAAATCCAATATTCCATTCAAACGTTGTATATATTCAACTTGGCTCTTCTTTAAGCTTTTTCAACAGTCAACACACATGTAATGAAGAAAGTGATTATTTAAATAAATAGTTTAAGAAAAGCATCGTAATCAAGGGCTAATATGTATATGAACATAAACATATATGAAAACGGCACAACAAGTGGATAGTGAATAAAATACATAATCAAGGGTTAAATACATAACTCTGTATTAAGCTCACCAAACCTCGATTTGGCTCTTCTCAAAATTATTGTCGTGAACATAGGATCTGCAGAATATAAAATAAAAGAGAATCTTGATTGGACATGAAAAAAAAAACACTAGAATAAAAAACAAATTAATGTTCCACAGTATTTTCCTATGAATTAAAAAATATTTCAAAGTATTAATTGTGGGTTTTGGGAATGGTATTTGAAAATAAAAAAATATAACTCAACAAAGTATGACATTTGTTATTAAATATTTTCCGATGCAACGAATAAGTTTTTTGTGACTCTTTTGAAAATAATTTGTGTTATATTTTCTAATTAAAGTTTTGATATCATGGATTTTAAACCATACTATATTCCATATTTATTAGTTCATATGATAAAAACATTGTAGTTAACCCATTGTATATTTGGAAGAATGAATCTATCGAAAGACTAAAATATAAAATATTACTTTTATTTTATTTTAATAAATAAGTTTGTTTGATTTTATTTAATTTTATTTTATAATTTTAAAAAACAATTTTACAAGATTCTGAATAAGTTGACAAATTTTATTTGATAATTTTAATGCAAAAAACTGTTTGAAATGAAAAAAAAATGATAATAAAATTTATTATATTTGTGATTTTGGGTTCAAACATAAGTCATGCTTTATAATTTTCATGTAAGTAAATTTAATGATAAATTTTTACGTCATAAATTAGTAAAAAAAAACCACAAAATCATATATAAATATTAAAAGCAGGCACTATTTTAAAAGGACAAATTGATTCAAATTTAAAATATAAAATACCAAAGAAAAAATAAATGATCAAAATCATAATATATTCATGTAAAAAGAAAAAAGAAAATGTTAATTATATTTTATACCCTATTATTATTATTATTATTATTATTATTTGAAATTATTTGATTTGGTTTGACCCGCTTGAAGGAAAAGTAGGTATAGCGCTGAACAAGAAAAAAAATGGGTCTGGGCCTTAAAAGGAACAAAGAAAAAAGACTTTCAACCCACAAATTTAATAAAAGAAAAGAAAAGGTCTTCTATTGACACTCGCTCATTGCTATTTAAACCTCCAATTCCAAGAAGTAGAAATTAAGTCAATTTGATTAAACTTAAAATTAGTATGTTTAAATTAATCACTTATTTAAGAAACATATATGATTTTATTATTAAATAAAAAAACAAAACTGCTTATTTTTAACATAAGCATAGATAAATACATAAAAGTTTAAAATATACTTTCTTTTTATCAAACAAAACATATTTTTAAAATAACACAAACAAACTCACCCATTATTAGAAAAAAAACTTCTTCCCAGTGGAAATACACTTTCATTTGTGTTTAGGTGAAATACACAGCAAAAACAAGTTTATGTTGTATCTACCTACATCGAATACTTGTTTACGTTGTTATATTGTTCACACCTCTTATTATATAACAAAAAGTTATATTTTATAGTCAATTACACAACAAAAATAAGTTTTTAATTACGTATATGATGGACAAAAACAAGTTTTTATCGCGTAATTGAGAAAAAAAAATTACAATTTAGTATCTATGTTATTTTTAAATGAGTTTAATTACAATGATTTCGTGAACTACTTTTCAAAAATAAATTAATATATGTATATAGATGCAATATATTAAAATAATCATGGACACATGTGAAGAAGACATTAAATAACAACAAATATAGAAGGATATATTCATTTCATTAACATTTTTCCATTTCGTGTAACGAAATTTAGAAATATTCAATATTTTAATTTTTCTAATGTTAACAAAAATTAGTTATCAGCTAAAGAAATTGATTAATATTTCAGAAATAAATTATGATTGGAACATTTTGGATCCTTCTCATTTACATTTTTGGATCCAATATGCTCTGTGAATGGTGCATAGTTAGACCAAATGAAGCACCAATTTGATTCTATCTCTTACTTGGTATTACCAAGAATAATGAGTTCCAGAAGCAATAAACTTTTTCAGATTTCTTTCCTTTTTCTGTTTGCAATGAATGCAGAATAGAATCGGTATTGATTCCAATTCTTCCAAAATCCGTATTATACTGATCCACATGGTTCCTCGAATATATTCTTCTTCCCAATGGATGGTTCCGTTCCATTGCCATGTCAATGTAATTTCCCAATACTTTCTTTTTAATTTTTCTTTCTAAGTCAATTTTAAATAATTAAAAATTATAATATATACTTAAGATCGTTAGGTATTTCCGAGGGGACAAACAAGTAAAGATATTCTTACAAACGGGTCATGAACCAACTATATAAGAAAATATGACACCACTCTCAACAAAAACCTTAAGACATTGGATTATGGATCTTTCTCACTTATAAGTTATTCAACTTTCTCATTTCTACCTAATGTAGGACTTTAAACTTACACTTGAATTCTCAACATATTTTCCTCAAGTGTGATTTCCTTTCACATTGGTATATCTCCCCCTCGAGCGGAAACAATTTTTAGTTATGAGTATCTAATGATGACCTCACTTGTATCGTCGTTCAACTTAACAATACTAGTTTGTTTAAAACTCTTGTCAGGAAGACTTTCGATATAAGGACCTTTCACTATCTATAATCATACTCAATTGAACTGGTTACCGGATAAATCATCGGCTCTAATACCACTGTTAGGTATCAGACAAAAGCATAAGTACACACAACTAAAAAAAAAAAAAAAAAAAAGAGAAAAACACCGACAATAGGCAAAAGAGTAATTCCACTAATGAAAGAAATTACAACATTTCTCTCTTTACCTCCAAGGAGGAAACAATAACACTCTTTCCTGAAAATAAAGGAAAAACAACTTTAAGATAACCTAAAAGGAGAAACTATTTTTCTCTTTTAATTTATCGCTCAAGTACTAAAGCAACAAGAGAAAGAAAATGAATTGATTTTGGTGCATCTTACAAGGTAAATACTGTGCTCCTTTTATAGTAAGAAAATGAAGCACCAAACTAAGATTTTCCTGATGTGGGACTTTTCTTTTCACAATCTCCCACTTAAAGATTTTGATTAAATTAACCAAATCTTCACACCATGTTTGCTTTATTCTTGTCATCCATGTTGTTTATTTTTCCGCTAGGCCATAGTAGGATCGATTTCATACAAACTTGTCAACATTAACTAGCTTTGTCATAACATCTGTTAGGTTCTCATCCGTGTGAATATTTTGCATATCCACACTTCCTTCTTCCACTACTTCCCGAACAAAATGATATCTTATTCCTATGTGCTTTGTCCTGGAATGAAATGTTGGATTCCTTGCAATCTGACTGTCACAATACACAACAATTTGCTATTGCATGTGCCCAAGTTCCCCCATTATCTTCCTAATCCAAATAACTTCCTTACATGTCTGGGTGATTGCCATGTACTCAGCTTCTGTGGTAGACAGAGCTACAACATCTTGTAACTTAGATAACCAACTTACTGCCCCTTCTACAACTATAAACACATAACCAGTAATAGATCTCTTTTTATCCAGATCACCTATAAAATCTGAATTAACATAGTCTCTGACAACTAGTTTTGATCCTCCATAACATAATGCAACACTTGAGGTTCCTTTGATGTATCTAAGGATCCTCTTTATAACAGTCCAATGCTCTCCACCAGGATTTCCCATGAATCTACTAACTACTCCCACTGCTTGTGTAATTTCTGGTCTTGTACAAATTATGACATACATAAGACTTCCCACTACTAATGCATACGGTACTCGAGACATTTTCATCCTCTCCACTTCATTGATGAGACTCATACTTGAGGATAACTTACAATTGATAGAAAGTGGGGTAGAAATTAACTTGCAATCTTGCATGTTAAAGCGCCGCAAGATTTTCAGTAAGTAATTCTTCTGAGAAAGTCAAACCTTCCTATCTTTTCTATCTCTTTGAATTTGCATCCCTAAAATCTTGTTTGTTGGTCCCAAGTCCTTTATGTCAAACTCCCTAGCCAATTGTGCCTTTAACTTTTGGATTCGATCTATGTTGGGGCTTACTACCAACATGTCATCCACATACAATAACAAGATAACAAAATCATTATCACCAAACCTATTGTAGTATGTACAATGGTCTGAGCTCAGTCTATTGTAACCAAGACAAATAATGAATGAATCAAATATCTTATACTAACATATAGGCGTCTGCTTTAGACCGTATAGAAATTTGGTCAACCTGCAAACCAAGTTTTCTTGTTCTTTAAAACCTTCTAGTTGGAGCATATAAATTTTCTATCCAAGATCTCCATGAAGAAAAACAATTTTTACATCCAATTGTTCAAGATGTAAATCAAATGTAGCACACATAGCTATGACAACTCTTATGGAAGTCAATCTGACAATCGGCGAGAATATCTCATTAAAATCAATACCTTTTTTCTGAGCATATCCCTTTCCCACAAATCTAGCACGGTATATTTCTACTTGATCATTGTCATCTCTCTTAATCTTATAGATCGCAATCAATGACTTTTCGACCTTTCAGAAGTTTCACAAGATTCCATGTCTTGTTTTTATGAAGAGTCTTCATTTCTTCCACTGTTAGGTATTTCTGTTAGGTATTTCTGAGCGGGCAAACAGCAAGGAGATTCTCACAAATGGGTCATAAACCAACTATATAAGAGAATATGACGCCACTCTCAACCCAAAACCTTAAGGCATTGAGTTATGAGTCTTTCTCACTTATAAGTTATTTAAATTTCCCATTTCTACTTAATGTGGGACTTTAAACTCACACTTGAATTCTCAACAAGAATTATGGAGAGGAATATGATCTGATATCTAATTGAGCAAGAGGTTTTTTGGACAAGGGAAAAGAAAAAAATAAATGAAAAATGACAAAAAAAAGAATTATGAAGGGACAAGTCAAGATCTTAGTTTATCATCATTCAAGAAGTATAATAGAAAAAATTATAAGAGAAAGATATAACGATTCAAATTTAGAAACTTTGACCATTTTGTAAATTTAAGTGTGACAATGATGAAAATAATGTTGAAGCAAAAATGACTTAGAAAAAGGAGTTAAAAAGAGGATAAAGTGTTGTTCATGGATAAAATCAAACGAGTATGACAAGAGTGATTAATGGAGATGCTCCAATCACATTACTAGACTCAAGAAATAATTCGTGAGTCTTGCTGAGACTGTCTAGAGTAAAGTGAAATCTACATATCATAGTTTCATTGATGTAAAGGGAATAAAAAAAATTCAATTCAGAAGAAAGATGACAAATACATGTTTCCAATATATTTTATGTCCCTAAGATGAAGAGTAATTTTAGTCTTGGTAAATTGTTGGAAAAAGAATATACAATAGCAATAAAAAATACAATATTGAAGGTTTTTTTAGTCGACAACAAATTGATATGAAAACTCCACTGCCTAATAATAAATCTTTCAAGGTTGAAATTCATGTATATGGAATTCAATGCTTGGTATCTAGAGTTTCTCACCAAAACTAAAAATAACATCAAATGTATGGCCATTGAATTTCAAGAACCTTGACATACTTAGTAAAATTGGTATTGCAACTAAATTGCTTGTATTAGAATTTAGAATCCATGACCTTACAAGTAAGGAGACCAGACCTCATTTATAGCTTATGTTCCTACCAAGTTAATTAAAGTACTTAAGTTAGTATATAAAGATGTTTGTGGTTCTTTTGAGTTGAACTCATTAGGTGGTAATAGGTATCTTGTGACATTCATAGATAATTTTACAAGAAAGACTTGCATTTACCTAATTAAGAGGAAGAGTTGTGTGTTTGTCATTTTTCTTATCTTCAAAACACAAATGGAAAAATTGAAGTTACTAAGGACTAATGGGTGGAGAATACTCTTTCAGTGAGTGAGAAGATTATTCAAGATGTCATAACACCCTACGTTGCACAACACAATGATATTTTAGGAAGGGAGAATAAGAAATTGCTCAAAAGATTTTGGGATGAAATAGATATCTTAACAACTATTTATAGTTTTAATAGATGTGTTATAAGAAGATTTAATAAAATCACTCTTGAAAAAGCATACTGAGGCTCGAAACTAAATATTAATCAGTTTAGAATCTTTGACTCTATTTGTTACAAGCATGTCCCTAATGTGAAGAGAAAGAAAGTTAATAAGGATAAAAAGTTAATTTTACTTCATGCATATGTAAAGTCTATAATCCTTTTACTAAAAAATTATGTTTCGCAAAGACTTGAAAATTGATAAAAACTCAATATTAGGATTGAAATGATAGAAATGATTTAGGAGGACAAGTAATAATACATCTTGATGAGGTAGAAATTTAAAATGAAAAAAGACCTTAAAAGGGGAGGTAGCCAAATACAAGGACATGCTTGTACACAAAAGATTTTTTACAAAAATCACTACAAAAAAAACGCTTATTATCTACGGGTAAAATCCGTAGGTAATGACAAAAATCCATAGATAATGTCACTTTACCTACGGATTTCTTTCCGTAGAAAATCCGTAGGTAATTTGGTCGTAGGTAATGCACTCGCGGTAATTACCTACGGATTATAATCCGTAGGTAATGCACTCACCTTAACAAAACAAAATATTTTTATTTATTACAACCCCCTCCCCTTTATATTATATTTTTATTATTTATTATATTTTCGAAACTTTGAATTATTATTAGATTAAGGGAATTGTCATTGGCAGGATTCGAACCCGATACCTCAAAGTTGGAGGTCGATACTCCAACCACTAAGCTATTAGGATATTTTGAAAATAATTTATAAATAAATTATATTTATATTTATCCGTCTAAATATATAAATATAAAATATATAAATATAAAATATATATAAATATAAAAAATATATATAAATATAAAATATATAAATATAAAATATATATAAATATAAAATATATTTATATTTTGATATATTTATATATTTATATATTTATACATTTATACATTTGTATTTATATATTTATATTTATATATTTATATTTATATATTTATGTATTTATATATTTATGTATTTATATATTTATATATTTATCTATTTATATATTTATATATTTATATATTTATATATTTTATATTTTTATATTTATATATTTATATATTTATATATTTATATATTTACACGAATTAATATAAGTATAATTTAGTTGTAAATTATTATTAGAATATCCTAATAGTTTAGTGGTTGAAGTATCAGTTTTCAACTTGTAAGGTACTGGGTTCGATTCTTGCTAGTGACAATTCTTTTAGTTTAATATAATTTACCTACGGATAGTAATTCCGTAGGTAATTACCTACGGAATTACCCACGGATGATATTACCTACGGATAATATCCGTAGGTAATGGATAATTACTCACGGATAGAATTCCGTAGGTAATATCCGTAGGTAATGTACACTTTACCTACGGATAGTAATTACGTAGGTAATTACCTTCGGAATTATCCACGGATTACATTACCTACGGATAGTAATTACGTAGGTAATTACCTACGGATAGAATTCCGTAGGTAATTACCTACGGATAGAATTCCGTAGGTAATATCCGTAGGTAATGTACAATTTACCTACGGATTTTCATCCGTGGGTAATATCCGTAGGTAATGTAAAATTTACCTACGGATTTTTATCCGTGGGTAATATCCGTAGGTAATGTAAAATTTACCTACGGATTTGTATCCGTAGGTATTATTCCGTAGGTAATAGGGTTTTTTTTTTGTAGTGAATAAAGCATGAATTATGATGAAGTTTTTGCCCCATTTGCAAGATTGGAAACCGTAAGACTAGTGATTTTTGTGACAAGCAATCATTGTTGACCAATACACCATATGAATATCAAATTTATCTTATTAAATGAATCACTTGAGAGGAGGAAGTATTTATATCATAATCACATAAGTTTAAAGTTAAATAACATATCCTATCCCTCTAGGTTTAAAGTAAGTTAAGTTTCTTTAAATATTTTTTTTCTTATTTACGACCACAAATTGAAGTTAAAAGATCCATCGAAAGTAGTCTTTAATGAGTTTGCATCCAGTCATGGATGAATGATAGTCATGTAACTTACACCTTAGTCATATCAAGGTGCCTTATCAATATAAGATTCTCACACAATGATGAGTTGATAATGAAGATCAATCTTGTGAAGGATGCAGAGGGCTAATTCGTTCTCATCGCTTAGTTTGGAGTAAGCAGTTGGCTACCAACAAAGAAGAACAAGTATACAACTTGCATAAGATTTTACATGACTTAAACCGAGCTCAAAGAGTCTAATACAGAAGAATGAGTGACTTCTTATTATAGCTTGGATTTGTGAAGTGAACCACTAACTATGATGTATATATAAATAGAATGAATATGTCTGACTTGCTAATCGTGTTTATATGTTGATGACCTATTAGTGACAAAAAAAGAAAATTGAAGAAATTGATGCGTACAAGTAGAATACGAAGACTGAATTTGAAATGACTCACTTAGAAAACTTTTTTATAATAGAGTTCAAAAAAACTAAATGTGAGATTTTCATGCATAAAAGTAAACATGCTATAAGGTATTGAAAATATTTTAGATATTGAATTATAATTAAGTCTCAACATACACTTGACAAGTTTAAAAGAGATAAAATAGGAGACACGACTCTATATAAACAAATAATAAGATATTTGTAATACAAAATTTGAAGACATCAAAATAACCTTATTTATTTATTATTAAGATGTTATTAAAATAAGCGAACAATTATTTATAAAATTATATTTCTTAAATTTATGTTTCTGACAAATTTAACCATTCTAATCATAATATGATTGAATATTCTAATATTCAAAATTGTTAAAAAGAACATTACAAATCATACGTTCTTATTTCAAGATACTCCAATTTCTTAATTTCTTGGTGTAAGAAAAAAATTGTTGTTGTTTTGTGTTCAGGTAGGATCGAGTACATAACTCTTAATCCAAGTTTTACATTGAATATTTTTGTTGAATAATTGAATATAAGAAATGAGAATGGATGATAACAAATTATGAATTGTAGAAGGAATAACCTTATCAAAATAGTAATTAAAATATAAATAATTATATATAATTTACTAAGTATTAATTTGCTATTATTAATTACAAAATGATTATATAAGTATGTTAAAAACTTTTAATGAACAATTAATTAATATATTTTTTTCTATCCATATTTTTTTACTCAATCACTATGTGACTTTGAGTGTTCGTTCTAGCCTGTTTACTGTCATGCGACAAAAAAATTCATTATTTTGAAAGTTGAAAATCATCTTTGCCCTTCAACGGTATAAATGAAAAGTTAAGATCTTTGGCAGAATAAAAGGTGAATTATATGTACTATAACAGTAATTGAAGCAATGGAGAGCTTAATTCTTCGTACATGTTCTAGCATAATAAAAACTGCGGAGCAAGTGCAAAACATCAATTCCTCTGACAGAAAGAAGCAAAAATAAGAAAGGCTAGTTACATTACATTCTTGTTGTTTAACTTAATTATACACAGTAGTAAGAAGCTACAGAGTATGGAAGGGAAGAAAAGAAAGTAATAAACAGTTTGATTTCAATGCCCAGATTCCTTTCTGATTTTATGCTTATTATCTTGGCTTGTTAATTACAAAGCGAAATGGCCAACGACTCTTCCCGCAGCAACCTCATTTGCTTTGCAATGAACGCCTCTATCGTGCGCCGGAACTCCTCGTTGCTCAGCTTATCCTGCGGATACGATTTTTCTCGCGCCTTCTCCGTCTCCGATCGCTGGAGTTCTCGTCCCGCCGTCTTATACCCATCCTCGCCCTTTCCCTCCGACAAACTCCGGTAATAAACTTTTCTCGTATCAAGGTGATCTGCTGCAACGTCTGAATCACTGTTCACACATGTGTCACCGATCTGGTACTGCTCTTCCTCTGCCACCGAAGTATCAGAAACGGATTGCGCGAATCGGCGGGACTGAGCGAGGAGGGTGGCGATGATGGCGTTGAAGACGGCGAAGACGACGAGAGGATTGCGGAGGTAGTCGGCGGAGAGTCGCAGAGCTAAAGGGAGGCGCGTGAGGAACCACAAGAGGAAGAAGAGAGCGACGCATAGTTCGAGAGTGCGAAGCGTCTTCGTAATGCTGTTAACCATGCTTCTTTTCCCAACTTTCAAGTTGCTCAACTGAAATGCGTCCATGGCCAGTGAATCGATGAAGAGAGAGGGAGGGAGAGAGAGAAAGCCTTTTCTCCTTCCACATCTTCCACTTCTTATATACACACTCCGACTCTGCGACCTCCATTTTTCCTACGCTAAACGTGCTTTTTCAAGAGATTAATATCTTAGACATCCATTGAACCCCTTAATTTTATTATATATATTTCTTAACCTAACACCAAATCAAATATAATCTCCACTAAAGTTACTTTCTATGGCTACGAGTGTATATTATTGATTCAACAATCTTTTTTACATAGCATTTAAAATTTTATTCCATCGTATATGCATGGAATAACTGCCAAAAGACCCGTCTAAAGTTGATGTATCCTTACTTATCCTGCTCAACAACAATCTCTGTAGATTCTTTAATCACCAAATAAAGGAGGTTGTTAATCAACAAAATATTATTTCTAGTTTTTTAAAACAAACATTAATTCTTTTAAAATTAACTTTACACAAACAAACCTAAACTATGTAGGAGTTCTGCACAAATCCATAAGACAAATGTAAAATAGTGAAAAGTAACTTTTTAATTTATTCCTTTCATTTACACTTTTTAAAAATTAAAAGTGATGTGTTTTATTTGAATTTATTTACTCCCTTTCTTATAGTAAAGTGTTGAAAGTTGCAGTAGAAACATTGACTGATTCTGAGGATGCATGTAATTGAAGAAAAGAATCAAAACTGCTCCAAACCTCTCTGGAACTGGCGTGCCAAAATTAAATTATCAGACCTGCTGCTATCTACTCTTCTGTGTCTGTTAATTTTGCACTTCTAATCTCTTAAAAGTGACTTACTCGTTTACAACAAATTTGCATTTTAGGTCCGTACTGTTGCATCAGTCTATTTATGGATTTTTAGCGTAAAATCGCTCCTGCACCTCTTTTCATATCCTCTTCATTACATTACCACTCATGTTTCCGTATTTGCTTAGTATTTGAATACTCTCTCTTACTTTATTTTTCTTTTTATTCTTTCCTATCCTGGTATTAATTTATCAATATATTTATATATATTTTTCTTTTTTGAAATGAAGGCTTCTTCTTCTTCTTCAGTAAAACACTTGGGTGTTGGGTTGGGAGTGTACCCGTTCAACTTTTCAACTAACATATGTTTCGTGTCATGTTGAGGCCAGGCGTCGTTAACTTCATTGCTCTCCACCCACCACACATACACACGCCAAACCCTTCATTTACTCTCAATTTTGCATTCTTTTATATCATGATTGTTTTTAATTTTTTTTTCAATTGAATAAATTTTGCTTTGCTAGCTACCAAACTTTTTCCTTTAAAAAAAAAAAAAGTATTTTAATATTCTTACAAATTTCACTCCTTTAACCTTTTATTTCTCAGAATTCATTAACTTTAAAAAAAATCTCTGTTTTCCTTTCTATATCTTGATTTTACGCCTTTGGCATTTCGTAATTACAATTCATGTATGGGAAACAAATAAATATGTAGAAAGTTCATTGACTTTTAAATTGGTTTACATTTGAGGATTTTTTTTATGTAAGATAAGAAAAGTAATTATTAAAAAAAATATTTATTAGGCACCAATCTTACTAATAATTTTACAATACCAAATATTTTAATATTATAATATTTACTAGAAGGGAAAATTGAAATATATATTTTTTTAAATATGTTATTATTGTTATTATTATTAATTATTTCTATAAATTTGGATAACACAGATTATTGAGATATCTAACTATAAAACGGAATTGTACAATGTGTGTATACTGTTTAGGGATTCATATTTATTGAATTACATTTCTAATTCTTTTAATACCCAACTCTTTATTTTTTTTCAAGAAAATTTGGAAATCTAAATTCTATCTACGGATGCGGAGTAAGAAGCCCATTAGCCCATAATTGAAACACCAAGAAATTTTGTTTTTATTATTATTATTTAAAGGATAAATTGACGAATCTGTTCGATTTAGGTTAGGAAACCATGAGAGAATGGGAATCAATCTCAGAATCATGATGGTAACTTGATCAACAAAAAATAAAATAAAACATCCAAAATTTTGGTGTTTTGTAACTAAAAAATCTAGATTTTTGGAGTTTTATTAACTACACGAAATTTCTTATCTGAAAGAGAGGAAAAAAGAAAATGTATTTTTCATGGCACACATGTCAGTACGATGTTTTTCCTGTATTAATATTAACTTTATAACTTTTAATTATTTATATTATTGTAATTTTTATATATATATATATATATATATATATATGATATTTCAGGTCTGAAAATATTCTTAAAATAAAATATTTTTTAATTATAATTTCTCATCAAATTATTAATTATTTATTTTTATTTATATTATTAAACATAACTAAATCTCACACCTTTTCTTTCTCAACATATTCTATGAATTGATTTCAGTACAAAAAATTCAAGGTTCAAAACATAAATATCCCTATTAGAAAAAAATAACGTTATGACCGATTAATCTCAGTTTTGACTAGAAATATTTTCATGATGAAAAAAAAAAGGAAAAAAATGTCAACTGTAATTAAAAAACTAGTAGAGACATGTACATGTGATTTATATATTTTAAAAAGAGGTTAAAATTTTATTATGAAAATATTAAAAATAAATATATAATATTAAAGATAAAATAATAAAAAAATTATATATACTAACACACAAGTCGATCAACATACATATTATATAACTATAAAAATATATTTTGCAAAATTGATCAAATAACATATATAAAATAAGAATTCATATATAAGTTTCAATTAATATTATTTAATTGAATGATATAATTATAATGTAAAGGTTTAATGACTAGATACTGTTCAACTTACTAATTATATATTTATATTTGTATTAAGAAATAAAATATATTTTTTTCAATTTCTTTAAATCTTGTACAATTTTGTTATTTGAATACTTATAAATTAATTTTAATAATTTAATTTAAAGATTCAAATAATTTAATTTTACATATCACACCCATTATATTGTTTGAGCCCTTTCTTTGGATATTTATATTTTTAGATGTTAAGAATGAAAAAAAATTTCTCTATCTATTTTTTATAAGGTACTTTTTGTTATCTTATTGAGATAATTTACAAAATCTTCCTTAGTATTGAATAGCAAAATAAAAATAAAAATTATGTACTAACAAAAATTACACATTGGGTAATAAAAAATACAGACATATCTTTTTTAATAATCATACTAAAATTAATTTTGTTCAAATAAACTAGAATGGTATCATAAAATACATATTATTTAAAATATTTGTTTAATTAATTAGATAATGTTAAGCATTACAAATTGGATAATAAAATTTTTTAATTTGCAATGATTATAAACTCTAAAAGCATGAGATTAGCAAACACATACTGTAATATTTTATATTACGAACTAATTAAAATCATTTTCACATGATTTCTAAATTAATTTTTTAAAATGTTTAAGACAATATATAATTTTTTTTAAATATCCATAAAACATGTATAAATAGGAAAGTTGAAAACTTGTTTGGTTTTATTAAGAAAAATGTGTCCTCTCCAATATTTTGGAATTGTGGACAAAGAATGAACTGGGTTAGCCTTAGCAGCTTCTTTCTTAGACAATAAATAGCACTGACAAGGACTGTCTTTGCCATGTTGGATTGGAGTGTCAACTCTTCTAATAAACTGGAGAGGATCTTTTCCTTCTCACATGGCGGCGCCATCCTCAATTTGCCACACTCCCTCTTTTCTTTCTCAGCGGTCAAATTGGCTTAATCAGAGGAACTTGAAAAGCACTTCATTTCCTGATCGTTTTTCTCCTTCAAGGTCGTTACTTTGTAGTGGATTTGTTTCAAGGAAACCTGTTCTTAGTAGGAACTCCTTCTGGGCAACGCAAACCATGGATGAATCTGTGAAAACTTCTGCTTCAAGAGATGGAAAAGGCGATGAAAACATCCAAGTGTTTGAGCAAGAAGCTCTCATCGATGGACCATCCCCGTTTTGGTCAAGATTTTTGTCCCATGATTTGGAATACACTCTCAATCGACTGGTTCGTAATCCTCCCTAATGTTCTTCAATCATGTTTTGGCCACTAGAATTCTGAATTTTCACTCTTATTATACCCATCTCCAAGAGGAGGGAATGTCTACACTTTTAGGAAAATCAATATATATATATATATATATATATATATATATATATATATATATTTAAATGTCTTAGGTTTCTTTTGATATGGTTTCTAAAATGCATGAAATTTGTTATAAGCAATGAATTTTAGCAGAATGGTATATGGTTACAAGAAAAAAAGATACATTTTTATCATATAAGGATTAACCATGAACCCGTGGTTGGGAAGAGGATTCACTAGTTAATTATGTAGTTAAATTGAAATAAAAATTTGTCTCTCTTTTTAACATGACTGTATAATCTGTATCATGTTACTGAGTGGGAGGAAAGAATCCAAACCCATGTTATAAAAAAAAATTTTGCTAGACCCGTGGATTAAATGCTCACTTTCTTACTACTAGGTTCATTTGAATATGCAATCCAATCTCTGAAACATAGCATTACATTTTTTTTTTACTAACCAAGATTTTCGAAATCTAAAAATTTCCAGTGGAGAAAGTGCTATCTGAGAGCAATTAGTCAATCATGATTTGAGAATTCTTATTCATTTTTTGTTGATAGAATGGAAGGAGATTGTTGTTCATTGTGCTATTAAAGGGGCGTTTGGAAGAGTTCTTGTGGAACTTATTTAGAATTATCTGAATATTGAATAAGCACTTAAGTAGGTGTGTTTGACAGCATGTCGAAGTAAAACCAAAAAATCATGTAAGATCAATAAATAAATAAATAATGCAGAAGCTACTCAATCTATACTCAATTCTATGAGAAGAAAATGAAAATCAAATTGAATTGAGTTTTTCATTATTTAAATCACCTTATTCTTTTATATGTGTATAAGATAACTTTAGCTTATGAAAAAACTCATGTTATTTATTTTCTTCTTCTATAGATGCTTATGGACAAACTTATCTAAATAGGATCAAGTTGTTGAATGTTCCCTAAATAATGAAGTACTCATGGATTAGTTTTGGAAAAGACTTCCTTAATACACAATCAGCCTTAGTTTCCACTGAAGTATATTTGTTTTTACTGCTTATCTTTTCTGCTACGCAGCTAGAATACAAGATGGATGCAAGGGAACAAAAATAAAGAAAGCCAAAAGCCCAGAATCTAGGCATACCCAGCTCTAAGAGCATACTTCATACTCATGGCTTATTGTTCGATGGATAGAACTGCTAATATGAGCGACCAGAAATAGTGGCACTCTAACAATGTCTTTTTTTTTTTTTTTTTTTTTCCAGAGGTCAGTTACACTATGAATGATGGACTTAGGCATCAATTGATATGTGTCCAAACACCTGGGAAAGCCACCCTTAAAAGCTAGTTATTAAGGAGGGAGAACCAAAATACTCCACCGAACATCTTTCATTACCACTTTCTTAAGACTTTCATGCAGCTGCTGCACATCCATAAATTCAGCAAAATATGCCCTAGTCACTGAATTCATATTAGATATATCCTTCTCTTGAGAACATGTACCACCAAGTTTTTTGCAACCTTCTAGTGTCGCTGACATATTTGAATTATTCACAGATTCTCCCATAAAATTCTTAGTTTTCTATATATGTTCTTCAGACAATGGATGGGGGTCTTATAGGACTTCATTTTCCTTCTTGGAGCAGTTTTTGAACCCTTAATCACCATATCTGGCTATGGGGTTTTTGCCTCTATGATCAATTCTCCTTTAAATTGATATTGTTTAAAGTTATAAACAGATAAATTCTTTCACAAGCATTTCATATGATAAACCTTTTAGACTTATAAAACTGAGTTTAAGATGATGGGTTTACTTGAATTGAAACTTTGATTTCAATAATCTGTTTGAATTCTCATCTTAAGGGGTACCATTGTAAAATTATGTTCACATTAAAGTTTAACTATATTATAAGCTAATGCATTTGGTGCCATTGTTTACAGAGCAAGTGGATAGTGACTGCCCTCTTCGGTGGTTTCATTGTTTGGAGACATGATGCAGAAGCCTTATGGTTCACAGCAGGGTCAATTTTGAATGCATTGCTTTCTGTTTTTCTCAAACATATACTGAATCAGGAACGACCTTCAACCCTGAAATCTGACCCAGGGATGCCATCTTCACATTCTCAATCCATATTCTTTGCTGTCTTCTTTGTTATTTTGTCAGGTAATATCTCTTAACAGTTGTTTCTTTAAGAAAAAAAAAATTACTCAGAGAGGTGGTTCCTAAATCTTAGTTTTGTGTTCATTGCATAAATATTTTTATATATTCTGTTTGGAAGGTGCCAATGATATAGCGATTGTACACAGCACTCGTTAATATTTTCCATTTTTAGTATACGTTCTTGTTATGGAAGCTAAAAAGGTTATTGTGATCAATGTTCTGGTTAAAGGAACTAATCTTGTATTCGTGTTTGTAAATTTTAGAATTTGTTTGATATAATTTTGTTTTTTAATTTCAAAAAACTGTTTTAAAAATTAATTTTGAAGAGCTCTTTTAGATGAAGGAAGATAGCATTGATTGTGACAGAGTCACATCAGAAGTTGGAGGATGACTTCGACAACTTGAACAAAAATGAGTGATGTAGTGAAACCACTAATGTAGACATATATATCATTAATGAAAACACAAAATTAAAAAGAAAAAAAAAGGTCTTTAAACAGTTTTGGTTTTTCAGTTTTTAAAAACGAAAAAGTTAAAAATTATTTTTAAAAACAGTATATAAATGTTGGGGATTGAAATGTAAGTTTTCAAATTGTGTAGAAATAGGAAAGTTAAGTAATTTATAAGTAAGAAAAATTCATAACCTAACGTTTTAAGATTTTGTATTGAAGGTGGTGTCATATTTTCTTATATCATTGATTTATATCTATTCGTGAATCTCCTAGTCTCAGCCCCTTCGCAAGTACCCAACCCAACAACAGAACACAGTGTAGCTATACCAAATATCTTCAATCTTTTGATAACATGGGAATCGTAGTTTGAAAATTCCTTGGCAAAACTTAGTTGCTTTGTTGTTTTAGAATTGCTTCATGAAATAAATGACTCTTTCAATATAATTGCCATGGCAGTCATGTGAATGACTCTAATACAAACAAAAGTTTTATTTTTTTAATTAGGATTTGTTGTCTTTGTACTTCATGGAGGTGCTGATGTTTTTTTATTTCTTTGGTTTTTGAACCCAAATAGAGTTATATGGTTTCACTATGATCATTTGTTTGTTTCTCTTATTATATTACAGGCATAGAATGGCTTGGGCTAAACATATTCACCATTGCCATCAGTGGATTGGTCATGACTTTTGGTTCTTTTTTTGTAAGTGTATAATATTTCCATTTTAGCCTTTCTTTTGTTGCCTCGTTAGTATAGCTTTTATTCCTTGTGTTTTTGGTACCTCAAATTTCTGCTTTTGCTTATGATTCATTTAAAATGGTTATCTCAATTGTCATATCTACATTATCTCTTGCATTAGATCCATGTGCATCATTACAAAATACTGTATACTTTTCTAGATTTACAACACTGTGACTTGGCTTGTGCCGTGCCATTTGACAACTTATTTGACGCTTATTGTTTTCAAAGTATTCTGATCTCATGCGGCAAAAGCTGAAAAGTCTGTTCATAGGAATCATCATCGATTGATAAAGCAAAAAACTTGAAAGTAGGTATTGGAATGTGTATAACATTCCAGTTAGGGCAATTGGGTAAGACATTAATGAATACCTTAATCATTAGTTTATTAAGAGCAGTGAACGTGTATTGAGTGTGAATATAAGCTGTTTATGAATTAGCATTTTGTCACACAGAAAACTTCATTACTCTAGCCAACTGAATCAGTTTATAGAATTTCCTTGTCGATGACCTGGAAATTTCTGAATTTGATTATAGTATCATCATAATAGAAACTATTTGTGAGCATCAGTTGCTTATGCTTGTTCTATGTTTCCAGTCGTACCTGAGGGTGTCACAACAACTTCATACAGTGAGCCAAGTGGTTGTTGGAGCTGTTATTGGTTCCATTTTCTCTATTTTATGGTACTGGCTATGGAACGGTCTTGTACTGGATGCTTTTGTATCTTCTCTGTGGGTTAGAATCGTTGTTGTTTTGGGGTCTGTAGGACTCTGCATAGGTTTTGTTTTATTTGCGATTCGTTATTGGATTCAGGAGGACTAGAACTTCAAGATGTGTAAAACATTGCAATGTGTTTTAATGGCCAATGATACATCTCATCTTGTTTCTTTCTAGATTAAGGTCTTATGTCATGTTGCCTGGTTATCAACTGAAACTTGTTTATGACAATACTGGCTGAAGTCATTAGCTCTTGAATCCAACTCCAGATTAGATGTTTCTGAAGGAAGTTCAGCGCCACAAAATGCTGCAGAAATGTTTGTATGTGTTTAAATAAAGTCCAAACCAGGGTTTAAAAAACTAAATTACATCATTACACTAAGATAAACACAATTGGATGTGTTTAAAGGAGTTCAAATTTGTCTTAAATAAGGTCTTTGATTGAGCTATCGATTAAAGATGCAAAGTCCACAGAGTTTTGATCCTCTGGATAAATTTATTATTTCAAGGAAAATGCAAGAAAAGGTCTTGAACTACGTAACCAAAATATAAAATAATACTTTTACCTTCAATTAAAAATATTAATATCCAAAATGAGCACTTACTGGATTTCAAATAACTTCAGTACAAACTCACTTTCATAAAAAAAGTCTTTTTTTTTTCTTTCACTCTTGGACTCCCTCCGTCTACTTCCGAGAAAACCTTTGATCAGTTTTGGGTTTATAAAATTAAATTTGATGCATTTGAAAGCAAGTTTTCATTACATTTTGAGTCATCCCAGCTTCACCTAATGTTATATATATTTAAAAGATACGTCTAATAATTATGTATCAATAAAACAGCTTGATTTAATAATATTTTGTTTGATATTGAATTATTGTTTTAGCCCGTGGTATCAACATAAAAAACGTTTGAATTATATCAAGCACAAACGCAAGAAAAAAAAAATTGTAATGACATAACTTGAATTTATAATATTCTTTTAATTCAAGCTTGAGGTTATAAATTATAATAATAAGCTTCTGATTACGAAGTTAAAGACTAGAAGTGAGGTTGAGTAACCCTACAAGTAGACACCATCGAAAAACTTAAGAGCTGCTTTTGCTCTGCGAGAGAAAGTGAAACCAAGAAAACATAAGTCTACATCCTCCATGGCAGTGTATCGATGAACCTCCGAAACACTTGGTAGAGAAACCCAAGCGTGTATGAAACATGTTTTCCGACAACACAAACAGACAAACTTTAACTGTGTACAGTGTAATATGCGAGTAGTAAGGTAGTAATTCCGTTCCGTTTCAGTTGCCAAAGTGGCTACCTCCGTTCCCACCTCCAGAGCCAGAAAATCCTCTCTTGGCTCTGGATCTTCGCCATCGCCGCATGTTCGCCACCCTCGCGAAGATCTTCCGAATCAGATACAGCTTCCGAGACTGGCGCGCAATGAGATCACCCGTAGAGGAACTCTGCCCAAGCATGATTCCATACCCGTCTTGGAAAGATTCCATTCCCCCGGTGAGAAGCTGCCAGAACAAAGCCCCCCCTGCAGCTCCTCCTCTCTTAGCCGAAGCGTATATTTTGTAATACACTGCATTGAACACTTGATCCCTTTCGTACGCCTCGTACCCCGAACCTCTAAACGATTTCCCAAATTCTGCCACCAGAATCGGTTTCCTTATGGTGTATTGTGCGTCGACGAAGTGAGCACTGAGCCAGTTGTTCAAGAACGAAAGCTGATCCTGCTCGTTTGAGCTCGATACCCTGTTTATGGTGCAATCAAATTAAAAATATGAATTTGAGAATGTATTAACTGAATTGTTTCGGTTAGTTAATAAACTAACTAACCATTGGTCGGGATAACAGTGGACTGTTGCAAAATCAATGGCTTGGATTCGGTTATTTGCAATGAAGTCTGTGCCTATGTCGAAACCTGGATTCAATCTTTTTCTCTGTGGTGTTGATTGACCATAAAACCCTTCCAGTCCTGCTTCCAATAAGTGGTTCCTGTCTATGGACTTCACAAACCAGGCCATTTCCGTGATCCACGCCTACAATCAAACAAGAAAGTGGAAAGTTAACGAGTCAACTCATGATTGAGAACGAAACCAGGTCCGTGATTTACGTCTTTACTTGACAAGGACGCTACTCTAGGTTAATTTGTCCTAATCATATCCTTAAAATTTTCATCGTTTTATGAATAAAGTACTACATTTTAGAGCTAGATTTGGTTCAAATGGAGCACTAATATCTATGACGGAGAAAGAGGTAGAAAGTCAAAAGGAAAAGAAAAAAGGAAAAGAAAAGGGTTGGAAGGCGAACAAGCAAGTAATGATTTTTGACCTGAATAGTCCTTCCTGAAGGATCCGATGTACACCTAGGCTCGTTCATAAGCTCCCACGCCATGATTGTTGGGTCATCTTTGTAATGGGTACCGGTGAATCTGTTGTATCTGTTAAGAACAGTCTGTGGAAGATGCACAAAAATCAGAACTCGAAATCTGTTAATTTTAGAATTAGGAGCAGAACAAATGAAAAAGTGATTATAACAAGAGATTAATGCCTTTGTATTTAGATTAGATGGTAACGGTAGAAGGAACACAAATTAGAAGAGACAAAAAAGTACAAGAACTTGTCTGGTTAAAGGAAGCAAATTTCACCATCCAAGGTTTTAATCAGCACACACAACTCTACCAAGCAAGACAAGAGAAATTCTACTAACCCTGACATGGTTCATGTAGTAACCCTTAACAACAGGGCTCCTGAAGAAATCATCATCTGAAGTAAGGTACTGTCCGTGGCTTCTAGCCCAGTTCACGTACTGCTTCTTGCCTCCAAAGTTTTCATAGTTGTTCACCAAGCTCAGTATGAGCTTAATTCCGTACTTTCTGGCCTCAGATATAACGAAATCCAGCCCCTGCATACCACAAATAGAGAGAAATTAAAAATAAAAACATAAACATAATACATCCAACAAGAACTGATATGTTAAAAGGCAAAAAATGTCGAAACTCTTGGTCTCTTACCGTGAACATTTGCTCGTTATAGAAGCCAGGGGAATATTGTAGGGGTCTATAACCACCATCACTGAAGGCCCAAGTTCTAGCAACAGTAAGGCCATGACTTGTTGCTTCTCGGAAGGCATTTGAAACCTTGAATCTCTGAGATGGGTCAGAAGCTGTATACATTAACCAGTAGGCGTTGAAGCCATTTGCATAGTAAGGGTATCCATTCAGCGTGAAGTGGATGCCTCTGGTTCTGACGAAACCATCTCTTGCTTCCACGGTGGCATGGAAACACTCCTGAGGGACCAGAATGGCCAAAAGAAAGACCACGGCAAAATGCTTCATCTCTTGTCCAGTCTCTTACACACACTGAAACATCCACTATGTATGGCTTCTCTTCTTGTTTATATGCTTGGAATATAGAGAGATAAGAGCAAAAGTACGGCTCTTTGGCAGTTGCTAGACCCTGAAAAAAAGTGAAAAAGTGAGTTTGTCTTCTTACATTAAAAATGCAATTATAACTTATATGTAATTTTTGAGAAGATTAAGTTTGTGGGATTTCAGAATTAGTGACCAAAAAAGTTATTAGTGTTTATCACTAAATCTCTTTTTCTAATTCATTGATTTTTGGTTCCAAAGTTTAAATAATTCCTTTCCTATGTTCTTTCATTGAAGGCTTAGGGTAAGCTAAATTAAATGTTCATTTAATAGATTCTTATTAAATGAAAATGTAATTGTAAGTTTTATTGTGAATGTTATAAAATCAATTTTGCAAGTTAAAAAGCATGAGAGAGAAGTCCACAAAAGATTCTCATAACTACCGACACAGGATTGGTATGATGTGAAAAACAGGCAAACCATCTACTGCACTTTTTAATGAGGCATTATGAAAGAGAACAGTGTTACCAACTTTTGCAATGGACATGACAAATCAATAAACGGGAGGAACGATATCTATCTTCGTAAACTTTATGTAGTTATCATCTATTCAATATCAAAATTATCTCTAGCCCCAACGAGAGTTGAAGAAGTGTGATTAACACTGAAGGTTGTGAAATTAATTGGTTGAACAGCACCGACAGCAACCCTATGTGCTACATGGATCTAAAACAAACGTAGTACACATGCATGGTCCATTAGATTCTACATACATCCGGAGCCACTAAAAAACTAACAATGTCCACGCTCAGTTCGATACATAAAAAATGAGAAAGAAGAACAAATAAGTTCAGTAGAATTCGTCCAAACAGTTCTCTATTTAAATTTTTCCATTTCTGATAAAGGGCTTGTTGTAGTTCTATGTTTGAATTAATTAACATTTGCTTGGTTGGTGGTAAGGTTTGTTGACCATGGCTTCCTCTTCTCTTGTTTTGTGATGTGTATCTATCTAGTATCTGATCCAGCACGCGGCATAGTTTGGATAAGTCTGAAATTGGACCCATGCATTGAAGCAGCATCTGGTCTTTATACAGCGTTATTTTCATTGGTTCCACCGTCACTCTTCTGTCCCCCTTCAACCATTTGCATTGCCATGTAGTTGGAATTAGACCTAACCGAATTGGATTGTAATATCCAATGTTCAGATGCTGAACTAACTATGGTATGCAGACCAAGTGAAGAGGGTTTATAGGATCTGTGATAAATGTGGCAAGGAAGAGAAGAAGAGTTTGGTGTGGTCCACAGAGAGGGGCAAGTATGAATGCGTGGGATGGGATGAGTGTTTGTGAAGAAAATCTCCAGGATTGGCGCAATAATGACCAAATCTAACACACTTTACCACACCATCTTATGCTCGTGCCTTTGTCTCACCTTTCCATTTCCATTTCTGCAATTAGGTTTTCACACAGATGTCACTTGAGCCATACACTTTGATTTAATGGTTCAACTTTTTCTTTTTCTTATTTTCATAAGATTGAAAAATAAGGTTTAATTTTTTTAATTCCTAACTTTTAAAATTATTACAACTCACACTCACTTAACAGTTAAAGTTTACTATTGTGACATTAAAAATGTCATTTAATTTTTAATTATTAAATCATAAATAAAAACTAAGAATTTAATAATTATAAAATAAATTGTCAATATTTTTATTTAATTAATACATAACTGATATATATATATATAATTTTTTAAAATATTTTTAATTATAATGTGATTATTTATTAATTAATATAATTAAATTTTATTGTATTAGCATATTCTATAAATTACTGTTTTAAAAAGTGATAATTAAAAATCATCGCTGAATAATATTTTTTTTAAGTTAAATGATTTATAATAAACAGTAGTACTGTCACCTGTAAGTAAATTTGGATTGATAGGACCAAATTATATCGATTTAAAAAAAATAAGGAACCAATTGATTAGTATCCACATAAAAATTAAACAAAATAATTAGTGATTACATGTAGAAAAAAATTGTAAGTGAAAAGTAATTAATATGAAAAAAATTATGAGGAAAATATATAGAAAGGCGGAATGGATCTACAAATAAGCATGGATATGCCATTATCATCTCAAAATTTTATTTTTTATTTTAATTTTATATTAAAATATATTAATTTTTTTCTTTTTGAAAGATATTACATCAGCCTTTTCTTCTACCTCTATCTTAATTTTTAAAAGAAAGACATTTCTTTTTATTAACATCTTCTACTTACTCATGTATGAATGAATTAATGAAAGAGATGTTTTTCTATAACGTTTTAATTTATGTGTTCGTTTAATGATATTATTTTAATACATGTGATAAATATGAGAATTATTATATAAAAATATTAAAATATAGATTTTAACTATTTAAAATTTTATTTTTTAAAAGTTAATTAATAATTACACAAACACTTTTATAATCATAAAAATACTTTATTTTTATTTTAATTTATTATTTTTAAATAAATATTTTTCTTTTCTTTTATGTTATTTTTTTTCAAATAAATATGTATATCTTTTTTTATTTCATTTTTTTCTAAGGTATTTTTTATCAAAAGAACCTTAAAAATAAAATGAATAAAGAAAAGAAGAAAATAAAAATGGTTTGTCATTTGTTTGCTTAACATTAAAGATGTATTTTATATTGTTTTCACTTTTTTTTACATTCTATTTTAATGGAAAGTTTGTTTCAGTTGTAACATCGAAGTTGAAGTTAATACAAGCGTCAACTTCAGTTTTTATTTTTGTCTTTTAATGAAATAATAATGATTCTGTGTTTTTTTTTTTACTTTTTAAGTTTTTTTAATAATTATAATATTAGTTAATAAATAATTATTATTTTTGAAATAATAATAATAAATTAATAATTATTATTACAAATAATAATAAAAATAAAACTTATTAAACTAATTATTTATTATTAATATTTATTATTATTATTATAATAAATAAAAATAAGATTGTATCATCAAATATTTTTACCTAAAACTGACTCAGATTGTATATTTTGACAGTATATATTATCGTAATTGCATTTGTCACACACCATCAAATTTTTTATCAGTATCATTTTATAATTTGTTCGAAAACAGAGATAATTTGAGATTATCAATTTGACATAAGACATATGTCATTAGACTTTACTTTCAAAATAAACAATGGTTAAGTTTCATTAATTTATTTGGAGGTTTCATGTATTAATAAATTTATTTATTAACTTTCTTTTTATGAAATTTGAAAAAAATAATTTGAAGCTTAAAAAAAATAATGGTAGGAAGAATGAATTTTTTGGTTCCATAGCGCTGTCCACGTAGAAATGTTTGCATATTTTTGTGAGCAAATCATTAAGAGTTTACTGCATTGTATTTGCAATCTTTATTAAACAATCCTTGTATCACTAGACGAATTTGGATTCTATCTTTCACATCTTTCATTATTGGTTGGATCCTCGTCGAATCCACGTTCGTACCATGTTACTAATTGCACTGATGCAAGTTTGTAAACCAGAGTCTATTTTGGAGTGTTAGTAAGATGTTTTACAACAATTCCCTTCCTTCCATCTTGAAGCTTGGATGCTTTTAAGGATGAGTAATGATAGGAATTAAAGAGTGAATAGTAAATTTTAAATAGATACGGGTCGCCCAACAACAGATAGATTTTTCATTCTTATAATCCATTCTTGAAACTTCAATTTTGTATAGTAATCTTTTTTTCTACTTAATTCTTTGCATAGATTTTTCTTGTTTGAATGCCTTGGAACTTCATACATTCAATTTCATGTCACAAACCTGGAACCCCTTTCAAACGCCTAAATCAACCCTTAGATATCATTATATTGAAAACTAAAATCCAATACATATTATTCATCCATATCTATATAAAATCATAGTCTATATTTTCAACTTTAAAAGATGAAGTTATTTATCAATCATATAATACTATATTAATATCACCTTCTTCCCTCATCATCGACAAATATATATATTTACTTTCTTCAAAATCATAACAAACAAACATATATTCTCTTTTTAAGTGAGTAGCAAAATAAAATTCCAAGTGATTTCCATATAATCTTTTAAACTGTTTAAACTCCACCATTGATTGGAATTTAGATTAATGGTGGGAGGTTTGAGCAGTAATCATGAATTCATTGACTCTAACTCAGTGCGACTATACACAAAAAAATAAAATTAAACTCCAGAATTAATATACTAACCTCATCTCTCACAAGTTCCAAACAAAATTGTTAGAAGCCTTCGTGGACCAACTGCACATAACTCCCAAATAATTGACCAAGTTTTGCATTTCGTAGCAACATTTAATCCTTTTTGTGAACTTTGTTTATAACATTCAAAACTGTATAAGCCTACCTAAAATTTTAGCCACGGCCTGGTTCAAATGTGATAAAATATTACTTAATAGTAAATTAACTATTGTTAATTTTTCGACAGTTTCTCCACACTTTACTAAATTAACTACTACAGTTAAAGCATCGACAGTTTATCTACACTTACTGTATAATTTAGGATGAGCAACTTTTTCCTGTGAATGGTTCTGGAAATTCCGAATACTACAATTGACTAAGACTACAAAACAAATAGGTGGTAAGGCTTTTACCATTCACAGTGATATATCTAAATCACTAACGTAATGCATCTGTGACCTAGGTTTACCAGTAGTGTCAAAGAATTACTATAATTTGTAATTTACAAATACGCTTTTTCTCCAACGACCAACCAACAGACAAGGCTCAACAAAAGAGTTCACTATGCAAGCATCGTGCCAGATGGATCAGAAGGTCAAACGTATTCTCAAAATTTCCTAGAGCTAGCACCCACCGACTGCCAGAAAATAGCTACTGCTCAAAAGAGGTAAGTTGACCATATGGTGGCGTTTAAAATTTCTATTGTGATCTCCTACTGTATTATGTGGTAAATTACTTGGCTACATCTTCATGATCAAGAACTAGATCATGCTCAGCAGAGGATGATCCTATTCCAGTAGGGAGATAAGACCATGCTATTGCAGCAGTACTAAGAGCAATCACAGTTGTGATGGAGCCCCAAATCCATCTCTGCCTGTTGCTCCTCCTTTGCCTCTCACGCCGTGCCATCTCTAAACAAGACAGCCAAAAACATAAATGAGATTAACAAATTAATCAAAGCTAAAAATAAGATAGAACATATTTTAGGCTGGGAGCAAGGTAACCATGCCAACTGACAAGCAGACATTTCCTTGATGTATAAAATCTAGCAAAAAGGGGCCACGGACAGTGATCCTATTTTGGATAATAGACTCGCTAAAAGTAGTTTAAATAACGTAAGTTTTGCTCATTAGTCATTAAAACGACTGAGAATTTTTTCTCTTACTGCAACAACAATAAAAAATAATACCTCCCAAAAGACATCACATCCGGACAGCATTAAATTTGTGCGAAACTTGCAAGAAACAACTATCACCCGTACAAACGTTTTATTCCATCCGTGTACCCAATATTTTTCTTTGTTAAAGATTCCATGCACATAATATTCAGAAGTCATTCAAGCAAACCAACTAAAATTTAAAGCTTTAAAGAAATACCAAAACTACATAGACCTAACATAAATAGTTAAACACCACTGCACATTCCAAGCACACTTTATAAAAGTAACGTGTAAATAGGGATTAACGAAGCCATGCGCTCAAGATATCTCAACATTCAATAAATCACCATGACGAAACATTAATGCATAAAACCATTTTTTTGTCTGTTAAGGTCAAGTGGGTACACAAGGGAATGCCACAAATAATTTTAAATAACCAATCACGATTTTTTATTTACAAAATCATAGATTGAAGCGACCTGATAAAAACACTGTCTCCACCCGTGGACAAACAAATTTGAACAGACAGAAAAGCAACCACACAACAGTCACAGTCAATAACACGATACTTGCTCAGCCCGTACGCTCATGTCTATCAGCATCTCCCTGGACCATGTATAATTGTGCCAATATAATCTAAATAAACACACAGTATGATGAAAATTGTGTAACAAGGAAAATAAATTAACACAGCTAATTTAAGATATGCAGTTAAATGTAGAATAAACAATAATTGATATGTTTCTTTGATCAACACAATTATAGACCAATTAAATGACAAGTCTCACCTACTGCTTCTTGGTTCCTCTGAGACATCTCCCTATTCATGGTCTCATAACAATGGAGACGTTCTGAAAGTCGAGCAATATCAAAGTTCTTTGCTTGAAGTTGAGCCTCCATCTCTGCCTCTACCTCCGCCCTGGCAATTTCTTGTCCAATGTTACATGATATAATCCTAGCAATATAAACTTGTTGACATAGATCATCCACACCATCAGAAATAAGCTGTTCATCCTCGGCCATAGAAGGAAGGTCTGCAGGCAAAATAGTTCCTGCTTGATATAACCCTTGCCTAATACTTTCCCATTGGCTTCTCATGGTGTTTAGGGATATTTCAGCTTGCTTCCGCTTCTCAATCTCCACCAACAGACTTAATCTCATTTCACGCAATTCAGCTTCAATATCGCGCGTAGAATTTTGACTCATGCCGTCGGAATAAAATTCTACAAAATGAAAAGAGTCAAGCAAGCAAATACAAGATATGAAATATTTTTAAGAGACTACATTACAATAGTAATAATCCTCTTCCATCCCTATATGATTAGAAAATGCCATAAGATTGATAGCTACTAAGTAAAAGAAATAATAGCAGTAAAGTTAACCAAATTTACCTTCCCACGCATCATAATACTCCCCACTAGGACTGCTAAAGTTCATAGACAGATATGTTGCATTTTCTTCCCCATCTGTGTTGCTTGTGAAACTCGTTGAGTCTGCTGGATCAAAGAAGTCTTCAACCTCTCTAACTCTGGCCAAATTCAATGCAGGTGGCTTTTCCTCAAGTAAATCATTAGTTAAACTACTACTTCCTGTTTCTCTATGACCAATTGCGAGGTCAGCACCATTGTTGCTATCCAGTTTGCTGTCATAGACACCATTCACCTTGTCCTCTTTAACAAGTTCAGGGTTTGTAAAATTCACATGGAGGTCACCAGCGGAACTTGCAACAACAGCATCAAAACTCTTATCATTAACATTTTCATCATCATGACTGTCAACATCAGAGCAACTCTTGATGAGGGGGCGTGGGCCACGACGTTTGTGGTTGATGATGTATGGTGAAGGAGGGAACGAAGAAGGCGTATCTGGAATGGGTGCCACCACAGGAGTGGTATAAAGTGTAGGCTTCAATGGAGGACGAGGTGCCTTATTTTTCTTGGCAGGAGCTTTAGTACTTCTCCCTAGCTTGTGTGAGTTCGGGATAGCAATTGAAGTTGGAGTAGATTTATCAACTGGATTTGAAGCTCCCGGTTCTATCAACCTATCCAGTGCTATGGCAGTAAAAGTCGCCATTGCTGTACAAACCACAAAGAGCAATATAAATGAAGACTCAATAAAGTTCCCCACATTTTTAGCAATCTCTCCACAACCCTTATGAAATAACTCAAGAACACAATTCTATTGAATGATTGAATCTAATCTAAATAAACAAAATTGAATTTTGCGTCTTCTTGAGAGAAGCACAAAATAAAAGGAGAAAGGGGGAGGATCATTTTGTCTCCCCCAGTCCAAACCACCACCATATGTAGAGAAATTGCATTCAAACGAGTCAAAAATTCAAAACACAATTTTCTTTTAATTAATCTAATTTAATTGTGTTGCAAGCTGGAAAAATACAAATTTTATTTTCTCGTGAAAAACTCCAAATAACAAAATTCCATGCCATATTCCCTCCTTCCCTCGACATATTAAAACCAAAACACATAACAAAATAATATTTAGATATTATTTTCCCCGGAAAACTAAGGACAATAATAAAACCACGTCGAGAGAAACCCAAACGAAATCACCGAATACCTAAACTGGTCTCATAAACGGAATACAATTCAAAACTCAAACAACTATCCCAATGTGACGAAAACATCAACAGAGAAAAAAAGAAAAGAAGTGTTAAGACGCGTGAGAAAGAGAAAATACCTAGAAAAAAAGGAAGAAGAAACAGAGAGAAGGAAGTGAAAATGAAGGAGAAACTTGAGCGTGAACAGCGAAGCAGAGGTAGCGGCGGGAAGCATAAAAATTTGTGGAAGTTTCTCAGTGTTAACGCTGGGGACTATTGTGTTGTGTTGTTTGTCCCACACCTACGTGATATGTGTTTCATATATTTAACACCGAACTAACCTAACCTATTTTCCAAGAAATCAAATAGTTTACTTTTTTTTTTTTCTTTTTATCAGTAAATTTGTACAGAGAAATATTTTTTTAAATAGAGAGAAAGATGAAATGATGACCGCCTCTTGAGTTGACCTCCGCGATTATTTGGGCTGGACATCACCCTATTCTCTCTATCCTTCTATATCTCTATTCTTTTCTTAGTAGTATTTTTATTATCTTTTTCTTTTTGGGTTCCTTCTTCTGTGGACCCTCCTTGGCCCAGCCATTTAAGTTCGCGGGACCAGAATAAAAATCTCGATAAAGCACGACGCCGTTTTAATGAATGCGGACAAGCCCGTTGAACTTGAACCGATTTAAAAAATAAAGAACGAAGGAAAGCCCCTCTCCCTTCTTGCCCAAGACATGTCGTATTCTATTCTTCCAGAATTTGAAATTTTGAATTTGATATTGATTGGATTTGAATTCCAAGTTCAATTTTATTATATAAGATTTGAAATTCAGTTGTAACTATATTAGCTCAAATTTAAAATTTAAATTCATTTAATTAGATTAAATGTTATTTTTATTTTTATAATATAATTTAAATTTAGGTTTCATTTATATTCATATATATATATATATATATATATTTTTAATTTGAATAAAATTGATTTCAAATTTATTATATCTCATAAGTTTAATAAGATTTTATTCAAACTAATTTATTTATTATATTTTTCTACTAAATAATTCAAATATTTTTCAAAATTAAATTATGAATTTTAGATATGATGCAAATGTTCAATCACTTTAATTAAAAGTCTTTTTCATATATATATATATATATATATATATATCACTTTTTTCATTATTGAATAAAACTTATATTTTATAATAAATTAATTGATATCCGATCTAAATCCAATTAATGATTGAATTTAAATAAAAAAAATTGGATAGATACCTATACATGAAAATTAACTTATATTTACATAGGAATATCTATGGATATTTTAGATTTATTTTTTCATTATTAATTTAAAGTTTTATGATTTGAATTTTTTTAAAACTAAACCTTATTTTCATTTTGAATTTTCATATTCAGATTCTGTTTTTTTTTCTTCTTAATGTTACATATCAAAAGTAATAAAATAAGAAATTATTTCCCCTATTTCCCTCTCTTAAGGTCATTTTTTAAATTAAAAATCAATTTAAAATAATTTTGAAAACAGATAAAAAAAGTTAAAAATAGATTAAAATTATATTTATTTTTAAATTAAAATTTAATCTAAATTGAATCAAACTAAATTAAAATTATAATATAAACAATTTTATAATTTAAAATATAAATAATTATTATTTAAATTAAATATAAAAATGTATGATAATAGATTAAAGTTATAAAACATAAGAACTTCAAAATATAAAAATTAAATTAGAACGTCAGAGTAGTTCTAAATTAAAAAAAAAAATTTCAAACTCATTATGGAAAAGAACAATACAAATTTTGAAATGGCCTCTCATTTTACTATATATTAAGAAGTCATTATTTTTTTGTAATTTTTTTAAAATTATTCATAAAAAATATACATGCAAATTTCTTTACAAAAAATTATTTTAAAAATAAATTTCAATTTTTTCTAAAACAATATTTATAACAAACAATTATAATTTTTTTTACAAAATATTATTTAGACTAAATTCTTATAAATTATGTTACAAATATATTAGTTATATAACTTTTCAAATAAGAATTTGAAAGAAAATTAGTAGAAATTAATTTATTTTTTTTGCAAGAAATTTATGAATATAAATTTGCAAGAAATATTTAATAATATTTGAATAAATGATAGAAAATTTGTTGATATTGATTTTTGGATTTTCTTACAATTTGTTTACAGCAAAATAAAATAAAATATTTAAATGTATTATTTTTATATAATAAAAACAATTGATTTAATATAATATTATTTTATTAAGTTAGTTATAAAAATTGTATTAGTTAAATACATAATTAGTTTTCAATTAAAATGAGATATTATTTTTTTATAAATTTAAGTATAACATAATAAAAATATAATTAATTTTTTTTATTAAGTATTGGTATTATATTTTTTTTAATATTTTATAATTTACTATTTTTAACAAAATAAAAGATATAATTTACTATTTTTAAATATATATATATATATATATATATATATATGTATTATTTTTAATTTATTTTATACTTATGGTTATAAATACTATAAATTTTGCGTGTTAAATACATGAATTGTTTTTTTTTATTAGGTAGTAATACAATTTCAAAATGAAAAAGGAATAAATTTTTCTAATCATTACTTTATTATCAACTAATATTTAATAGTTGAGTTAATTATATCTATTCTAATAAATAAAATAATTTTAATTAAACTTATGTTAGAAATATATTTTTACTGATTTATATATTAATATTTATAAATTAAATAAAAATGTAAAGATAAATTTATAAAGCATTTTATTAAATATACAATTATTTTTGAAACACAAAAATTAATATTATATATATATATATATATATATATATATATATATATTAAAATTTAACAAGAAAAATTTATAGGGAATTTGAAATTTCATAGGAAAATCTTCTGCGAATTTAATCTGCTGCATGTACACTTGCAAGTTTTTTTGTGATTTTTTTTTAATTCTTGAAAAAAATTCTATAAAATTTATAAAAAATTATTCATAAATTTTAATTTACTAGATAATTAATTAGTCACAAAAAAATTAAAATTTACAGAAAAAATTACAATAAACTAATTTTCTACAAATCTTTATACAAAACTTGCAAGAAAATTTTCATAAAATATTAAATTTGTTAATATATATATATATATATATATAATATTTAAATTTTAGATAAAAATATTTATATAAATAATTTTTTTCTAAATAACTTTTTTAATTTTAATAACTAACCTATAGGATTCATTATTTTAAAGTAATTCTGATTAGATATTATCTAAAGTGGTGAAACATATAATTTAGGAGAACCTAACCGTTGCAAACTACGTTCAATAGGTCAGAGTGATTAGAGATATACATGTTTCATTGATCAATTTCTCCATAAAACATGTAATAACATAATAAACTCGTCAGGGATTTGATCAAACAAAGCTTATAATGTATAAAAAAACATATAATATTCACTTTGAAATCAATATTCAATGAGAAGCTTCATAATTAAGGGTCAAATACAAATAGCTTTGTTCTCACTTATCATGGCGACGGTCAGGGATTGCGGCTCCTCCCCACCCCACGCATAATTCATCACCTCGTTGTCCATGGTCCCTTCTCTCGTGTTCATATTTTTACATGAATTTTGTGCATTAAATTGTAAAAGTGTTGGTCTCCTCTATACAAAACTTCTCAATCCTAAATCATCCTATGCTATGGAAAACATTTTAAACTTTTGAAACCTGAATCGAAGAGGTATGTATATAATACATAAACCATCTCTAATAGACTTTCATAAAAGATGTCATGATACAAGAGATATAACGATGTATGCACAGTGCCTCAAAGAATTCAATTTTTGATGTTCAAGCATAAATTTATGCCATCAAATCCAACTATAGAAGCCACAGGAAGATAAACATGATATTTGCAATTGATTCATACATCTTAAGATGATTTGATAAAAGAGAATCAAACTCTAACTCTAATAACAACAAATAGTACTATAACACTTGAGTTTGAAAGCTGAGATAACTATCATTTGTAATAGATGACAGGTTTGTTGGAATTGACATCCCACATGCCTCCTTCCTTCACATACTCAAGATACCTAGCAAATTCAGGTCTCGCTGTTGTTTTCTTCTTCCGGCGAAAATCAAAGAAGCTGAGAAGTGGGTGACTCTTCTCCTTAGGGTTACTATTGCCCTTTTTTGTGGGGTTTCTCTGTAGATTCATGTCTCCAAAGGTTGAAGCCATAGCCCGAGAAGGCAAAGTTGTGCTCCTCTTCAACTCCTCATTTGAACTTTCACCAGTGGCACCATGTTCTTTATCTAATTTCTCATACCTGGTAGGGCTTTTTCGAGCGCTAGTTGATCTAAACATGATGGGTTCAGTTGAGTGAGAAAAAATACTTCTGGGTGTAGATGAAAGGAAAATGGTTGGTGAGAGTTGAGAACGAGAGATACATTGTAGCATGATAGAGGACATTTATATATCGACATTTGGATTACTATTTTCTTCATTTGTGTTCTTTGATGTTATGCTTGGTGTCTTGTTTTCAATGTTGTGTGTACAAAACAGGAGTAGTGACTCGATTCTGGTTGACTATTATGCCGTCTCAACATAACTCCATCCACAATTAATTGAAAGTCATGAACGATCCTTGACCTGCAGAAATTTTAAAAAATAAATTGAGAATATGACATTTTGGTTTTTGTTGGTATACCAAGCTTTGGTTGCTCAGTCAAAGTGCCCATTAATTGATGTTTTGATAAAATATTTATTACTTGCACAGGAAACATTGAAACATTCAAATGAATTGGTGGGAAAAGTTGACAAGAATGATGTGACTGAGAAAGTAAAATAAGATAAATACTAGTATGTACCAAATAATCAATGATGTGAATTAGTCTATTTATCTGTTTGTTAGTTTCGCACAGATGCTTTTTTGTTCTTCTATTTAACACTTGTATTGAAATAAATGTTCATGATCTAGACAAACTTGTGTAAATTCTAAATAATCAAGACCAGTTTCTTCAAAAACACAGTTTAATCTCTAAATTTTTTTTTTTTTTAAATATTGTAAAAGCGTTTGTGCTGAGACAATAGAATTTCACGACAAAGGCATCACAACCCGAAATTCTTCACTGCAATTTAAGGTTTTTGTTAAAAATATATAAAAATGTTATTTTAATAATTGAAATTAATGTTATTGATATAATATACGGAGTTAAATTTTTAAAACTAGTTTTTCTTCACCTTTTAATCATTTTAATAATTAAAATTATTTATAGTTTTTCCTCTACCAACAATAAATTCAATCTAACAATATTCAACATAATCTAAAAATAATATCTCCATATCAATAATTTAGAAGATACATAGACAATAAAACACTTCAACATTGGAATGATTACATATGTTATAAACATCACTAATTTATTTTAATACAATAAGTTTTGTTTTAATTATAAAAATATTATTCTTCAAAACTTTAATGTTATTAAAAAAAATGTCATTGACAACAAAATATTTAAAATGACAATTAGTTATGTAAGAACTTGAAGCTATGAAAGGAATGGTACATGTCCCATTTTTATTTTTATTTTTTTAACAAAAAGATTGAATGTAGATGATTTACAAAGATAAAACCAAGTATGATGTTTTGGTAAATAGATTCAAGGCCAAATAAGTGACTAAAGACTGCACACAATAAATTGGTATTAATTTTATTGTTTGTCTTAATAAGATTTATTTGATAAAATTTATGTGGATCTTTATCAAGGATAAAAAGTTAAGGAGGAGAATTTACCATGCAAATGATATATATAATATGAAACAAGCTTCAAAGTAATAATTTGACAAATTCTCTTCCATTATCATTATCCATGATTTCAACTAATGTGATTATTCCCTCTTCACTATAGTTTCATGTATTTTTTTTTTACCATTTTATTATTCTACATAGATGACATTGTCACTATTAATTTTAACTTTATAATGATAATTATTATACAACCAAAACTCTAATATCCTTTTCACACTCGAGATCATTGAAAATTTAAATTATTTTTTATTCTTAAAATTGCACAATACACCAAAACATTTATCTTTGTTTTATGGAAATACTTTTTTTTTCTCTTATTCACAATATATTTCCTAATTGCAAATCATCTTAACTTCTCATAAATCATATTTTTCATCTTGTTATGGACTCTATTGATATATTGGATAATTAGTGGAGTAATTTATCTAACTATCTCATGACTCATTTACATGTTATAACATTCACAAGTTAATTTATATAACTCTTTCAAAAGTCTTCACTTGTATGTTATCTTCTCATGTAAAGTCACACAGTCAAGGAATCCATGTTCTACGAAACTTGATATTAGACTTGAAGCTTATGCCGAAATTGATTCGAAAAACTATATGGATGGATACCTGGACATCCATTAGCGGGTATTTTATTTTTCTTGATAATTTCTTATTTAGTTGAAATTTCAGAAAACAGAAAACAAACTTTTATATCCAAATATTTAGAATAAGAATATAAAACTTTAATAGACTTATGAGTGAAACTATTTAGCTCACTACTTTTCTCAAAGATTTTGAGATTTTTTTTAGGACCTATTCTTACGTTTTATGACAATTAATTTGTTATATACTAACCACCAATCCATTTTTTTCATGAAAAATCTAATCAAATTTAAAGAGACAAAGTCAATGATAATAATATCAAATTAATTCCTATCAAATCTACCCATCAGTTAACATATTTATTCATCAAATTTGTCAATTATAAAGTTTTTAATTTAATCATGGACATGATACATACATACATATATAAATATTTATTGAACAATATATTGCATATCTCTTTTTTTCTTCTTATTTTTACTTTTTTTTTATAAGGTTTCAAACTCCTTCCTACCCACAACCATCACCAAAGTACATTAACACCCTTGAATTTAAGCAATTAAAGATAAAAGATTGAATTTTGGTCCAAGAGTAGATGAAATGTGAAAATATTCTATTCTTATCATAATGAAAAATTAAAAATACTTAGAATCTATTATGTGTAAAAATAATTAATTGTGGAATTAGTTTTAACTTAAATTGTGATAAAATAATATTAACATAATATATTATAGTGTGAATGAATCTCATTTCTCTCGCTTTTTTCTTCACAATTTTAATAAGAAAAATGATCATCTTTTATGTTCAGCTAAAAATCTCTTTTCACTATAACAGTACATGATCATCTTGAATCAATATAAATCTGCGCCTTTTCCCTTTCCTCCATTGTCCAAACGAAACATAAAAGCAGTTGCAAGAATCTAGTTCGAGAAAATATTATTATAAGAGTATCCAGTAGTTCCAATAAATTGTTGTGAAAAATACTAGTTTGTAAAAATTACTAACATGTTCAAAATTATTGCATTCAATTTTAAATCATAAAATCCCGTAGTGGTAAAATAAATTTAATTTTCTGGAGACACCTTAGGATTGTGATTCCACTAACAACAATCTAAAATGATGACAAGCGCAGTTTGTTCCCAGAGCATTTCCAGGTTGACTTCACTCTACGCTGTTATGAGCCTGACAAAGAAATCTATAGCAAACTAACAAACCACGATGACTGAATCTTCCTGTATTCCCCTACGGCCTATCGAATAATCAAGCAGAATCTTGTGAAAAAATAGCCTTTAGTTCTTTTCTACAAACGCATCACACACCAATGACAAAAACAAATTCTCCTTTGCACACCCTGATTGCAAGCATTAGCACTGCACAATTGTGTCTATCATATAACTCTAAATACCTCGCTCACATTAGCACTACACATACTTCGCTCATCATGATACTTTATCACTCAATTGTTCAGGGTTACACCTTAGTCACAGTCTCCCTTTCCTGAAACAGTTCGATAGTTGGGTCCATGCCTATGGAACTAGTAAAACTTACATGGATCATCTAAATACATAATTGACTGCAATTTTTAACACTTATCAATGTTTAAACATGATAAGATATATATCGTGAACAATGTTGCACCACTAAACTATGGTAAGTACAGGTATCTTGCTAAATATTGGCTTCGATAGCCTCCAGCCAATTTAGTTTTGTTTTTTTCTTGGGTCCTTTTTTACTTAAAATTGATTCACAAGTTATTATAACAGAAATTTCCAATTTTGCTTGGACAGCTTTATAATTTATGTATATTTACTTTTGAATTTCTCCAATTTTTACTATACCGTGGGTAGAAAATATCTTACATACATATATTGATGAGACTATTACAGAACATAGACTTTGACAAAATAATCATTATAAAGGTTTTGGAAGCTGGGACTGCTTGCCTTGGGCAAGGAATTGCCGACCCAGGTGAAGCTTCTATAAACAATTGCAAGAGACAGGGAGGAGAAAAAACCAGACCTGGGCTGCCAGGCATGTTACCTCTCCTCTGAGTTGAATTTGTTCCAAGCTTCCTGAAATAGATGAAGTATAATAATCAGTGTGGTATGTGAAGCTTTATCATAAAATGACCTGAGGTTGTACTGCATGGCAATAATGGACTAGACGAGAAGACAACAACTTAAACTGCAAGATGTACTCATAAAAAAAATGCCGACAATGAAATACTACACGGTTACATAACTGCTCACAAATAGTGTTGTTACATTTCTAATGCAAAATGCCAACTCTCCAAGTTCGAAACAATTAGGCTAACCTTCCAACCCTGTTAACATTGGGGAAAGTGCTTGATCCCCTATTGCTATGGATTGATAATGCTTGGTGGAGTTGGTGAAGAAAAAGAGAATTAGAGTTGCAAATCATTGTCAACAAAGAGTGAAATCAAGTACATTTAAGTTTTGGCCTCCTCATGATTTTTTTATTTTTTGCTGAATCCTACTCATGTTTTTGTTGTACTGTGTAAAGTGTTCTTTTTAAATATTTTACCTTCGGGCTATCCAGTATCCACTTAGTCAACCAGGAAATTTGTTTCCATACTAGGTACAGGAAATAGTTTTGCAACAAAACTATAAATGAATAAAACCAATCAAGTGAAAGATAGCTTGCTTGCATTACACACCTTCAAAAGATCAAAAACTTTTTCGCATATGTATTTGTGTTGAATACTTGCTCCACGTTGCTGTAATTTGTCAGGATGAACACACAGGGTGGCCTTCCTGTAAGCTTTCTTCACAGCAGCAGATGTAATGACCTCTGTTAATGGGATTGATTGCCACCCAGAATCAGGCCCAAGGATCTGACAAGTACAAGAGTTAAAAATGGAACCACGTTTAGAGAATACTGGATGGTTGCTCGTCGTAACTCAAAAGGTCAAATTGCAGGAAGTTATAAACATCATGATTAAGCATGCAGATAGATGCATTTCTCATTTATTTGAAACTCATGACCTTGACATAAACATGCCAAACCCTATATTATGGATATCACTAAAATGTGTGAAAGAGAAGTTGGAAGTAGGAGGATATAGAAGAAGCATAAGCCTAGTTCAGAATTTGTGCACTTACATATTGCAAGGTAGAAAGTAAGGCACGCAAGTTTCCTTCTTTTCCACTTGACCACCTCCTTACTTCAGCATCCAGTGTCTCTGATAGTCTCTGCGAAAAGCAGAAGACTTGAGTAATCAATGGAACATAGAAACAACAATTTATACACAGAAAAATTATATGGATTTGTACTTACATTTCTCTCAGCTTGCTCCTTCTGAGCTAGAAGGTCACGCATGTTCTTTTCTGCCAAAGCTTTTGCCTGATATGTCCAAAAAATTCATCATTATGTTATTATCTATGAGCATTTATATGTGAGCATCAAAGATCGAAGATCTTACTGCACGCTCAGCAGTTCGGCGATGCCTCTCCAGTCTAGCTCTACACCTCTGAGCCGATTCACCTTCTCTTTCTGATCTCTCAGAAAAAGATGCAGCTTCAAGAAATGTAAAGATTTTAAGATTATATAGAAGGATGTGGTAAAATATTGAACGAGAGTACATACTAAAGCATTGCAGGGATGTTCAATTTTACATACCACCATAAAGTGAATATGGATGTCTGGAACCCGTGGAAGAGCTAGAGTTCTGAAACTGTGTATCCAACATATCCTGTCATTTAATTCATTAGAAATTTATTGGACTATGTCAAAATTTATCAATAGGATATTTGAACAGAACTCACGGAGGATGAAGAGTCTTGTCTTCCACAAAAATTGTCAGATACAGATCTCTCTAACCGATCTCTGGACTCAAACGCAGTTCTTTCATTCTTTAATTTTTCCACGGCTCGGTCTTGAGCCTCTGCAGTTGCTCTTTCGACAGCAGCACGTTCTGCTTTCAATCTTGCTTCTGTAGTTTCTTTTTCAATGTATGATTTGTCCCTGGCCTCAGCGCATGCCTTCTCAAGTCTTTCCCTGGCCTCAGCCAGTGCTTTGAACCGTGCTTCCATAGTTGCTCTTTGAAATGCAGCCCTTTCTTCCCTTTCAGAAGCAGCAGCAAATGCCCTATCCCGAGCCTCAAAAGTTGCTCTATCAACAGCCATCCTATCCTTTTCTCTTTCCCTTTCTCTCTCAGCCTCCACCATTGATTTCTTAATGTCTTTTTCTCGTTCTCTTTCTCTAACCCCCTCCTCTTCCATCTTTCTAAGATGATCCTTTTCTGAGATTCTTTCTCTTCTCATCCTTTCAGTATCTTTCACTATTGCAGAATTTTCATAAATACTCTTAGTTTTGTTTTCTGTGGACTCACCAACTTGAAACCACTGGGCTCTTTTCTTAGCATTCACAGTCTCCTGTATTACAACAGGTTCAGCTGCTTCTGTGCTCTTTCGGTAATCAACCTTCGTCACTGTGTCTCCCTCATTTTCTGACTGGGTTCCTGGATGCTCTGCATCTCCTGCAGTCGTTCGCTCAGGTGCTCTGTAGTTTTCATCATCCAGTTTATTTTCCACCTCTACCCCTTTCAATTTCTTTTCTTCAACTTGGCATTCAGTTCTCATCTTTCCAATATTTTGCTCAGCAACAAATTCTTTAGATACCGTCAGTTTTCTAATAAATTCTTCATGAATGGAGGCTGATTGAGTTGCTAGATCTCTGTCACTCTCTATTTCCCATGTTTCATCAGTTGCTTTACCATTCATGTTTCCTCCGTCTTTCCACTCCATGTCATCCAAAGTCTTGTTCAGTCCGTTATTTTTCTCCACTCCATCAACATCTTTGTCCATATTCTCAGATTGCTCCACGTGATTATTCGCATTTGAAACAGCTACACTTCCTTCCCTGGAAAATGTTTGGCTTGATGTGCTCTCGGTGACATTTTTCTTTTGAGCATCATTCAGCATCCCATTAATCTGTTCTTGCACTGGAGTTTGATTCATAACACTCTGAATCCCTTTGTTGTCACCTGATTCTTGAAGTCTATTTCCTTCTCCATGCCCATCATAAGCATCTTCAAATTTCTTTCTACTTTGATCTTTTTCATATGCCTCATTGTCCCTCTGCTCAGAAGCCTCTTTCAGTCCTATCTCATTTACTTCCAGTTCAAAGTCTTCTTTAAGCTGATTTTCATTCTCATCCCACATGGAAGAAGGTATTAGGCCTTCATCACTTTCTTTATTTTCAGAAGAACTTTTGAGACTTTTCTCAATTTCTACTCTTTCATGAGCTTCTTTCAGTCCCTCATTCATCCGAGTCTGTTTACCTAGTTTTAGTTGCATTTCATCTTCTCTTTTGCAGACATCTTTTTCTTCTGTGTAATCCGATTCAAAGGCCACATTTGATCTTTCATCAATATCTTCAAGCTTCCCAGAACCATTCGATTTTTCCTCGTGCTCAGTTTGTCGTAGAGCAAAAGCTTCTCTTTGCGTTTTTCTATTTTCCTCGATTTTCTCAGATTGCCTGTGCCTATTCACGTTCTGTTGTTGGTTTTCAACCTCCTGTAGTTTCTTATGATTTTCCCTAAGCTCCGTGGCCGACTGAGCCTCAATTGCTTTCTGTCTATTTACTTCTTTGGGTTTCTGGATTTTCGCTTGTTTATGCTCTCCGTAGCCCATCTCAAACGTGTCTTCCATGATTGCGGATTGGTCAGCTTCATTTACCTTCTCAGTTTTTCCATGCAGGTGGGCTATTCTTGTACTCTGCTCATTTTCTTCCACCTCAAATATTTTGGCCATTTTTTCCCTTTCTATGTGCTCTATTTGCCTCCGTTTCTCATTAGATGCTTCAGATTTCATAATGTTTTCACAAGCCTCTTTTATTGCTTCATATTTCTTCTCGTACTCCTCGACCTGATAATTTTCTTCAGTTGCTTCTACATGTTTATGCTTTTCTTGCACATTAGATGCTTCTCTCTCCTTCTGACCATGTTTTTGGGTTCCAGTACCTTGAATAAAATTCTTACTCTGCTTTGTGGGTTGAGTTACCATTCCAGATTCCTCCATTCTCACCAATTCAAAAAATTCAGACTCGTCTTTCCACGTTCCAACTTCTGTACTCCTATCGGATTCTTGAGATGACCGGGATTCCATCTTGTTCTTTTCCTCGAACTTGTTTACAACTCTTTTCCCTTCGTCTGTGACATATAATTTTGCTTTTGAATGTCTCCAATCGTAACTTCCCAGCGTTGTCTCATCACTCAAACTACTTACTCTAGTGATATCCTTATACATCTTTGCTTCATTAACTTTTGCACCATAACTTGATTTTAAATGGGTTTCACAATCCCATTTCTTTCTCTCTCTTAATTCTTTGGCACTCCTAAGTTTTGCTTCTGCTCTAAGCATTGCTTCTTTGGTAGCATCAGCAGAAGCTGTAGCAGATGAATTCATATGATCCTCCGCATCAAAGAAAGGTGGTGAACCAGCATCAGGTGTCTCTTTCGAAGAAACCAGCCTGCTGTTCGAATGAAATTTACACATGGCCTCCTCCTTTTTTGCATCCAGTACAGGAGGTGGACGAGATGGGGGTGGCACTTGAGAGGGCATACTTCTGAGATTGATGTCAGACACAGTAATGAACATCTCACCGGAATGAGAATCCCTTCTACTTCCTCCATTTTGAAGATTCAGATCACTGTCAAAAGTCTGTTCTCCAGAGGTAAAATTGCGCCGATGTGCCATTGTTGCTCTTGGGTGGTTTCCCTTCACTGTCTCTGAAACTTCTATATCAAGATCAATATCATCAGCAACCAGAAAGGATGGATCAGTTCGATGCACTTGTGTAGTTTCATCATATACTCGTCCGAGACCAGGAACAGCATGCAGCCGATTCAAGTTAGTTTTCCCCTTTGACATATGTTCATTGTTTGTAGCATTGACCTTATTATGATGCAAAATGTTCGACCCCACATTACCATCAACTGAGTGGAAAAGATCTCCATTCAAAATGATTTGATTAATTGCAGATTGATCTAACTCTCCAGAAAATGAATCAGTTTCTGTAGGACTCCTGTAAATGACGAAAGATCATGACTATATTATAGAATTATATTTGCATTACCAATATATGAATTCTTTGAAGTAAACTAAAAGCAATAATGTGTGTGTATGTACTTCGTGCAATTAAGCAGTTTTTACAGTACGCATAAAAATATTTAAAGCATAACACGTGGAGTTACAGATACCAGGAGTCCATAATTCCATATAACATTAGCAAACTCCAAAAATTCACTACTTCACCAGTTAATCTATAACACGCTAATCCTCTTTCACGATAAAACGAATGTGACTAGAGATCAAAGTCCTCAAGGCCAAAAGCGACCCCAATTTCATCATCGAAGAGCTAATTTTGGAAGCATACAGTTCATTAAAATTAAATCACAAGAATGTCCCACCCTTAACCAGATGCCACAATTTCACTCAATCAAAGTCATTAATCAACTCTAACTGAGTCAAACATCAAAAACAGCAAGCATCAGTCGCCAGTCCTCTAAAATACTCGTCACAGAAAGGAAAACATAACATACGAAGGGATCACGAACTAAATACACAAAGCAAGGTTGTTAACTTGGAAAGTGGAATCATGGGTATTACCAGGCTTCTTCGGAGGAGGCAGCGTCGAGAGCAGTGTGGCGGTGAAACAAGTTGTCGGAAGGCAGCTCAAAATCCAAGGCACCGAAAACTTCGGTGTAGTTGAAAGAGTGGCTTCGGGGATCGAAGATGGCCTCGGCATCGGGGACGGCGGGAAGATCGAGCAGCGGAATGGAGGAGGCGCGCGCGGTGTGGAAGCTTCCGAAAATCTCGCCGTAGTCTTCGAAACGAGGGGAGAGGGTTGAAACGCCGAACTTGGGAGGACCACCATAAACGTCGTCGTATAGGGTCTTACTGGCGGAGAAGGTCCCATTGGTGTTGATCTTGGTGGAGATCGTGACACCAGCCTTGTTCGGTTGCCGAGAATGCGACATTGGTTTTCTTGTTCTCTGTGGTTCCTGGTGGTTCTCTCGGAGTTGAGTGAAGTGTAGTGTAGTTTGCAGAAACAGTTTGGGGATGACGAAAAGAAAGTGAAAATTCCAAGGTGAAAAACATAAAGATGAAGCGTGAAATGACGATAACGGTCTTAGACAGTATACCTTTCTTTAATATTAAATGAATAAAATAATATATATACTATAAGGTTTCATTTAATTTTTTTTGACGTCTAAAGTCTTAGAATAAGTGTGTTTTTTGAAAATGTGAAAAATATAATTTATCAATGTAATGTTAAAATTATGTGTTTCCGTGTGTAGATTAGAATCTTGGGAAATCTGTGTTCCTACGAAGAAAGAAGATGAAGCGAGATCCATGCCCATTTATTTATATTAAAAACATGCAGACAAAACAAAGGTGATGCATTCCAGTACTGTCCTATGTTGTATAATTGGAGTTGGATTTGTTTGTTTGGACTTTGTACGGTGTCGGGGTAAATGTCTCGATCAACTTTTTCTTCTTCTTTTCAGATTAATAATCAACCCACTTTCTGCTTATTTTCGTAAGTTCATAAAATTATTTTTAGATTGCAATTTCATTTGGATCATAGATATTAAAAACTCATTTGAAAACAATGCTTTATTAAAATAAAATAAAAAAAAAGGCAAAGGTAGTGAGAACCATCGTGATAATAAAAATATACATATCATGAAAATACATTTTTTGAAAGTTCAAAATTAAATTTTAGTGAAGAAGCGCGATTCCTTTGTTTTCAATTAAAAGTGATTTTATTTTTGGTAATTAATTTCAATAAATAAAGGTAGTTAGACACCATTGTGGAGATAAAAATATGTATACTATGAGAGAGTAAAATAAGAAAGTACAGTAACTACAAATTCAAATTAATTTTAAGTGAAACAGATATATCTTTTGATTGTTTCCATCCAAGTTAATTTTTCAATTAAAATTACTTTTAATTTAGTATCCAAACATCTTAAATTGGATCAAACCAAAATTGACTAAACTTGCATGATCTCACCTCTAACCCAAATATATAATAATTTTTTAGATTTGTAAAAGAAAAATTGTATTGAAGGAGTTTTAATGATATAAATAAGATATAATGAAGAAAAAAAGAGGAAAAATGTGTTCTTTTTTTTATGATTTTAATAAAATTCTATCTTAGTCTTTATATTTTCAAATAAATTGTTTAAAAAATTTGGAAAGCTAATTTCTCTCCACTAATTTTATTAGTGGCTATGTTAACATGATAAACAGTTTACTTACATTTGTTACAAATTAAAATATAGATTTTAACAATTCCAAACCATGATTTTCTACACTAGCTAGCATTTTATTTTTACCATAGAAAAGGAAAAAATGTCAATGGCAACTCCACAATCAAGTTTATCCAGATGTAATATAGAGAACAACATAAAACCCTAGATGTCTTAATTTTTAGTATTTATTATTAAATATATATTAAGATGGTTAAAAACTTACCCAAATTCATGATTTGAATACTTTGACCTTTTTTTCACTCTTGTCTAACTGTTGGTTTTGATAACAATTTAAGTTCCTTTTAATTTTAAGAAGAATAAAAAAAATTCCCTAACCTACTCTGAAAAATTAATTAATTTTATGACTTTATAACATTTCTACTTTGTTTTTTAATTATACAACATCACTTTTTTTCTAAACGCATTCTTAATAATATTAATGACTGAGATAACTTAAAAAAAATAGCTAAAATTGAAAATTTTCTAAATTAAATAATTAAAATAAGAGTTTTTATCCGTACTTAAAATGAGAGTTAGGTTAAATTATAACATAAATTATATATCATAATAGTTAGTATAACACACAATGATGATATATGAACAAAGATTATGATACTTATTGCTTCACATGCAAAAATGATTGTGTTTATGAATGTATGACACTAAAATTCAATTATTATATAATTAAAGTAATTATGATTTTAAATCTGAAACTCTTTTATCTTTTTCTTTCTTAAACGAAGAATACATTCTGGGGAGTGTGGGAAGTAAAACGAAGGTAAGATTCAAATTGTTCTACCATCTTTTCGATACTGTTTCTTGCTATTCAAAATTGAATGATGTTAATTTGTGTTTGAAAGGAAAAAGAAATATTTTTAATTCAAAATACCATTTTTTTTTAAGAAAAAAGGTGCAAATGGACCCATGTGTTGGCCACTTCAAATTCACTATGAACTCATGCATATGCATATTCAAAATAAAGTTGCGATCTTGTGTTTGTGTATGCCACCATTGCATAACTCCAACGTAAGTATTCGATTCAGCGTCCATTACTATGAACATGCTTCAACTTTGAAACAAACAAAAAGTTTCTTACTTTCTGCTTGGTTTTTAAAATTTTGTGATAGGTTTGTCGGAAAATGCGGATCCTAAACTTATTTATATCCAAACTTTTGAATTAATAAGTGGCAATGAAGACTTTGATAAGGCTCGCACCAGAATTTCAGCTCAATGAGGAACAACAACACCGTTATTTAATTTATTATTCAGTTAACAGAATTTTTCTCTTAACTTTTAATTTTTTTTTTGTTATCAACATTGGGCATGAAAGTGTGCTTGCCAGATTTATCCCAATTCAAAATTAAAAAAAAAAAGTTTACTTAGAGTATTGTTGAAATTCTTAAACAAAGTATTACTTTCTTGAACATTTTTTTTTGAGAAATTTTATGTATCATAATAAATTGTTTAATTTTTTTATAATTACTTCATTAAATAATTTATAAAAATAAATATATTAAAATAAATGAGAAAAAAATGAAATATTTTGAAATTTATTAAAAAAATTTGTTAAAATAAAATTAATGATAAATTATTTTAAAAATGATGTGATACAGTATATTTATATTTTATATTTTTCAAATTAAAAAACGGCTCGTATTACTTACTCCTGTTGAATATACTATCAACATAATATTTACGTTTTGATTTTTCATCAAATAGTCACTTACATTAAATCTAAAAATTAAATATAAATTTTAAGTTTAAATAAAATATGAAAAGTGAATATAAAATTTGTATTAAATTTGAATTAAATAAAATTCGATTTAAATTCTCTGTTGACTTTGAACAAATAGCAGAATTGAATGGAACAATAAATACTTCTGATACATTTCTCTTCAACTTGAAAGGATAACAGGAAAGGAGTACTACTATGTTCATTTAATATTTTTAATTAGGTTAACATTTTGTAAGTATTATTTAGAATTTTCATTTATGATAAAAAATAATAATTAAAAAATAAAACTTCATTAAAGATAATCAGTGACGTTTTACAATAAAATCCAATCGTCCACATTTTAGTAAATATTTCACTCTAGATGATAAAAATTAATAAGTTAAAAATATTTTGTAGCTTATCATCGGTGAAAAAATTCAAATAGTACATTTTTTTAAATTTTATTATGTAGTATACTTTACTGTATTGTGAGAAATTACTTTTTAGAAGCAATATGTTATTCGAGATATTAGCATGTGATTTCTTAGGCATATCCTAATTCATAATATATATATCCAATAAAATTGTTTCTTAAGAAAATATCATGTGGTCCTAGATATATAAAAGTATATTTTTTATTACAATTTTTAAATAGTTAAGAGGAAGTATTTAACAAAATCTATTAAACCTGAAATACAAAATATATAGTAAATATTTAAGTTTTTAATAAGAGTATTATAATTTTAATGAGTTAAACAAACAGAAAATAAAATTTTATCATTTTATGAGGATTTTTTTCTATGACTAATAATTATAATTAGATTATTGTTGATATTGTTTTAAGCATTATCAATATGGCATTTATTAGGTATCGTAATGAAATACGATCATCAAAAGAATTGGAATGAATTTTATCTTCATATAAAAGAATAAGTATATCTTGTTCTCTGAAGGATCATCAATTCTGTTGTCGTCCAGCGGTTAGGATATCTGGCTTTCACCCAGGAGACCCGGGTTCGATTTCCGGCAACGGAATTTTTTTAAAGTTATTTACACAATTTTTAACATTTGATTTATTTTTAGCGTTGTAGCTCATAATTGTTTCATCATTAATTTTTTTACCAAAAGTTAATATTATTAATTCATTAAAAATTACTACAATCTTATTATTTTATTGTTTCGAATAATTATAACAATATTTTTTTTATAAAATATCAGGGTGTAAAATTACCTTTTAGAGTGTTCAGTAGTTTTCTTAGTTTGCATGAGTGATAAGCTGTTTAATTAAAAAAAATAAAACTGTGATATGCAATGGTAAGAAGTATTCAAGAACAAAAAGTGAAAATGGGTTGCTGAGATGGAAATATCCTTAAGCTTGAGTTGAATTTTTGTTTTGTTCCAGACAACTACAGCATAAGTTGTCTTTAAATGCACTCTACACAAAGGGAGAACAACAGTTATTAACATGCAAAGCAACATACGTGTGACTGACATGTGTCAAAAAAAAAAATTGTAATCCATGAAAATAAAGGTTTGAACCGGCATATCTGAATTGATATTCTTTATTTTAAAATACATTCCCAACTACAGTGCTGCGAACTATAGATGTGTCCCTGGGTGACTATAAAACTATTAACTGTTGAATTGCACAAAACGGAAGGCTTCTTATTGAGCACAGAGACGAATAAAGCCGCGTGCTATAAGACGTGCAGCATGAGTTGACATTTGAGATAACAGTTTGAGCTCTCCAAATTACTGGAAACAAAAGTAGCCATTCTCCGGAAATTTGCACATAAAAGATACTAGAAAAGAAAGAAAAAAAATTAAGCCTTGGGAGCTTTATCTAGCAAAACATTATCCTGAAGGTTAAGCTCTGCAGGCGTGTCTTGACCACCACCTAGCACTGAATCATATTTCCTCACGACGACCAGCAATTTTTTTGATAAGAACTTTTAAAAATTCAGTCTTCTCAAGTTTTTTTGCATTTTCAGCAGCATGAGCCTGAGCCAAATTGGAATAGTTCAAGGCAAATTGTGAGAAGAAGGTCATTTCATCTTCTGTGAGCTTCCTCAAGAACCTTGCTGGATTACCTCCCCAAACCTGCAATTCAAAGCAGTCGTTCAGTTTAAAATCCCATGCCTGATGTAAGAAAATAAGACTTTCGAACCATCCATTTAAATTTAGGCCTGAGTTGTTGGACAACTTTCATTGATAACTCTAAGAAATCATAACATGTGTTAAACTTTCAAGAGAGAGACAGAGAGCGCAGAACAAAGCACATTCCATTCCCTACAGAGGAAAACAGAAGGTTCATACAAACCTCTCCATAAGGAATCCTTGTATTCTGCCTAACAAGGGCTCCAGCAGCGACCATGGCATGTTTCTCAACATATACACCATCAAGCAAGGTTGCACCCATGCCAATAAATGCCTCATCCTCAACAGTACATCCTTGTAACACAGCATTATGACCTAAAATCACATTGCCAAAACCTTAGATAGAATTCACAATGCATAAATCATTCACAAAACAATAATTCATCACATCCACTCACCTACAGTGACATTATCTCCAATGATAGCTGGTAAGACTTTTCCAGTTATATTAGACTTGGCAACATGAACAAGGGAATTGTCTTGTATATTAGTTCCAGATCCAATAACAATGCCGTTAACATCACCTTCACGCAAAGCATACTGTTTAGTTAATGGTAGAATACATGGAGAGAAGGACAAATATTGGAAAGAGGAAGCTGGGAAATATCTGCACTCAACCCCCTGATATATTGAGTATGCAATATGCATATAAAATGATTATGAATACATGTATATAGCATATTAATAAGAGTGGTACAACAGTTGTCTTTCACATTCCATTTGGATGTGAGTTGAAGCCATGAAAAGTGAAGGAATAGGTAAAAAATGTGTGGTCCTTACTGTCTTACTCAAAGAAAGCAAAATGCATACTAACTTAAGGCATGTTTGAATATGATTTTGTAGAGTTAATTCTGAATCAACATGATTTATAAAGTAATTCTCAGTAAGTGAGCTTTGTTGGGAAACTTGTAATCAAAATTGATTTTTGACAAGTTATTGCGAAAAATAGGTTTTATTGTACATATACATATACAGAGAGAGGAAAGATCTCCTTACTCCAAGAGTAAGTGTAAGGGAATTACTCCTTATTTTCACCATTCATTTCTTTGTAATCTAATGTCTCATGTAATAATTCATCTTTACCATTAAATTATAAGAAAATAAATGATAAGGATGAGAAGTAACTCCCTTACTCTTGGAATAAGTAGTTTCCTTAGGACATCTCTCCAATAGGAGTAACTCATGATATGTTTCCCACCTTAAAAAATGTAATATATATATATATATATATATATATATATATATATATATATATATATATATATTATATCAAATCATATTTAAGTAACTCATAATTGATTACATTCTAATAAAAATTTACTTAGAAATTTTAAACACTCGTTCTCTCTTCTATTCTCTCTTATCATTTACTCTTTTTTATTTATTTTTATAAGTTTCTTGATGAAGCAACTAATAAAAAATTTCAAGTAATTTATCATGTCATCTAAGATTTCTTGAATGGAAAATTGTTTCAAGCAACTAATACTTTAATTAAATATTTCAATAAACAACTCTTATTGGTGATACTGTTTTATATATATATATATATATATATATATATACACTTTTTACACAGGCGTAGTTACTCGTGTAATTTGAAATAAAATGCATAATATGAAATATTAAAAAATAAATTAAGATAAAAATCACATTTAAAGCAACAAAGAAAGGATACAAATAAGAGAAATAATGCATAATGCCACACAAGTTTGACATACAACTACAATAAAGAGAAAACGAGTCAACCTTGACAGGATACAGAACTCTGTCAGCTAATCTTCAACTATTATTTTTTATTTATTTCAATATTCAAAATATTGATACAAGAAAAAAAAACAATAAAAAAAAACTAAGGATCAAATTAAGCAATTTTAACTATCTTTGGCGTGTGATGTGTAAGTCTCACATTTGGCACTTCAAATTTATCATTATAATCTTCGTATTTTAGTTTGTCTCTGTGGAACTAAAGGGACCTGACCTTTCTGTGCTTTTCAGGTTATTATAAACAATAAAATGAATGTTGCCGCCAAGGATTTGGAACTACACAAACTTGTAATGAAATCAATTAGACTGGAGTCTAAAACATGGAATCTTGTTTCCTACACAAACATGGATCCAAACATATCCTTAGTAAGAAATTATTTTCTAATTCCGTTATTTAAGGTGAGTGTGCATATATATCAGACACACATTTTTGTCTTGTTTGAATAAATTGCTCAATTAGTACTTGTAGAAGAAGAAAATAAGAAGAAAAGTAAAATAAGTTTGTCCATAAGCTAAAATTAACTTGTATATAAACTAATTTATAGAAGTTCTCTCATGTTAGCTTTTTCAAATCCTTATTTTATCTTCTGCATGAGCTGATTTTTATTGATGAGAAGTTTATTCCATTTTTCGTTTCTGATAAGAGCAGAGAAGTTTATTCTAAGATACTTTTTGAAGGAAAAAGCCCACTTTAGAAGCCTTGGCGAGGATTTACGTTTGCATTTCAGACAAACACAAATACATTTCAGACAAAATGAAATACTGATAGTATGCCCGCAAAACTGAATCTCTGAACATTACGATTAATGACTAACAGAACAAGGTACAGTTTGGCAGGGTATGTATTCTTATCATTTTCCAGCAATAGAAGGAAAACCAAAAATCACTTGGCTCCACATTCTTATAGTTGTATCTAACAATTGTAAAATAGTCATTAATTTCCAAACCTATACATTCCGAAAGCTAATATCAGACGAAAAGCAGACAAACCCTAAACAATATTAATAAAAGTTAGAAACAGCCGCGGGTGTTTACCTCTGAGGACGCATCCATACCAAATGGAGGAAGCAGGGCCAACGTGGACATCACCGAGAAGGGAGGCACTGGGAGCCACAAACGCATCCTTGTGAACAGAAGGACCTTTGTCGAATACATTCATGAGAGGTCGGTGCCGAGAAACTGTAAAATTGAAATCGACATAGAATCGTTGAAGAATGGAATGAAACCCTAATTAATTAAATGAAAATGGAAATGAAGACCTGAAGGAATCCATACGCTGTTCTTGGAAAAGATAGTTGCCTTGTAGGCGAGAGCCGAGGCGATCGATTGCTTGGCCGGTCTCACGGATCCAAAATCCGACGACGTAGAAAGCTCTGCCCATGATTCTCATTCTGCTATTGATAATGGTTGTGGCACTGCCGCCTCACTTCTACTCCGATCTTCTCTTCTCTCTTCGTCTCTTCAACCTATTCTTTTTCTCTCTTCAATAACACCTCTAATTTCTGCAAAACATTTATATGATTTACATTAATTTTGTATAAACCAAATAAATAAATAAACATTTCCGTGGATTTAGAAATTAGATTTACCTTTTCAACCATAAATAAATAAATAAATAAATATTTACCTTCTTACAAGCATATTTAATTTTTAACTCTATGAAAATTAGTGTAGTGTTTTGTCTCAAAAAACGATTCATACATGCTACTTACTCCCTTTATATTAGTATATTACTATTTTTGTTGTAAAAAGTATATAATATTGTCACATTAATTTATAAAATAAAAAAATCCTTATAAATGTAATATGTATTTACTGAGTAACTTTAGGAAGTGAGATAAAATTATAGTTTTTTTTTAATTTAAAAAAAATATGACAAAACTTTACCTTTTCACACTAAAGATGTAGTTTATCTAAAATTGAAACGAGTTTTATTTTTTGACAAAGTTTTTCTTTATTAACATGATAAAAAAATAAATTTTAACAATATAAATACAAAAACTTAATTATCTATGACAATATTATATTTTTTACTAAAAAATTAGCGGGTCTTAATGAAAAAAAAGTGCATTTTATAATATTTAGGATAACATATATGAAAATATGGCATTTTTAATATGATCGCATCATAATACTTCATGGTCGCAACTGTTTTTACTAGCTTCTAGGATCTATAATATTTGAAAATTTATACTTATAGTATTAACATACACTTTTAAATATGCTTCTATATTTCAATAAAACATGAGGAAGTAGGACCTATTTGAAATTTAAAACTTCATAAAATACTTCTTATCTTTGTTGTTCAACCGAAATAATTTTAAAAAATATATTCTAAGAAAATAAAAAGCCCACAATCATGCAACAATCATGCAACTAATGTATATTTGTTCCGATTATTTTAAAAATACGGTTAGATTTACTGGAATTCAAAATAATCACAGTTAGGTAGAGTTTTGGATTCTTAAAATTAATTGTTGTAAATCAAATTAATTTGGAAAGTAAACGTTTTTTAAACATTCTCATCATGAAAATGTTCATGAAATAAAAACAAACGTAATTTTACATTTGGAATACTAATTTCAAAATATTTTTTTGTTTAAATTAATTTTCTCAAAATCTAACCCAAATTGAGTTTTAAATTTAAATAAATTTTAAGACTCTCAAAACAAGACTAAATCTAACTTAAGTTATATTTTAAAATAAAAGTTAACTTTTTACCTAATTTCAATTTACATTAGATCAATAGAACTCTGATTAAATAAATAAAAAAATCATGAGATATTTATATAAAAATAATTAATTTAAAAAAATATTTTTATAATAAATTATATTACTAAAATAATTTTTATTTCATATATAATAACTAAATTCTTAAAATAAAAATTCCTTCACTTCAAAATATAAATTAAAAATTTACTTCAAATTCTTATTATTCATTAATCTAATAATCTATAATAATAATAATAATAATAATTCATTTTAATCATTAAAATTTACTCAATAAATTAATATTAAAAAATTTCTCTAACTTATAATATCAGGATAATTTATTTTTTTCTTCAATTTATTTATAATATATATATATATATAATAAAATAATATTATTTTTATTTAATTTAAAAAATAAGTATTATTTTATAAGATATGAAAGTCGAAATCTTACCCGCTAATATAACCTAACCACCAACTAAACAAGTTCAATCAAAATTTATATTTTTCACAACACAACGGGTTAGAGAGCCTAGCAGCACGAGTGCCCTAACACAACGGACACGGAAACCAGAATGTTGAAGTTTCATTCATATTTTTCACAATTAATTGGACACTGAGGTAACACAACGGACACGGAAACGGAGTTTCATTCATATTTTTCACAATTAATTGGACACTGACGTTGAGTATCAAATTTCTAAAATGTTAGCGCCTTAATATCTCAGTTAATCCCTCAGTTACTAAAGCAACGTACAAATCCCTGCAAAATGAAACACCCATTTCAGACACAAAATTTGAGTCGCGGTAAAGGAAAGTAGCTTACATGGATAACTTGATGGCATCGACTGCATCTTTAGCTGGTCGATAGTCCTCAACTTCAACTTTTACGGTTTCAGTCTTCTTGTCTAGAGTGGGAAGCTAAGGATTCACGCAGAAAACTAGGAGATGCGGCATGAATATAAGAAAATCACTTAGCAGTCATCAATACTATGGGAGATTTAGTGTATTTGGTTACAATCCATTAGAAACTCCTTGCACGGGTAAATGTGAATGTAAAAAGTTTTAATTCTTTAGGCTCTATTCTAAGAGAAGGCTAATCATCAATGTGTAAAAAGCTCAATAACTACGTACTGTACTGTGATGCGTGTGGTTACTGGTTTTATGTACAAGAGCAAATAAACAGGATACAGTCCTCACATAATGTTATGATTTCAGCTAAGCAATATGGAGGAAGCTCCTTGACATCCGTGTAATGACTGAACTCAAGGTCATCAACACAAACTGCTATGATATTGTAATCCCTCTCACCCTGTACAAGAAATCATTATAAAACATAAATTTTCTCCAAATTTATACTTTAATAGGTGACAAAATTATTCATATTGTGTGATGTCAAAAGGCAAGTGAATTATAAAATGAACAGAAATTGCAGTTAGATCCCTATAATAGTTTTGACATACAATTAACAATGTTTCTTGCAACCTAAAATTTTATTTTGTTGCTCCCAAGAACTGAACCTCCATCTCAATCTAACACTTATAAAAATGGACTAGGATTAAAAGGTTAATGGTGATAAATTTCACCATATCATACCAACTACATGGTGGCGTGGTTTTGTTTATCCTTTAAACAGACTTTGATGTTCAATGCACTAGTACTGGCAGGGAAGCTAATAATTACCTAATATACCCTTTTTTCTCAGAGTAGACCTTCTCACCCTCAGTTATATTTTATTGTCCCAAAACAAATCTTAATGACAAACAGAAAGCAAGGAGGAGGCAACTTATACCTGGATAACCGTGGACATTAGTCCAATAGCGCGAGCACGAAGGACTGAACCAGGAAGCACGGGCTCCTTCTCGGAAGAAAAGTTCAAATTTAAGTACAGTTGAAATTTTGGCCGGAAACAGACATTTCTGTTAAGTACATCAACAAAAATTAAATTAAGCATAAACTACCCGCATTAGAACCAGCACGTTCATAGGATCACTGTCTTCACAAATTGTTCTTGGGATAAAACCATAGTTGTGTGGGCAAACGGATGAGTAAAGAATCCGATCAACCTAAGTTGTCAAGCTCTTTCGTTAGTGTGTTATTTATGCTTCAACACAGACAGGTAGCAATGATAATAAGTTTGGAAATGGTAAATGACAATACTATCTCGTTAAAAGAAAGTCTCTCATATTTTTCAAATACATCAAAGCATATGGAACGGAAGATGGGGAATGTAATTAAGAACTTGGAAACCTTACCTTCATATGTCCACTAGTCTTGTCGAAGACATACTTGACCTTACTACCTTTGCTAATTTCAACTACCTGCCATGGGAATTGATTAAGAAAAATTTGTTAGGAAACAAGGGTTTCATGAAATTATCTATGTAGGCAAAATGTAAGATTTTAAGTTCCAATGAGATCGCCTTATTTAATCTCAACCAAGTCATATAAAATGAGGAGTTCATTATCATCTCGTCCTTGTTAAAGCTAAAGTACTTTTTCAAGCTGCATTTACTACAAGTAGAAATCTGTAATATTTGAATGATTGTCAGAACTATATTAATATAAGCCCCAAAACTCAGATGGCCATGATGTTGCAAGAAGCGTCCTCATAAGTTTGTATTTTTATTTTTATTTTTATTTTTTGTTTTCTAATAATCGGAAAATAAGTTACAAAACAGCAACAGCTTACACAGTTGAAAACTGTTGGAGCTCCTGGTCCTGCATGTAGAAAAACAAGTTTTCAGTCCAAATACAAATTTTGTTCAAGAGGATCTCTTGAAGCACAATAATTTCAACTTGATCGACGAGAAAACAAGCAAAACAGTTATTTTTCCTTGAAAAACCTAAATTCATCATAATCAAAAGCGTTTCCCTAACAAATCCAAAAAGTTGGTGTACCAATCTCTATGTCGTGCCAGGGGTGAGCAGCACAATCCTGAGCAAAATTGGAATAGTTCGGGGCAGATTGTGAGGAGAAGGTCCTTTTATCTTTTGTGCCCATCCTCGTAAACCTTGCTGGATTACAGTTCATGGTAGATTACAGTTCATGGTAGAATACAGTTCATGGTAGAATACAGTTCATGCTTGAAAAACCTAAATTCATCATAATCAAAAGCATTTCCCTAACAAATCCAAAAAGTTGGTGTACCAATCTCTATGTTGTGCCAGGGGTGAGCAGCACGATCCTGAGCAAAATTGGTATAGTTTGAGGCAGATTGTGAGGAGAAGGTTATTTTATCTTCTGTGCCCATCCTCATAAACCTTGCTGGATTACAGTTCATGGTAGATTACAGTTCATGGTAGAATACAGTTCATGGTAGAATACAGTTCATGGTAGAATACAGTTCATGGTAGAATACAGTTCATGGTAGAATACAGTTCATGGTAGAATACAGTTCATGGTAGAATACAGTTCATGGTAGAATACAGTTCATGGTAGAATACAGTTCATGGTAGAATACAGTTCATGGTAGAATACAGTTCATGGTAGAATACAGTTCATGGTAGAATACAGTTCATGGTAGAATACAGTTCATGGTAGAATACAGTTCATGGTAGAATACAGTTCTTGGTAGAATACAGTTCTTGGTAGAATACAGTTCTTGGTAGAATACAGTTCTTGGTAGAATACAGTTCATGGTAGAATACAGTTCATGGTAGAATACAGTTCATGGTAGAATACAGTTCATGGTAGAATACAGTTCTACTCAACCACCTGATATATTGAGTATGCAATATGCATATAAAATGATTATGAATACATTTTTGTACTGTTTGAATAAATTGCTCAATTAGTACTTGTAGAAGAAGAAAATAAGAAGAAAAGTAAAATAAGTTTGTCCATAAAGCTAAAATTAACTTGTATATAAATTAATTTATAGAAGTTCTCTCATGTTAGCTTCTATTCCATTTTTAGTTTCTGATAAGAACAGAGAAGTTTATTATTCTAAGAGACTTTTTGAAGGAAAAAGCCCACTTTAGAAGCCTTGGCGAGGATTTACGTTTGCATTTCAGAAAAAACACAAATACATTACAGACAAAATGAAATACTGATAGTATGCCCGCGAAACTGAATCTCTGAACATTACGATTAATGACTAACAGACCAAGGTACAGTTTGGCAGGGTATGTATTCTTATCATTTTCCAGCAATAGAAGGAAAACCAAAAATCACTTGGCTCCACATTCTTATAGTTGTATCTAACAATTGTAAAATAGCCATTAATATACAAACCTATACATTCCGAAAGCTAATATCAGACGAAAAGCAGACAAACCCTAAACAATATTAATAAAAGTTGGAAAAAGCCGCGGGTGTTTACCTCTGAAGACGCATCCATACCAAATGGAGGAAGCAGGGCCAACGTGGACATCACCGAGAAGGGAGGCACTGGGAGCCACAAACGCATCCTTGTGAACAGAAGGATATTTGTCGAATACATTCATGAGAGGTCGGTGCCGAAAAACTGTAAAATTGAAATCGAAAAAGAATCATTGAAGAATGAAATGAAACCCTAATTAATTAAATGAAAATGGAAATGAAGACCTGAACGAATCCATACGCTGTTCTTGGAAGTTGCCTTGTATGCGATAGCCGAGGCGATTGATTGCTTGGCCGGTCTCACGGATCCAAAATTCTACGGCGTAGAAAGCTGTATCTATGATTCTCATTCTGTTCTTGATGTTCTTGATAGTGGTTGTGGCTGTCAAAGGTTAATTGGAATTCTCAGTCACTCTCTCAATCTCACACGAGTATTGAAGATGAATCACAATAGGAAAATTGTATATTGATGATAATACTTTGGGATTATATCATCTCCTATTTATAACTATTATTTCTTAATTAACTCTTATTATTTCTTTTTATTATAAATCACCTATAACAATTTTCCCGCCATAAAAAATGACCTTATCCGCACCTAATTTAAAATACGAAAACGATTCTTTAACAACCGAAAACAAACAATCTGTTAGACAACTGAGGCTAAAAAGAAATTAATTAAAAATAAGGGTTTGATTAGTAAAATTATATGGGTTCAGATACGTAATATTGTAAAAATAGGGGATGTTATTGAAAGTGATACTAGCAAAGATCTCAGTGATTTGATGAAGTCAAAGATATAGTCAAAGGTCAACTCTGCAATAGTCAAACAAGTCACTCAGAAGAATGGAGCTGAAGACTTAGTGTGTCTTAACAGAAAGCTTAGGTAAAACCACTTTACCTTTTCCACTGCATGAAACTCCTTCACTCAATTTGCAAAATGCCTCAAAAATAGTTTTAAACAAATCAAACAAAAGCATTTTGACAAAGAACTTTCTTAACAATGTTTTTAACTGATATAGTTTTAAAAGAAACAATTAAAATCACTTAGAATGCGTAAAGAAGTGTTTTTACAGTATTTTAATCGATACAAACTTCTTTTAATCGATTAAAACCCTTTATGACCGATTAGAATTCGAATATGACAGGTCAGAATGAAATATAATCGATCAGACTTTAAATATGAGCGATTAGATTTATTTTAATCGATTAAAACACGTTTTAATCGATTAAAACCACTTTGGAAGTCAGGATGATCGATCAGAATGAAATTATGACCGATTAGAGTTGGTTATGATCAATCAGAATTGAATTATGACCGATCACACTTATTTCAATCGATTAAAACGAACTTTCAATCGATTAAAATGACTTGAAAATTTTTTTACAGAGTTTCAATCGATTAAAACGCATTTCAATCGATTAAAATAACTTGGAAAATCTTTGTACAGAGTTTCAATCGATTAAAACGCGTTTCAACCGATTAAAACAACTTAGAAAAATTCTGTGCAGGTTTTTAATCGATTAAAACTTCTTTGTATCAGTTAAAATAACTTGGAAAATTTTATAAGAAAGTTTTTAAACAAATAAATCGATTGAATCACTCTCAGAAAATGTTTGTAAAATGTTTTAACTGATATAAACGTGGTCATATCAGCTAAAACAATTCTGTTAAAGAAGTAAGAACGCATTAATGGGTTGAAAGGACTTTTAACAGATTATAACGGCTATTTCAACATATTAAAACAAACTTTCAACAGATTAATTAATGCAGCTTTTTCTGAAAACTCTTTATAAACAGTTTTGATTGAATTTTTTAAACATAAGATTGAATATCAGTTTTCATACAAACATTCAAGCAACTGTTAAGCATCTTTTTCCAAGAAAGATTCGCAACCACTTTGTGAACTTCTTTTGAAATCTTTCTTGAGGCACTTTGCATTTCTTTGAAGGAGAAACTTACTGTGGATTAGCGTAATCCGGTTTGAGCTTTCTTGTTTCTTCTTTTAAATTTCTATTCATTCATTTGTACTGTTTTGTACCTGGAATTTGGGTACAAGTTTTCTGCAGCTGTTGTAGAAAGTTGCCAAGAACTGGAATTTGGTTCTTGGTGGAAAGGTTAAAGTCAGGAACTGGAAATTGGTTCTGGTGTTAGAATAGGTGTAAGAGTGTGAGTCTGTAAAACATCTATTCTAGTGGAACCCAGCTGGAATTTGGCTGGAGACTGGACGTAGCCCTGGTATTGGGTGAACCAGTATAAAACTACCGGTAAAATCTTTCTTAACCTTTCTCTCTTTAATTTCAGTTGCTGCGCTTGTATTGCTTAATTACTTTGTGAATTCGTGAATTGATAAGTAAACTTAATTTTCGGATTAGATAATCTGTGTATTGCGAAAAACTTTCAAAAATCAATTCACCCCCCCTCTTGATTTAAAACTACTTTTCTAACAGTTATAGAAGAATTGAAGGGCTCGTTCTTCCTGGCTTCCAGGCTCCTGCCTTTCCATGAGTTTGTAGAGCAAAGACGGGGCCAGTGAGTGCCACCTAAAGATTCGAAAGTCAAATCGATACCCAGCTGCGTCACACTAAGGGCATAGACGAGAGCAGAGTAAGCGCCCAAGCAGCCAACAGCATAAAAAGTTTTCTCCTTTCGTTTGGTTTCCCAGTAGTAGTCCCCGCCAAGAGTGAATAAGAAAGCTCTTGGCGCCTTTGTACGAGCTCATATGAGAAAAAGTAACTCAAGGGTACACTTTTCTCCTTCCCGGATTTGCAGGAGTTTACTTTCGTTTGGTAAAGGTTGAACTGTCGCTGTCGCTCAAGCGATTACGTAGTCGCTCGAGCGCGAGGCGACCTTAGATAGCGGTTGGCAAAATAACCGCTATAATAAATGTAGTTCAAATAGCGGTTAGGCAAATAACCGCTATTTAAAGTCATAATGTATAGTTCAGATAGCGGTTGGCCAATTAACCGCTATCTAAAGTCATATATGTAAAACTGATCGATTATAATAGGGTAATAATCGATCATAATGCATAGTTTAGATAGCGGTCGGCCAAATAACCGCTATTTAAAGTCATATGTCAATCTGATCGATTATAATCGGATAATAATCGATCATAATGCATAGTTTAGATAGCGGTTGTCCAAATAACCGCTATCTAAATGAGGGGGGGGGGCGGGGTGAGTTGTTCTTTAAAAGTTTTTCGCAAATAACAGATGATCTAATATCACCGGTGTTTTATACTGGTTCACCCAATACCAGGGCTACGTCCACCAAATTCCAGCTGGGTTTCACTAGATCAAATGTTTTACAGATTTACAATCTTACACTTAATCTACCACAAGAACCAAATTCCAGTTCTTGATAACCTCTACGACCAAATCCCAGGCACCAACACCTAACCTTTGACCAAGAACCAAATTCCAGTTCTTGACAACTGCTGGTTTAATTAATCTGTTAAAAGATTCTTTTAATCTGTTAAAAGTGCAGTTTTAATCTGTTAAAACTTCTTTTAATCCATTAATACGTTCTTGATTCTCTAACATATTTGTTTTAACTGATACGACAACGTTTGTATCAATTAAAACACTTTACAAACAAATCTTCTAAGTTGATTTAATCGATTGTTTCGTGATTCAATCGATTGAAATACTGCAAAACTTTCTTGTAAAACTTCTCAAGTTATTTTAACTGATAAAAATAAGTTTTAATCGATTAAAGAGTTGTGTAGAAATTTTCTAAGTTGTTTTAATCGATCATAATTGATTCTGATGGGTCATAATTCAATTCTGAGCGGTCATAAGAATATTTATCCTCTTTCTCCAATTCAGCTCTTGAGCTTCCACGTCATAAGACAAGTTGCAAACATACACTTGTTATGCAAACAAAAGCCATAAAGCTTAATGATGTTACGATGGCGAATTTCTGTCACGATCTTGGTCTCGTAGCGCACCCACTCAGAAGCGACTTCTTCAAGTACCCAAACTGTGACCACGAAGGAGGTCATAGCCCCAAAGGTCCTTCACACCCAATACTTTGTCAATAACGGATTTGACTTCAATAGCAAAATATAACCGATCATATACCACTTATAATCGACCACTTTTCGCTCGAGCGATAATAACATCGCTTGAGCGAGACAGAACCCGAGAGTCTCCCTTGTTTGAAGGCTACGTCGCTCAAGCGAAAACTTTATCGCTTGAGCTAGTTTATACCCAATGACGAAACGTCAAACGCAGTTAGCCAAATAATTTAAGTTGGTTCACTATTAGAATCACTTTTCGCTCGAGCGGTCATAACCTCGCTTGAGCGAGACAGAACCCGAGAGTCTCCCTTGTTTGAAGGCTGCGTCGCTCAAGCGAAAACTTTATCGCTTGAGCGAGTTTATACCCAATGACGAAACGTCAAACGCAGTTAGCCAAATAATTTAAGTTGGTTCACCACATATTAGAATCACTTTTCGCTCAAGCGTTCAAACCGTCGCTCGAGCGAGATAGAACCCGAGAGTCTCCCTTGTTTGAAGGCTACGTCGCTCAAGCGAAAACTTTATCGCTTGAGCGAGTTTATACCCAATGACGAAACGTCAAACGCAGTTAGCCAAATAATTTAAGTTGGTTCACTATTAGAATCACTTTTCGCTCGAGCGGTTATAACCTCGCTTGAGCGAGACAGAACCCGAGAGTCTCCCTTGTTTGAAGGCTACGTCGCTCAAGCGAAAACTTTATCGCTTGAGCGAGTTTATACCCAATGACGAAACGTCAAACGCAGTTAGCCAAATAATTTAAGTTGGTTCACCACATATTGGAATCACTTTTCGCTCAAGCGTTCAAACCGGCGCTTGAGCGAGATAGAACCCGAGAGTCTCCCTTGTTTGAAGGCTACGTCGCTCGAGCAATGTCTTTATCGCTTGAGTGAGTTTATACCCAATGACGAAACGTCAAACGCAGTTAGCCAAATAATTTAAGTTGGTTAACCACCTATTAGAATAAGTGTGTTTTTTGAAAATGTGAAAAATATAATTTATCAATGTAATGTTAAAATTATGTGTTTCCGTGTGTAGATTAGAATCTTGGGAAATCTGTGTTCCTACGAAGAAAGAAGATGAAGCGAGATCCATGCCCATTTATTTATATTAAAAACATGCAGACAAAACAAAGGTGATGCATTCCAGTACTGTCCTATGTTGTATAATTGGAGTTGGATTTGTTTGTTTGGACTTTGTACGGTGTCGGGGTAAATGTCTCGATCAACTTTTTCTTCTTCTTTTCAGATTAATAATCAACCCACTTTCTGCTTATTTTCGTAAGTTCATAAAATTATTTTTAGATTGCAATTTCATTTGGATCATAGATATTAAAAACTCATTTGAAAACAATGCTTTATTAAAATAAAATAAAAAAAAAGGCAAAGGTAGTGAGAACCATCGTGATAATAAAAATATACATATCATGAAAATACATTTTTTGAAAGTTCAAAATTAAATTTTAGTGAAGAAGCGCGATTCCTTTGTTTTCAATTAAAAGTGATTTTATTTTTGGTAATTAATTTCAATAAATAAAGGTAGTTAGACACCATTGTGGAGATAAAAATATGTATACTATGAGAGAGTAAAATAAGAAAGTACAGTAACTACAAATTCAAATTAATTTTAAGTGAAACAGATATATCTTTTGATTGTTTCCATCCAAGTTAATTTTTCAATTAAAATTACTTTTAATTTAGTATCCAAACATCTTAAATTGGATCAAACCAAAATTGACTAAACTTGCATGATCTCACCTCTAACCCAAATATATAATAATTTTTTAGATTTGTAAAAGAAAAATTGTATTGAAGGAGTTTTAATGATATAAATAAGATATAATGAAGAAAAAAAGAGGAAAAATGTGTTCTTTTTTTTATGATTTTAATAAAATTCTATCTTAGTCTTTATATTTTCAAATAAATTGTTTAAAAAATTTGGAAAGCTAATTTCTCTCCACTAATTTTATTAGTGGCTATGTTAACATGATAAACAGTTTACTTACATTTGTTACAAATTAAAATATAGATTTTAACAATTCCAAACCATGATTTTCTACACTAGCTAGCATTTTATTTTTACCATAGAAAAGGAAAAAATGTCAATGGCAACTCCACAATCAAGTTTATCCAGATGTAATATAGAGAACAACATAAAACCCTAGATGTCTTAATTTTTAGTATTTATTATTAAATATATATTAAGATGGTTAAAAACTTACCCAAATTCATGATTTGAATACTTTGACCTTTTTTTCACTCTTGTCTAACTGTTGGTTTTGATAACAATTTAAGTTCCTTTTAATTTTAAGAAGAATAAAAAAAATTCCCCTAACCTACTCTGAAAAATTAATTAATTTTATGACTTTATAACATTTCTACTTTGTTTTTTAATTATACAACATCACTTTTTTTCTAAACGCATTCTTAATAATATTAATGACTGAGATAACTTAAAAAAAATAGCTAAAATTGAAAATTTTCTAAATTAAATAATTAAAATAAGAGTTTTTATCCGTACTTAAAATGAGAGTTAGGTTAAATTATAACATAAATTATATATCATAATAGTTAGTATAACACACAATGATGATATATGAACAAAGATTATGATACTTATTGCTTCACATGCAAAAATGATTGTGTTTATGAATGTATGACACTAAAATTCAATTATTATATAATTAAAGTAATTATGATTTTAAATCTGAAACTCTTTTATCTTTTTCTTTCTTAAACGAAGAATACATTCTGGGGAGTGTGGGAAGTAAAACGAAGGTAAGATTCAAATTGTTCTACCATCTTTTCGATACTGTTTCTTGCTATTCAAAATTGAATGATGTTAATTTGTGTTTGAAAGGAAAAAGAAATATTTTTAATTCAAAATACCATTTTTTTTAAGAAAAAAGGTGCAAATGGACCCATGTGTTGGCCACTTCAAATTCACTATGAACTCATGCATATGCATATTCAAAATAAAGTTGCGATCTTGTGTTTGTGTATGCCACCATTGCATAACTCCAACGTAAGTATTCGATTCAGCGTCCATTACTATGAACATGCTTCAACTTTGAAACAAACAAAAAGTTTCTTACTTTCTGCTTGGTTTTTAAAATTTTGTGATAGGTTTGTCGGAAAATGCGGATCCTAAACTTATTTATATCCAAACTTTTGAATTAATAAGTGGCAATGAAGACTTTGATAAGGCTCGCACCAGAATTTCAGCTCAATGAGGAACAACAACACCGTTATTTAATTTATTATTCAGTTAACAGAATTTTTCTCTTAACTTTTAATTTTTTTTTTTGTTATCAACATTGGGCATGAAAGTGTGCTTGCCAGATTTATCCCAATTCAAAATTAAAAAAAAAAAGTTTACTTAGAGTATTGTTGAAATTCTTAAACAAAGTATTACTTTCTTGAACATTTTTTTTTGAGAAATTTTATGTATCATAATAAATTGTTTAATTTTTTTATAATTACTTCATTAAATAATTTATAAAAATAAATATATTAAAATAAATGAGAAAAAAATGAAATATTTTGAAATTTATTAAAAAAATTTGTTAAAATAAAATTAATGATAAATTATTTTAAAAATGATGTGATACAGTATATTTATATTTTATATTTTTCAAATTAAAAAACGGCTCGTATTACTTACTCCTGTTGAATATACTATCAACATAATATTTACGTTTTGATTTTTCATCAAATAGTCACTTACATTAAATCTAAAAATTAAATATAAATTTTAAGTTTAAATAAAATATGAAAAGTGAATATAAAATTTGTATTAAATTTGAATTAAATAAAATTCGATTTAAATTCTCTGTTGACTTTGAACAAATAGCAGAATTGAATGGAACAATAAATACTTCTGATACATTTCTCTTCAACTTGAAAGGATAACAGGAAAGGAGTACTACTATGTTCATTTAATATTTTTAATTAGGTTAACATTTTGTAAGTATTATTTAGAATTTTCATTTATGATAAAAAATAATAATTAAAAAATAAAACTTCATTAAAGATAATCAGTGACGTTTTACAATAAAATCCAATCGTCCACATTTTAGTAAATATTTCACTCTAGATGATAAAAATTAATAAGTTAAAAATATTTTGTAGCTTATCATCGGTGAAAAAATTCAAATAGTACATTTTTTTAAATTTTATTATGTAGTATACTTTACTGTATTGTGAGAAATTACTTTTTAGAAGCAATATGTTATTCGAGATATTAGCATGTGATTTCTTAGGCATATCCTAATTCATAATATATATATCCAATAAAATTGTTTCTTAAGAAAATATCATGTGGTCCTAGATATATAAAAGTATATTTTTTATTACAATTTTTAAATAGTTAAGAGGAAGTATTTAACAAAATCTATTAAACCTGAAATACAAAATATATAGTAAATATTTAAGTTTTTAATAAGAGTATTATAATTTTAATGAGTTAAACAAACAGAAAATAAAATTTTATCATTTTATGAGGATTTTTTTCTATGACTAATAATTATAATTAGATTATTGTTGATATTGTTTTAAGCATTATCAATATGGCATTTATTAGGTATCGTAATGAAATACGATCATCAAAAGAATTGGAATGAATTTTATCTTCATATAAAAGAATAAGTATATCTTGTTCTCTGAAGGATCATCAATTCTGTTGTCGTCCAGCGGTTAGGATATCTGGCTTTCACCCAGGAGACCCGGGTTCGATTTCCGGCAACGGAATTTTTTTAAAGTTATTTACACAATTTTTAACATTTGATTTATTTTTAGCGTTGTAGCTCATAATTGTTTCATCATTAATTTTTTTTACCAAAAGTTAATATTATTAATTCATTAAAAATTACTACAATCTTATTATTTTATTGTTTCGAATAATTATAACAATATTTTTATTATAAAATATCAGGGTGTAAAATTACCTTTTAGACTGTTCAGTAGTTTTCTTAGTTTGCATGAGTGATAAGTTGTTTAATTAAAAATAAATAAAACTGTGATATGCAATGGTAAGAAGTATTCAAGAACAAAAAGTGAAAATGGGTTGCTGAGATGGAAATATCCTTAAGCTTGAGTTGAATTTTTGTTTTGTTCCGGACAACTACGTCATAAGTTGTCTTTAAATGCACTCTACACAAAGGGAGAACTACAGTTATTAACATGCAAAGCAACATACGTGTGACTGACATGTGTCAAAAAAAATAAAAATTGTAATCCATGAAAATAAAGGTTTGAACCGGCATATCTGAATTGATATTCTTTATTTTAAAATACATTCCCAACTACAGTGCTGCGAACTATAGATGTGTCCCTGGGTGACTATAAAACTATTAACTGTTGAATTGCACAAAACGGAAGGCTTCTTATTGAGCACAGGGACGAATAAAGCCGCGTGCTATAAGACGTGCAGCATGAGTTGACATTTGAGATAACAGTTTAAGCTCTCCAAATTACTGGAAACAAAAGTAGCCATTCTCCGGAAATTTGCACATAAAAGATACTAGAAAAGAAAGAAAAAAAATTAAGCCTTGGGAGCTTTATCTAGCAAAACATTATCCTGAAGGTTAAGCTCTGCAGGCGTTTCTTGACCACCACCTAGCACTGAATCATATTCCTCACGACGACCAGCAAATTTCTTGTTAAGAACTTTTAAAAATTCAGTCTTCTCAAGTTCTTTTGCATTTTCAGCAGCATGAGCCTGAGCCAAATTGGAATAGTTCAAGGCAGATTGTGAGAAGAAGGTCATTTCATCTTCTGTGAGCTTCCTCAAGAACCTTGCTGGATTACCTCCCCAAACCTGCAATTCAAAGCAGTCGTTCAGTTTAAAATCCCATGCCTGATGTAAGAAAATAAGACCTTTCTAACCATACATTTAAATTTAGGCCTGAGTTGTTGGACAACTTTCATTGATAACTCTAAGAAATCATAACATGTGTTAAACTTTCAAGAGAGAGACAGAGCGCAGAACAAAACACATTCCATTCCCTACAAAGGAAAACAGAAGATTTATACAAACCTCTCCATAAGGAATCCTTGTATTCTGCCTAACAAGGGCTCCAGCAGCAACCATGGCATGTTTCTCAACATATACACCATCAAGCAAGGTTGCACCCATGCCAATAAATGCTTCATCCTCAACAGTACATCCTTGTAACACAGCACTATGACCTAAAATCACATTGCCAAAACCTTAGATAGAATTCACAATGCTTAAATCATTCACAAAACAATAATTCATCACATTCACTCACCTACAGTGACATTATCTCCAATGATAGCTGGTAAGACTTTTCCAGTTATATTAGACTTGGCAACATGAACAAGGGAATTGTCTTGTATATTAGTTCCAGATCCAATAACAATGCCGTTAACATCACCTTCACGCAAAGCATACTGTTTAGTTAAATGGTAGAATACAGGGAGAGAAGCACAAATATTGGAAAGAGGAAGCTGGGAAATATCTGCACTCAACCCCTGATATATTGAGTATGCAATATGCATATAAAATTATTATGAATACATGTATATAGCATAGTAATAAGAGTGGGACAACAGTTGTCTTTCACATTCCATTGGATGTGAGTTGAAGCCATGAAAAGTGAAGGAATAGGTAAAAAATGTGTGGTCCTTACTATCTTACTCAAACAAAGCAAAATGCATACTAACTTAAGGCGTGTTTGAATATGATTTTGTAGAGTTAATTCTGAATCAACATCATTTATAAAGTAATTCTCAGTAAGTGAGCTTTGTTGGGAAACTTGCAATCAAAATTAATTTTTGACAAATTATTGCGAAAAATAGGTTTTATTGTACATATACATATACAGAGAGAGGAAAGATCTCCTTACTCCAAGAGTAAGTGTACGGGAATTACTCCTTATTTTCACCCTTCATTTCTTTGTAATCTAATGGTCTCATATAATAATTCATCTTTACCATTAAATTATAAGAAAATAAATGATAAGGATGAGAAGTAACTCCTTACTCTTGGAATAAATAGTTTCCTTAGGACATCTCTCCAATAGGAGTAACTCATGATATGTTTCCCACCTTAAAAAATGTAATATATATATATATATATATATTTATTATATCAAATCATATTTAAGTAACTCATAATTGATTACATTCCAATAGAAATTTACTTAGAAATTTTAAACACCCGTTCTCCCTTCTATTCTCTCTTATCATTTACTCTTTTTATTTATTTTTATAAGTTTCTTGATGAAGCAACTAACAAAAAATTTCAAGTAATTTATCATGTCATCTAAGATTTCTTCAATGGAAAATTGTTTCAAGCAACTAATACTTTAATTAAATATTTCAATAAACAACTCTTATTGGTGATATTGTTATATATATATATATATATATATATATATATATATATATATATATATATATATATATATATATATATACACTTTTTACACAGGCGTAGTTACTCGTGTAATTTGAAATAAAATGCATAATATGAAATATTAAAAAATAAATTAAGATAACAATCACATTTAAAGCAACAAACAAAGGATACAAATAAGAGACATAATGCATAATGCCACATAAGTTTGACATACAACTACAATAAAGAGAAAACGAGTCAACCGTGACAGGATACAGAACTCTGTCAGCTAATCTTCAACTATTATTTTTTTTTATGTCAATATTCAAAATATTGATACAAAAAAAAAACAATAATAATAAAAAAAAAACTAAGGATCAAATTGAGCAATTTTAGCTATCTTTGGCGTGTGATGTGTAAGTCTCACATTTGGCACTTCAAATTTATCATTATAATCTTCGTATTTTAGTTTGTCTCTGTGGATCTAAAGGGACCTGACCTTTCTGTGCTTTTCAGGTTATTATAAACAATAAAATGAATGTTGCCGCCAAGGATTTGGAACCACACAAACTTGTAATGAAATCAATTAGACTGGAGTCTAAAACATGGAATCTTGTTTCCTACACAAACATGGATCCAAACATATCCTTAGTAAGAAATTATTTTCTAATTCCGTTATTTAAGGTGAGTGTGCATATATATCAGACACACATTTTTGTCTTGTTTGAATAAATTGCTCAATTATTACTTGTAGAAGAAGAAAATAAGAAGAAAAGTAAAATAAGTTTGTCCATAAGCTAAAATTAACTTGTATATAAACTAATTTATAGAAGTTCTCTTATGTTAGCTTTTACAAATCCTTATTTTAACTTGTGCATGAGCTGATTTTTATTGATGAGAGAAGTTTATTCCATTTTTCGTTTCTGATAAGAGCAGAGAAGTTTATTCTAAGAGACTTTTTGAAAGAAAAAGCCCACTTTAGAAGCCTTGGCGAGGATTTAAGTTTGCATTTCAGACAAACACAAATACATTTCAGACAAAATGAAATACTGATAGTATGCCCGCGAAACTGAATCTCTGAACATTACGATTAATGACTAACAGACCAAGGTACAGTTTGGCAGGGTATGTATTCTTATCATTTTCCAGCAATAGAAGGAAAACCAAAAATCACTTGGCTCCACATTCTTATAGTTGTATCTAACAATTGTAAAATAGTCATTAATTTCCAAACCTATACATTCCGAAAGCTAATATCAGACGAAAAACAGACAAACCCTAAACAATATTAATAAAAGTTAGAAACAGCCGCGGGTGTTTACCTCTGAGGACGCATCCATACCAAATGGAGGAAGCAGGGCCAACGTAGACATCACCGAGAAGTGAGGCACTGGGAGCCACAAACGCATCCTTGTGAACAGAAGGACCTTTGTCGAATACATTCATGAGAGGTCGGTGCCGAGAAACTGTAAAATTGAAATCGAAATAGAATCGTTGAAGAATGAAATGAAACCCTAATTAATTAAATGAAAATGGAAATGAAGACCTGAAGGAATGCATACGCTGTTCTTGGAAAAGATAGTTGCCTTGTAGGCGAGAGCCGAGGCGATCGATTGCTTGGCCGGTCTCACGGATCCAAAATCCGACGGCGTAGAAAGCTCTGCCTATGGTTCCCATTCTGCTCTTGATAGTGGTTGTGGCACTGCCGCCTCACTTCTACTCCGATCTTCTCTTCTCTCTTCGTCGTCTTTTCCACCTATTCTTCTTCTCTCTTCGAGAACACCTCTAATTTCTGCAAAACATTTTACATGATTTACATTAATTTTGTATAAACCAAATAAATAAATAAACATTTCCGTGGATTTAGAAATTAGATTTACCTTTTCAACAACAAATAAATATTTACCTTCTTACAAGCATATTTTATTTTTAACTCTATGAAAAATAGTCTAGTGTTTTGTCTCAAGCAAGGATACATGCTACTTACTCCCTTTATATTAGTATATTACTATTTTATAAATTAATATGACAAATTCTACCTTTTTACACTAAAGATATAGTTTATCTATAATTGAAACAAGTTTTATTTGTTGACATGATAAAAAAAATTTAATAATATAAATAAAAAACTTAATTATCGATGACAATATTATATTTTTTACTACAAAATTAGCGGGTCTTAATGAAAAAAAAGTGCATTTTATAATATATAGGATCCACACCAAATTTTAGGATAACATATATGAAAATATAGTCACATTTTTAATATGATCTTATCATAATACTTCATAGTCGCAACTGTTCTTATTAGTTTCTAGGATCTATAATATTTGAAATTAAAAAAAAAAGTTTTCAATCATAATCAATTAATATATATATATATATATATTTATATTAGTTTCAATTATATATATGTAAAACAAAATATATATTATTATTTAGAAAAACAAATAATCGAATTATATTAGGTAAAAGGAATGTGACTTTTTAATTATGGGAAGACATGAGCATTAAACAGTTATTTTAAATGGAGGATGATTATTAGTTTATATTTTATTAAACATTTTTTAATAATGTATGAAAGTGGATAATTATTTGAGTAGTTATCAATTTATATTTGTATTAAATAATTAATTATTTTTATTTAATAACAGAACAAACATTCTTATTAAAAAGAAACAAAATCTTTATATAATAATATAGATGATGTATTATAAATATTAATTAATTTACTTCTTGTTTATCTCCTACTTTTAAAAGGTAATTTAAAAAAATTAAAATAAAAAACTTATTTAAAACTATTTTATAAAACCTGTTTTACAAATTTTTATAAACTAAAAAGATAAAAGTTGATAAAAATATTTTAATTTTAGTTTTTTTATTTTCATTTATAAAATTCAGGTATTTATAATAGCTACATCTATTGTATTTATTATAAAAAAAAATAATTTAAAAATTCTATGGAGATCTTTCATAATCATTAATATTATCTTTTTTTTCGTTTAAAATAATTTGTAAACTATATTTATTATATAATTTTTTAACTTATTTTAAAATCATTTCTTAAAAATAATTTTTATTTTTTTTAAATCAAACAAAATTCCAGGAAACAAATCTAATTATTATATTTTTCAAAATTTCAAACTCATCTTACTTTTATTCTATTTTCTTTATATATTTCCTTTTTTATTTCTATAAATTTTCTCTCTATCTTATATTTTTTCCTTATTTTTCTTCTATTTCTATTCCAATCCACCAATAAATAAAGTGAATGAATATTTTACATATAGAAAGCTTATCCTATTTTCATTTATAACCAACCATGTATCCCAAAACTATATCTCGGAATAGGTTTCACTGCTATTTTTATTTTATTTTATTAAAATAAAGATAGTAATTTGAGATAACGGACAGAGGTATACCTTATAAAGTTTTTTTTTAATATTATTAAATTAACTTATTCCAAAAATATTATCAAAATAAATTTATTTTATAGTATTTATTAATTCTCCAATTTTAAAAAATGGGGTTTTATGTTAATATCAATTAACAGCACTACTTTAAAAAAATTATAGAACGTACTTCACAATTTATATCAACTAAATGTATAGCGATCTATTTAGCAAATAGTCATGTTAAAAAAATTTATACTTAGCATTAACATACACTTTTAATTATGCTTCTATATTTCAATAAAACATGAGGAAGTAGGACCTATTTGAAATTTAAAACTTTATAAAATACTTCTTATCTTTATTGATCAACCGAAGTAATTTTAAAAAATATATTATAAGAAAATAAAAAGCCCACAATCATGCAACTAATGTATATTTGTCCCATTATTTTAAAAATACGGTTAGATTTACTGGAATTCAAAATAATCACATTTAAGTAGAGTTTTGGATTCTTAAAATTAATTGTTGTAAATCAAATTAATTTGGAAAGTAGACGTTTTTTAAACATTCTCATCATGAAAATGTTCATTCTACGCATGAATTTCATGGAAATTATAAAAACAAACGTAATTTTATATTTGGAATACTAATTTCAAAATATTTTTTTGTTTAAATTAATTTTCTCAAAATCTAACCCAAATTGAGTTTTAAATTTAAATTAATTTTAAGACTCTCAAAACAAGACTAAATCTATCTTAAGTTATATTTTAAAATAAAAGTTAACTTTTTACCTAATTTCAATTTACATTAGATCAATAGAACTCTGATTAATTTTTTTTAAATCATGAGATATTTATATAAAAATAATTAATTTTAAAAAAATATTTTTTTATAATAAATTATATTACTAAAATAATTTTTCATTTCATATATAATAACTAAATTCTTGAAATAAAAATTCCTTCACTTCAAAATATAAATTAAAAATTTACTTTAAATTCTTATTATTCATTAATCTAATCATCTATTATAATAATAATAATAATAATAATAATAATAATAATAATAATAATAATAATAATAATAATAATTCATTTTAATCATTAAAGTTTACTCAATAAATAAATATTAAAAAATTTCTCTAACTTTTAATATCAAGATAATTTATTTTTTTCTTCAATTTATTTATAATATATATATAATAAAATAATATTATTTTTATTTAATTTAAAAAAATAAGTATTATTTTATAAAACATTAAAGTCGAAATCTTACCCACTAATACAATCTAACCACCAACTAAACAAGTTAAATCAAAATTTGTATTTAAGCCACAAATTATTTTTCATTTTTTTTGAATTTTGTACACCGACCCATAAGACTAAACTTGGACTAGATCACTAGTGCGGGTTTTATACGAAAATTTTCATTTTTTTTGAATTTTGTACACCGACCCATAAGACTAAACTTGGACCAGATCACTAGTGTGGGTTTTTTATGAAAATTTATATTGCCAGGATTTGAACCCAGTACATTGTAGTCTAGAATTAGACCACAAATTATTTTTTATTTTTTTTGAATTTTGTACACCGACCCATAAGACTAAACTTGGACCAGATCACTAGTGCGGATTTTTTACGAAAATTTATATTGTCAGGATTCGAACCCATTTTCATTTTTTTTGAATTTTGTACACCGACCCATAAGACTAAACTTGGACCAGATCACTAGTGCGGGTTTTTTACGAAAATTTATATTGCCAGGATTTGAACCCAGTACATTGTAGTCTAGAATTAGACCACAAATTATTTTTCATTTTTTTTGAATTTTGTACACTAGTGCGGGTTTTTTACGAAAATTTATATTGCCAGGATTCAAACCCAGTACATTAGCAAGATTCGAACCCAGTACCTTAGAATTGAATACTAATACTCCAACCACTAAGCTACTATGATTTTCTGATAAATAACTTACAAATAAATTATATTTATATACAAAATATATAAATACAAATATATTTTGATATATTTATATATGTATATAATTATATATTTAATTTTTTTGATTTAATATACACTTTCTATGTCGGTTAAAATTTAACCAACATAGAAAGTGAACTTTTTATGTCGGTTGAAATTTAACCACTTTCTATGTCGATTAAATTTTAACCGAATAGAAAGTACTTTCTATGTCGGTTAAATTTTAACCGACATTGAAAGTGAATTTGCTCACATACCATGTCGGTTATATAACAACTGACATAAAAAGTTTATAATATTATTACAAAAATGTTACCGCTCTATATACTATGACGGGTGGATTACAACCGTCATAAAAAGTTGTCATAGAATCATATTTTTCCACTAGTGCATGTAAAATGCAAGTTTATCATATGTCAAATTTAAAGAAAAATCGCAGATTGTAGCTTCTATTGAGAAAATAAAATAAAAAATGCAGTAAAAGAGGAATTTGCTTAACCGAAAATTCATGGTGGGTTACTTTGACAGATTGAGGCTTTCAGGAATGTTCAACTAAAAATGAGTTTCATTATTTACAACCGCATCTCAAAAGCAGGAGTATTAGACACTGTTGTGTCAAGAGACTAGCAGCACGAGTGCCATAACACAACGGCACGGAAACCAGAATGTTGGAGTTTCATTCATATTTTTCACCACTAATTGAAGATCACTGAAATTGAGTATCAAGTTTCTAAAAAGTTAGTGCCTTAAGCTCTCAACTATGTAAGCAACATACAAATCCCTGCAAAATGAAACACCCATTTCAGAAATATAAAATAGGCATTTAGTTCCAAGTATCGACTCGTTTGACGTTATAACACCCAAATTTTCTAAGAAGTTTCTCAATATATTGTTCTTGGGATAGAAAAAATAATATCGCCCTTCCTTATGATTTTAATTCCTAAAATCACATTAGCTTCACCCATATCTTTCATTTTAAATTTAGATCCCAGAAACAAGTTAGTTCTTGAGACAATGTCAATGCATGTACTAAATATTAGTATGTCATCTACATATAAACATATAATGACACATTCATCAGTCTCAAATTTAGAGTACACACATTTATCAGCATCATTAGTTGAAAAGTCATTACAAAGTAGAACACTATCAAGTTTTTCATGCCATTGTTTTGGTGCTTATTTTAATCCATACAAGGATTTTAAAAGTTTGCACACTTTGTTCTCTTGACCTGGAACAACACACCCTTCTGGTTGAGTCATATAAATGTCCTCCTCTAATTCACCATTAAAAAAAGTTGTCTTAACATCTATTTGGTGTATAACTAGCTTATGAATAGCGGCTAGAGCTAACAAAACTCGGACAGAGAAAATCCTAGTCACAGGGGTAAAGGTGTCAAAATAATTAATGTTGAATTTTTGAGTAAAACCCTTTGCTACTAATCTTACCTTATATTTATCTATGGATCTATCAGGAAGATACTTTTTCTTAAAGATCCATGATACACTCTGCTGCAGAATGCTCAAAGGTTTTAACACTCTTCGAGTAAGTGTCCACTCCTCAGGAATTAATTTGAGCATATCAGGATCTTCTAATTTTGTCCGCAGACATAATCAGTCATCCACGCTGGCTTCTTTCTTGCTCGTTTCCTTACTATTGGGTCATCCTTCCTTATTGGGTCTGGGTCCACTGGTTGTTTGTATCATTTTCCCTTTCTGCAGAACTCACCTTGTCCTCAAGGTGAAAATCAGATAACAAGTGCGGAAATTTTCCAAGTCTTTCCAGGAAGCTTCATCAACTGGACAGCCCTCCCAATGCACCAAGAGTTGTTCCTGTGGTTGCCCGTGAACTAACTGAGTTCGACAATCTAAAATTGCCCTTGGTTGATCAATAGGTTGGTTATCAAAGCTTTCCAAGGGTAAGTCACATGCAGACATCTTATCAGTACCACGAAAAGGTTTAAGAGCCGACACATGAAAAATCGGGTGAATGCGACTACCAGGAGGAAGTTGGAGTTTGTATGCCACTGTCCCAATGCGCTCGATGATGCTATAAGGACCATAGAACCTCTTCGAGAGCTTGTGGTGTTTCAATTGACGGACTGATGTTTGGCGATACGGTCTGAGGCGTACGAGAACCAAATCACCAACAGAGAGAGTAATGTCTCGACGATGTGCATTGGCCTTCTGACGCATTCTATTTTGAGCAGCAGTTAAATTTGTCTTCAAAGTGCGGAGTAATTCGTCACGAGAAGTTAGGGCCTCATCCAATACTTGTATAGAAGTGGATCCCCTAGTATATGCCGGAATTGTGGGTGGTCTTCGACCATAAAGAGCCTCGAAAGGGGACATTTGCAAGGCACTATGGTAGCTGGTGTTATAATGAAATTCGGCCCACGGGAGGAATGTAACCCATGAAGACGATTTATGTTGAGTGAAGGCATGAAGATATTGTTCCAACCCACTGTTAACTACCTCGGTTTGACCGTCAGTTTGAGGGTGATAGGCACTGCTCATAGCAAGCTTGGTGCCACTAAGTTCAAACAGCTTGCGCCAAAAAGCACTAATGAAGACCGGATCACGATCAGACACAATGGAACAAGGGTACCCATGGTGACGCACAACCAAAGACACAAACAACTCTGCTACTTTGGAAGCGGTAAATGACGTGGGAAGAGCACCAAAGTGAGTTGTTTTCGATAATCGATCCACAACAACAAGGATAACCGTGGATCCTTGAGAGGGAGAGAGACCCGTAATAAAATCCATTGTCACATCTTTCCAAACCGTCTCTAGAATCGGGAGAGGTTGAAGGAGTCCCGCTGGAACCTGCGTTGAGTATTTAATTTTTTGGCAAGTAAGACATGAGCCGACATACTCTTCCACTGCTTTACGCATACCGGACCAATAAAAATTGGCAGCAAGACGAACTAGGGTACGTTTCACACCAGCATGGCCACCACTTGGTGTATCGTGAAATTCGCTAATAATTGTATGACATAGAGGAGATGTTGGGTTGATCACATAACGACCGGTATGGAAGAGGACCCCATTCACGATAGTATAAGGGTACCGGAGCAATCCCTGCATGTGTTGTTCACGAAAAGTCTGATAGAAAAAATCTGAAGCATTATCTTTTTGGAGCTGAGTAATAATACCATATGTAGGTGATGACACTAATGCTCTGAGTGCGGGTGTGTGGTCACTGTCTGGCCAGTCAGCCGGCACACGTGAAAGTGCGTCAGCCACTTTATTGGAAGCCCCAGGTTTGTACTCGATGCGAAATTGGAACCCCAAGAGTTTGCGCACATACGACTGTTGTTCTGGAGTTTGTATTACTTGCTGAAGTAATTCCTTGATGCTCTTATGATCAGTTCGGATGACAAAAAAATGACCTAACAAGTATTGTCTCCATTTAAGAACAGATTCTGTAATGACATGTAGTTCCTTGATGTATACAGATGCAGCTTGTAACTTCGGACCCAATTTCTTACTAAAGAAGGCAAGGGGGTGACCCTCTTGCATTAAAACAGCTCCAATACCGACGTTGGATGCGTCAGTCTCTATTATAAATTCTTTAGAAAAGTCAGGTAAACTAAGGACCGGCGCAGAAAACATAGCTTGCTTGAGGGCAAGGAAGGCCCGTTGAGCATTTTCATTCCAAGAGAATGCATCATGCTTCAGGAGATCAGTTAAAGGAGAAGCTATACTTGCATAATGGGCAATGAATTTTCTATAGTATCCGGTAAGGCCTAAGAACCCCCTAAGTTGTTTGACCGTTACTGGTATGGGCCATTTTTCCATGGCTTCAAGCTTGGCCGGATCCGCCTGTACACCCTGAGAAGAAACTATATGGCCTAAGTAGTCAATGGACTCTTGACAGAATAGACATTTGGACAGTTTCACAAAAAAACAATGAGTTTTTAAGGAAGTGAAAACCAATGCTAAATGTTGCAAGTGATCTTCAATAGAGGCACTATATATCAGTATGTCATAAAAAAAAACAATCACAAACCTTCGTAAGTATTGAGAAAACAATTGGTTCATTGCGGCTTGGAATGTTGACGGTGCATTAGTAAGTCCAAACGGCATTACAAGAAATTCAAAATGGCCCTCATGTGTGCGGAACGCCGTTTTATAAGTGTCACTCGGATGAACCCGAATTTGATGGTACCCTGCACGCAAGTCCAGTTTTGTAAATATTCTTGCGCCACCCAACTCATCCAAAAGTTCATCAATGGTTGGAATTGGAAATTTATCCTTAACTGTAACAGAATTTAATGATCTATAATCCACACAAAATCGCCATGTACCATCTTTCTTCTTTACCAATAAGACGGGTGAAGAAAATGGACTGTGGCTAGGGACGATGATGCCTTGATCAAGCATTTCTCGGATCAACTTCTCCATTTCAGATTTTTGAAATTGAGGATATCGATAGGGCCTCACATTGACTGGCTTGGATCCTTCAACAAGATGGATGTGATGGTTAACCGTTCTATGAGGAGGCAATTCTATGGGTGTAGAAAAATGGACTTAAAACGTTGTAATAGATCAGTAACTGGGCTGGGTAGGTTGGATGGAAAATTGCTGGATGGTTCTGGGAGAGAATCAACATCTTGAAGGGACGTCATGATGGTAAAAACACTGGCCACATTATTGGTGTGAACCAATGCTTGAAGTTGATGCAGTGACACTGATTGTGAGGCTAGAGAGGCATCACCTACTAAAGTAACTTGGGTCCCTTGCCACATGAACTCCATAGTGAGAGCCGAATAATCATGAGCAACTTTGCCCAAAGATTGCAACCAAGGAAAGCCCAACACAACATCGGGACCTTCAATGTTCAGGATAAACAAATCCACCTCAAATTTAATGTCCTGTAAGATAAGAGGGACATTATGGCAGCAAAATTGACAAACCAAGAAGGTTTCACAACCAGTTGCGACCTTGAAACGAGGGCATGGTTTGATAGGTAACCCCAATCGTTCCACTAACGCAGGCTTGATAAAGTTGTGAGTGATCCCACTGTCAATGAGGATGGTGAATTTTGTTTGGTTATAAAGGCCAGAAACACGCAAGGATCGACTTTGAAGCTGGCTGGACAAGGAGTGAAGGCTGGATATGTCACCCGAGACATCATCTATTGAGTTATCCTCGGATTTCGGTGGGGGTTCCTCTTCATCCGCTCCCATGAGGATAAGCACGCGGTTTTGGCATCGGTGAGATGGGTTCCATTTCTCATCACATTTAAAACAGAGACCTTTTGAACGGCGGTCTCGGAGTTCGGCAGAGGGCATGTTCCGCACGGCAGGGTTTGAGTGTGGTGTGGGTAAGAGTGGTGGTAACGATGTTGCAGTATTGTTTGATGGGTTATTTGGATTTGAATTGAATCAGTTTGTTTGATTGTGGTTAGGTTGGGTATGTGAGCCTGTGGAGTGTTGTGGGCCGCGAGACCACAATTTGCCTATGGTTGGTGTGTTATCAAAACGGGTCTCATATGCTCTGGCCATGACGAAGGTTTCCATTAACGTAGCAGGTCGGTGAAATTGCAATTCCCGTCTCAAATGCTTTTTCAGTCCCGTAATGAAAAAACTGATCAGTAGTGATTCGGAGATACCGTTGACCTTGTTCATCAATTCTTCAAACTGGGCTTGAAAATCAGCTACAGAGCCGGTTTGAGTTAATTTGGAGAGTTCACCTTCAATGTCTTCGTACTGAGTTGGACCGAAGCGGTGGCGAACAACGGTGAGAAAAATTGGCCACGATGGTAACAAATTGTTACGTGTTGCCCATTGGAACCAGCCAGCAGCGCGTTCGTCAAGATGAAAGGCTACGATCTGAAGTCGGGACTCTTCCGGAGTTTCGTGGAAGTTGAAGAAAGCTTCAATCTGGAAAATCCAATCCAAAAGATTGGAACCATCAAAACGTGGTACGTTTAATTTCAGCGCACGTGACGTCTGCCCCGCAAATGCATTCTGTGGTTGTTTTTTGCCTTCGACGTGTAAGTTTGCGACCTTCGAATCAACTTCTACCAGGTGTTGGTGGAGTGTGGAATGAACTGACTCGGTATGGAACTCGAGTAATTCGTGAAACTTTACCATCTGTGCATCAATATTGGATTGAAGGGTGCTCATAAGCTCAGTTGTGTCCATGATGAAAGCACCAATGATACACTCTGCTGCAGAATGCTCAAAGGTTTTAACACTCTTCGAGTGAGTGTCCACTCCTCAGAAAATTAAGGGAAAGAGAATAATAGAATTTGGGGGAAAAAAGATCTTGAAAACTTTTTATTCTGTTCTGTTTTGATTACATCATAGCTATTAAAAGGAATTGGGTGCTAATAATCAAGCAAAAATTAGGGAAATAAAACAGGAATTAAACTAATAATTTGCAGCAGAAATTTCAAGAATTAATTTGAGCATATCAGGATCTTCTAATTTTGTCCGCAGACATAATTTGAGCATATCAGGATCTTCTAATTTTGTCCGCAGACATAATCAGTCATCCAAGCTGGCTTATTTCTTGCTTGTTTCCTTACTATTAGGTCATCCTTCCTTATTGGGTATGAGTCCACTGGTTGGTTTGTATCAATCCACATACAACCAATAGGTTTTGTTCCTTTAGGCAAATCTACCAAAGTTCAAGTATTATTTTTCTTAATTTAATCAATTTCAGTCTTAATGACCTTATCACAATGTATTGCATCAAGAGCCCTAGTAGCCTCTAAAAAACTCATTGGATTATTTTCAACTAGATAAGTGTAGAAATCATCTCTAAATGAGGTTTCCTTCCTCTGTCTTTTACTTCTCAAATCCTCATATATTTTATCACTATTAATATCTATAGATTGTTTAGGTGTCTCACTAACCTTTAGAGAAAAAAAATGTTCAAAGAACTCAATATTTTTTGTCTTCATTATAGTATTATGATCAATTATATCACTTTTGAGGACAAAAAAACTTATAAGCAACATTATGTTCTGCATAGCCTAAGAACATACAATCAGAAGTTTTAAAACTTATTTTCCTTTTCTTATGATTAGGTAACATTACCTTAGCTAGGCACCACACACTCTTAGATATTTAATATTAGGTTCATAACCTCTCCATAACTCATAGGGAGTTTTACCAATTTTCTTAAAAAACACACTATAAGTATATCTTCTCTCAGAGGTTATTTGGTGCACTAGAGTTGTTTGATTAAGTATACTTTTGTGTATGTAGAGTAGTCATCTATAAATGTCACAGATCATATGAATCAATAATATAAGCAGAAGAACAAGATTTATTAACAACCTCAGAGATGTTAAGTAAAAAAAAAAACCTTGATCACAATATCCCTTCCCTACAAGGACATTATTTTTTGTCATAACAATCTTATCAGATTCAAATCACACTTTAACCCCAACTTTTCCTTAGCTCTGATTAATGGCACATGTAGCACATCATTCAAGGTCAAAGTCTTTCTAGATGTGAGTTTTAGAAGAATTTTTCCTTTTTGTAAGACAGGAGTTGTCCTAGAATCACCGAGATAAATATGTTCTTCTCCATCCCCACACTAGTGTAAGAGGTAAAAGCACTTCTGTTTGCACAGATATGTCTGGTAACACCAGAGTCTATCACTCATTTGCTCACATTTGTCACAAGGTTTATTTGGAAAACGACTGCAATAATTGTATCTTTTCTTTGGCTAAATTTGCCTTAGGAGGATTGTCGTTTCTCATTTCATGTCTACACCGAGGTGCATGATGACCTTACTTTCCACAAAAAGCAATTTTCTTTTTTGAATGTAAAGTGGGGTTAGATCTACTGGTTTCATACAGTCTCAACCATTTCTTATAGGTATGTACAAAATAATATGGGGACAAAATAATATTCTAGTTGTACGTATATGTACAAAATAATATGTGGACAAAATAATATTCTACTTATACGTATGTACAAAATAATATGTGGACAAAATAATATTTTACTTATACGTATGTACAATATGCAGATAAAATAATATTCTACTTGTACATATGTACAAAATAATATGTGGACAAAATAATACTCTTCTTATACGTATGTACAATATGCAGACAAAATAATATCCTACATGTATGTACAAAATAAAATAATATGTAGATCTAAGTCATGCAGACGTAACTGTTAATTGTCCACTACCAAAAACAAATCTCTCAAATACTCATGCATAATTCATATACTCATGAAGCATAAATCATTTTTTCCACTTCATTGGTGTAATAAATCCGAAGAAAGAACATGTGTTTGACACATGTGCTCTATGGACAAGCTGCATGATGTATGCTGATAGCATTTGATCTAAAAGTTTACCTTTCTTTCATCGTAATTATAAAATGCAGTAATCAATTTCATATATGATTTACCTTTAACTCAATCACGTAATTTGCTTTTTCAATTAAAATCAATTACAGGGTCATTCACATTTCAATAAGAATTACAATGTCATTCACACAGGGGCTATGAAATTAATTTCAATTTGAAATTGATTGCAGCTTAAAACATAGATTATGATTTATTCCTTTATTCAATTTTGGGAAAAACATTAAAAATTATCATAAGAGAAAAATCATAAATCTAATAAGTATGACTCTGATACCACATGTATTTTAATTTGTAGTTTTTATACGTTACTAATTCTATAAAACTACTCTTCACGTCTAGATTCTTTATTTTCACATAATAACATACATGAATCATAATCATATAATAACATACATGAATTGATTCTCACATAATAACATACATGAATCATAATCAGAAGACTAATCTTGATCCATCAGCACTTCATAATTCCCTTTCTTTCACTATCCAATATTCTAAAACTGTTGAAGGAAGTTGTTATATTTGTACGGTCAGCCATAAGTCCTTAAGATTGTTGTAAAAGCTGACAGAGACACGAACAAACTTTATTCATGAGGCATGTATAAACACTGCCCTTAAGGACTTATCCACGGTGTATTGCGCAAGTCCCCCAGGATACAACAAGAACTTCTCGGAATATCCGAGGATCTCAGAAACTAGCAAGAAACTCTCAAAAGAGTAAATTAACCCAGGATAACAAAAAGAAGATCAAAGTAGAGTAGATGAGAGAGATGTGTTTTGAAGAGTGTGAAGTGGTCTCTATTTATAGGAGAAAGTTTGTAGCAGTTATGGAAGACTTGGTAATGGGTCTATAACGTTCTCTGAAACAGTCTTATGCAACGTTATCTGAAATAGTCTTTTGCAACGTGTAAGAACACGTTCTCTGAAACAGTCTTCTGCAACGTTCTCTGAAATAGTCTTCTGTAACGTGTGTGAGAACACGTTCTCTGAAACAATCTTCTGCAACTTGTGAGAACACATTCTTTAAAACGGTCTTCTGCAACGTGTGAGAACACGTTCTCTGTTTTGCAATACCCCTTAATTTTCAACAATCATAACATGTGTTAAACTTTCAAGAGAGAGACAAAGAGCACAGAACAAAGCACATTTCATTCCCTACAAAGGAAAACAGAAGGTTCATACAAACCTCTCCATAAGGAATCCTTGTATTCTGCCTAGCAAGGGCTCCAGCATCGACCATGGCATGTTTCTCAACATATACACCATCAAGCAAGGTTGCACCCATGCCAATAAATGCCTCATCCTCAACAGTACATCCTTGTAACACAGCACTATGACCTAAAATCACATTGCCAAAACCTTAGATAGAATTCACAATGCTTAAATCATTCACAAAACAATAATTCATCACATTCACTCACCTACAGTGACATTATCTCCAATGATAGCTGGTAAGACTTTTCCAGTTATATTAGACTTGGCAACATGAACAAGTGAATTGTCTTGTATATTAGTTCTAGATCCAATAACAATGCCGCTAACATCACCTTCACGCAAAACATACTGTTTAGTTAATGGTAGAATACAGGGAGAGAAGGACAAATATTGGAAGGAGGAAGCTGGGAAATATCAGGACTCAACCCCTGATATATTGAGCATGCAATATGCGTATAAAATGATTATGAATACATGTATATAGCATAGTAATAAGAGTGGTACAACGGTTGTCTTTCACATTCCATTGGATGTGAGTTGAAGCCATGAAAAGTGAAGGAATAGGTAAGAAAGTGTGGTCCTTACTATCTTATCAAAGAAAGCAAAATGCATACTAACTTAAGGCGTGTTTCAATATGATTTTGTAGAGTTAATTCTGAATCAACATGATTTATAAAGTAATTCTCACTAAGTGAGCTTTGTTGGGAAATTTGCAATCAAAATTGATTTTTGACAAGTTATTGCGCGAAAAATGGGTTTTATTGTACATATACAGGAGAGGAAAGATCTCCTTACTCTATGAGTAAATGTAAGGGAATTACTCCATATTTTCACCCTTCATTTTTTTTTTAATCTAATGGTCTCATATAATAATTCATCTTTATCATTAAATTATAAGAAAATAAATGATAAGGATGAGAAATAACCTCGTTACTCTTGGAAGAAATAGTTACGTCTAGGAGTAACTCATGATATGTTTCTCATCTTAAAAAATATAATATATATATATATATATATATATATATATATATATATATATATATATATATATAACTCATAATTATTACATTCCAATAGAAATTGAGCATCTCCAATGGTGGGTTCTTATAATAACTCACATTGGGTTCTTAAGTGGGGACCCACAGTACCACATCATATTTAAGCAACTTTCTTCACATTTTTATAAATTCACTTTAATGGTGGATTCTTATAATATAAGCAACTTATCATTCAACTACCACTTTTGACTTTAACGAGATCAAAAATATATTTAAATTAAAATAAAATAATTATAATATATAATTAATTATTAAAATAAAATAAATAACATATTTAAATTAAAAAAAAATAAAAAAAAATTGACATTGGAAATACGATTAACATTAATTAAAATACAAAATATTAAAAAACAATGACAATAAAAATAAACAAAAAAAATATTAGAAATATGATTTGTTGCATTCCTCTTATTTGTTGAATTCTTTTGGTGAGAATCGCGAGAACAAACGGACAAAAATTAGGAAAAACAACTCTTAAGAACATTGCTTCTACGAAATACGATGCTTAACTTTTTAAAATTGTTGCTGACACGTTGGAAATGACAGTTTCTTATAAACACCGTTGTTTATAAACAACTGGAGTCATAAGCAACTTTTGGAGTTGCTCTTAGAAATTTTAAACACATGTTCTCTCTTCTATCCTCTTTTATCGTTTACTCTTTTTTATTTATTTTTATAAGTTTCTTGACAAACAACTAACAAAAAATTTCAAGTAATTTATCATGTCATCTAAGATTTCTTTAGTGGAAAATTGTTTCAAATAACTACTACTCTAATTAAATATTTCAATAAACAACTCTTATTGGTGATACTATTATATATATACACTTTTACACATGCGTAGTTACTCGTATAATTTGAAATAAAATGTTTATAAGTTTCTTGACGAAACAACTATAAAAAAATTTCAAGTAATTTATCATGTCATCTAAGATTTCTTGAATGGAAAATTGTTTCAAACAACTACTATTTTAATTAAATATTTCCATAAATAACTCTTATTGGTGATACTGTTTTATATATATATATATATATATATATATATATATATATATATATATATATATATATATATATATATATATATATATATATATATATATATACTTTAGTTACTCCTATAATTTGAAATAAAATGTTTATAAGTTTCTTAATAAAGTAACTAACAAAACATTTCATGTAATTTATTAGGGATGACAAAACGGGTCAGCCAGTCCCATTTTGGCCCGTCATAATTTAGAAAAAAAATTAATTTTTAAAATAATTTTTTTTAATAAATTTAATAATAAAATTGTTATTTATTTGTCAATAATTCAATATATATATATATATATATATATATATATTATTTCAATTTAATAATATAAATCAATACATTGTTTTAAGAAATTATAATTTAGAACAATAATAAAATTTACATAATAATAAATAATAACAAATATATATATATATATATATATATATATATATAAATAACGTTAAAACTTATAAAATTTATATTTTTTATATTGAAAAATTCAAATACCTATATCTTTTTTATTTGATAAAACTTCACATTATTATTGGTTGAGTAATTCTTACACCTTTAATTCAAGTCATAAGGATAAAAATAATCAGTGTTTAAGATGAACAAGGAGAACACGAGAGAGAATGTTGTGTTTCAAGTAACAAAAATATTTTCTATGAGAGTGAAACTTTTTTAATTCTCTTTTTAAAATTTTTAATTTTATATATTATCTTTATAATTAATTTTATTACAATAGAAAATTATTTTTTTATTAATTAGGTTGGCCGTAGGCTGATCCGATCCGTCTCGTGAGTTAGCTCTGCGGGTTGACGGACTTGGCGGGGTGGGCCAAAGCGAGCTGGTGGGCTAAAAACACCAACCTGCCTCACCATATCATAGGGGATGACAGGTCGACCCTCCGGACCTGACCGTTTTGCCATCCCTATAATTTATATGTCATTCAAGATTTCTTCAATGAAAAATTGTTTCAAATAACTACTACTTTAATCAAATATTTCAATAAATAACTCTTGTTGGTGATACTGTTTTATATATATATATATATATATATACTTTTTAGACAGGTAAATTAAGATAAATCACATTTAAATTAAAACAACAAACAATAATGGTTTATTGAAAAGATAGTTGCCTTATAGGCGAGAGCCGAGGCGATCGATTGCTTGGTCGGTCTCACGGATCCAAAGTCCCACGGCGTAGAAAACTCTGTCTATGGTTCTCATTCTGCTATGGATAGTGGTTGTGACACTGCCGCCTCACTTCTACTCCGATCTTCTCTTCTCTCTTCAACCTATTTTTTTTCTCTCTTCAATAACACTAATTTCTGCAAAACATTTACATGATTTACATTAATTATGTATAAACCAAATAAATAAATAAATAAACATTTCCGTGGATTTAGAAATTAGATTTACCTTTTCAACCATAAATAAATAAATAAATATTTACCTTCTTACAAGCATATTTAATTTTTAACTCTATGAAAATTAGTGTAGTGTTTTGTCTCAAGAAACGATTCATACATGCTACTTGCTCCCTTTATATTAGTGTATTATTATTCAACAAACATATTTAATTTTTTTGACAGTTTTTCTTTATTAACATGATAAAAAAATAATTTTTAATTAATTATCGATGACAATATTATATTTTTTACTAAAAAATTAGCGGGTCTTAATGAAAAAAAAAAGTGCATTTTATAATATTTAGGATAACATATATGAAAATATAGCATTTTTAATATGATCGCATCATAATACTTCATGGTGGCAACTGTTTTTACTAGCTTCTAGGATCTATAATATTTGAAAATTTATACTTATAGTATTAACATACACTTTTAAATATGCTTCTATATTTCAATAAAACATGCGGAAGTAGGACCTATTTGAAATTTAAAACTTCATAAAATACTTTTTATCTTTATTGATCAACCGAAATAATTTAAAAAAATATATTCTAAGAAAATAAAAAGCCCACAATCATGGAACTAATGTATATTTGTTCCCATTATTTTAAAAATACTGTTAGATTGAAATGGAATTCAAAATAATCACATTTAGGTAGAGTTTTGGATTCTTAAAATTAATTGTTGTAAATCAAATTAATTTGGGAAGTAGACGTTTTTTAAACATTCTCATCATGAAAATGTTCATTGTACGCATGAATTTTATGGAAGTTGTAAAAACAAACGTAATTTTACATTTGGAATACTAATTTCAAAATATTTTTTTTGTTTAAATTAATTTTCTCAAGATCTACCTCAAATTGAGTTTTAAATTTAAATCAATTTCAAGACTCTCAAAACAAGACTAAATCTAACTTAAGTTATATTTTAAAATAAAAGTTAACTTTTTACCTGATTTGACCTTACATTAGATCAATAGAACTCTGATTAAATTAAAAAAAAATGAGATATTTATATAAAAATAATTTATTTTTAAAAAAATATTTTTATAATTTAAAGTATATTAATAAAACACATTTTATTTCATATATAATAATTAAGTTCTTAAAATAAAAATCCCTTCACTTCAAAATATAAATTAGAAATTTACTTTAAATTCTTATTATTCATTAATCTAATCATCTACAATAATAATTCATTTAATTAATTTTAATCATTAAAGTTTACTCAACAAATAAATATTAAAAAATTTCTATAATTTTTATTATCAAAATTTTTTTTTCAATTTATTTATAATATATATATATATAATAAAATAATATTATTTTTATTTAATTTAAAAGATAAGTACTATTTTATAAAATATGAAATCGAAATCTTACCCACTAATATAACGTAACCACCAACTAAACAAGTTAAATCAAAATTTACATTTAAGCCACAAATTATTTTCACCGACCCATTAGACTAAACTAGGACCAGTCTATTTTATTATTCTCTAACCAGTGTGCGTGTTTTGGACACCCGTGCAAAACGCAAGTTTATCATATGTCAAATTTAAAGAAAGATGGCTGAAACCATTATTTGTAACTTCTATTGAGAAAATAAAATCAAACATGCAGTGAAAGAGGAATTTGCTTAACCGAAAATTCATGGTGGGTTGATTGAGGCTTTCAGGAATGTTCAACTAAAAATGAGTTTCTTTATTTGGTGGCAGTACAACCGCATCTCAAAAGCAGGAGTATTAGACGCTGTTGTGTCAAGAGCCTAGCAGCTAGAGTGCCATAACACAACGGCACGGAAACTAGAATGTTGGAGTTTCATTCACATTTTTCACAATTAATTAGAGATCACTGAAATTGAGTATCAAGTTTCTAAAAAGTTAGTGCCTTAAGCTCTCAACTATGTAAGCAGCATACAAATCCCTGTAAAATGAAACACCCATTTCAGAAATATAAAATAGGCATTTAGTGCCAAGTATCCAAAAATAGACACAAAATTCGAGTCGCGGTAAAGGAAAGTAGCTTACATGGAATACTTGATGGCATCTATTGCAGCTTCAGCTGGTAGAAAGTCCTCAACATCAACTTTTTTGTTTTCATTCTTCTTGTCTAGAGTGGGAAGCTAAGGATACATGCAGAAAACTAGGGGATGCGGCATGAATATAAGAAAATCACTTAGCAGTCATCAAAACTATGGGAGATTTAGTGTATTTGGTTACAATCCATTAGAAACTCCTTGCACGGGTAAATGTGAAAGTAAAAAGTTTTATTAATGGCCCAAAATTCTTTAGGCTCTATTCTAAGAGAAAGCTAATCATCAATGTGTAAGAAACTCAATAACAACGTACTGTGATGCGTGTGGTTATTGGTTTTATGTACAACAAGAGCAAATAAACAGGATACAGTCCTCAAAGAATCTTCTGATTTCAGCTAACCGATGTGGAGGAAGCTCCTTGATGTCCGTGTAATGACGGAACTCAGGGTCATCAGCACAAACTGCTATGATCTTGTCATCCCTCTCACCCTGTGCAAGAAATCATTATAAAATATAATTTTTCTCCAAATTTATACTTTAATAGGTGACAAAATTATTCATTTTGTGTGATGTCAAAAGGCAAGTGAATTATAGAGTGAACAGAAATTGCAGTTAGATCCCTAAAATGGTTTTGACATACATTTAACAATGTTTCTTGCAACCTAAAATTTTATTTTGTTGCTCCCAAGAACTGAACCTCCATCTCAATCTAACACTTATAAAAATGGACTAGGATTCGAAAGGTTAATGGTGATAAATTTCATCATATCATACCAACTACATGGTGGCGTGGTTTTGTTTATCCTTTAAACAGACTTTGATGTTCAATACACTAGTACTGGCAGGGAAGCTACTAATTACCTAATATACCCTTTTTTCTCAGAGTAGACCTTCTCACCGTCAGTTATATTTTATTGCCCCAAAACAAATCTTAATGACAAACAGAGCAAGGAGGAGGCAACTTATACCTGGTCAATCATGGGCATTAGTCCAATAGCGCGAGCACGAAGGAATGAACCAGGAAGCACGGGCTCCTTCTCGGAAGAAAAGTTCAAATTTAAGTACAGTTGAAATTTTGGCCGGAAACAGACATTTCTGTTAAGTACATGAACAAAAATGAAATTAAGCATAAACTACCTGCATTAGAACCAGCACGTCCATAGGATCACTGTCTTCACAAATGGTTCTTGGGATAAAACCATAGTTGTGTGGGTAAACAACGGATGAGTAAAGAATCCGATCAACCTAAGTTGTCAAGCTCTTTCGTTAGTGTGTTATTTATGCTTCACCACAGACAGGTAGGAATGATAAGTTTGGAAATGGTAAATGAGAATACTATCTTAAAAGAAAATCTCTCATATTTTTTAAATACATCAAAGCATATGGAACGGAAGATGGGGAATGTAATTAAGAACATGGAAACCTTACCTTTATAAGTCCACTAGTCTTGTCCAACTCATACTTGACCTTACTACCTTTGCCAATTTCAACTACCTGCCATAGGAATTGATTAAGAAAAATTTGTTAGGAAACAAGGGTTCCATGAAATAATCTATGTACGCAAAATGTAAGATTTTAAGTTCCAATCTGATGGTGAGATCAACTCATTTAATCTCAACCAAGTCATAAAATGAGGAGTTCAATATCATCTCATCCTTGTTAAAGCTAAAGTAATTTTTCAAGCTGCATTTAGAACAAGTAGAAATCTGTAATATTTGAATGATTGTCAGAAATATATTAATATAAGCCCCAAAACTCAGATGGCCATGATGTTGCAAGAAGCGTCCTGATAAGTTTGTATTTTTATTTTTATTTTTTGTTTTCTAATATTAGGAAAATAAGTTACAAAACAGCGACAGCTTACACAGTTGAAAACTGTTGGAGCTCCTGGTCCTGCATGTAGAAAAACAAGTTTTCAGTCCAAATACAAATTTTTTTGAAGAGGATCTCTTGAAGCACAGTAATTTCAACTTGATCGAGGAGAAAACAAGTAAAACAGTTTTTTTCCTTGAAAAACTTAAATTCATCATAATCGAAAGCGACCCCCAAACAAATCCAAAAAGTTGGTGTACCAATCTCTAAGTCGTGCCAGGGGTGAGCAGCAACAGTTCTCCGTGACAGAGAAGAAAGTATTCTTTCATTGAGCTTAGGATGAGGTAAACCCGAATTCCATGCACTTGAATCTTCATGGTGAGCCATATCGACTTACCTACATCATCATCAAAATCATCACACACACACATACACAAAAAACACACTACTAATCCGAACCATCAAGAATAATTTCAATCAAAGCAACAATCAGAAGAGTCCACCTCAGTTCTTAACAGGATTGATTAAAAAAGACCTAGGAATCTATGTGTAAGAGGTATATACATGATAAAACAATTAATTAGACCTAACTAGGTAACAGACATGGGGTAAAAAAAATGAAGAACAAGTTGCATTAGATCGAGAAGAAAAAGAAGGAGCATAACAATGAAGGAGGGCTAAACAGAGAACAAAAAGCCAATCATGAAAAGGAACCTTTTTGCTTATTGGGGTTGTACAGGTTAGGGAACTTACAGATGAGAGAGAGAGATAGAGAGAGAGAGTGGAAGGTGGTGAGTGAAAGTGCGAAACAGGCGAAGAATAAATAGGGAAATGTACGTATGCATCACACGGTTCAGCGGCAAGTCGTTGAGTGATCTGTGTCGTGTGATTAAAGTGGACTTCCATCACACGGCCACGGATGGAAGCGCTATTTTTGGATTTCGGGCAACGTCATAGCTCTCAGTCTGTGTCTGTACTGACCGCTGGCTGCTACCAAACTATCATGAGAGTTTTTTTCTTTTCTTCTGTGCTGGCTGCTCATAAAAAATAATTTTAAATCAACTTATTTTACCAATTATTAATAATTAAACCACGCGTTTAAAAATATATGGTATAGTATATAAAATTCATTTTATTAATAAATTAAATAAGACATTAAAATGAGGATTAAATTATTTTAAATATCTTACTGCTTGATGGAGTTTCTTCATTGGTAACAGCAAACACATTAGTGATAATTTAGGTTGGGCAACATTACAAATGATGGAACAGAAAAAATTAATATCCGCACTTATGCGTGCAACCAAAGACGCATTTAAAATTTGTGCGGAGAATAGATGCAGTTGAAGTTGACGGCAGGGGAAGGTGTGTGTTATGAAACTAAGAAGTTAAGAGTGAGAAACTATAAATACGTGCAACAGTGATTTAAAAGCAGACCCATTGAAAAATGCAGGTGACAGTGATCAAATAACACGTGTTGGAGACTCACCCAAAATAAACATCTGTGCAAGAAAGAGACCGCGTTTAGTTGTCTAACTCGTAGACTAAGTCTATCTAATCAATAATTTTTAGATTAAATTTGACAGACAATATTTTTACAAATATTTGTAAGGGAAATATTATATTGCCAACGAAAATGTAAAATATAATATTTTATTAATATAATAATAATAATAATTTAAAAGTTTATGTTTATTATTATTTCTATTTTACCGAAGAAGAGTTATAGAATGTATATTATAACACTTCTCTGTCTATAATCAATTTGATTCTATATTCAAAAATTAATATTATTTAAGCAAAGTTATATTGCAAAAAAATTCACTTTTTACCGTTACTTGAATTTTTTTTTAATAAATTAATGTATTTACTGATGTTTTTTTTAATGTAAAAACGTTTTATTAATTAAATTAAATGAACGCCATTAAATTTTAAATAATAGTTTTTGAGGACTATCTAGAAAAAAAAAAAGGAAATATGAATAATGAGGGACACTTTACAATAATTAGAAAAAATTAAAGAGATTCATGGAACAACCAGTTTTAAAAAGATGCTCATTTGATTATATATATATATATATATATATATATATATATATATATATATATATATATATATATATATGTGTGTGTGTGTGTGTGTGTATTTAATAAATTATAAATAAATAAGAAAATGATAAGAAATTTAAATTTGTATTATTCAGGTAATTTATATTTTTATCCTTTCTAAAAAAATTCATTTGACTTATTTTAAAAAATAAATTACTGTGAAAAAAAGAAGAAGATAAAATATAGGGTAAGTGGAAAGGGGACTTGGAATAAAAACAAAGAAAGCCTGATCCTGGAAATCCTTTCAATAAAACCACTATTAGAAATAATATTATTAATATAATAATAAATAATAATTAAAAATTGTTTAATGGTTGTAGGTAAAAAGAAACTGTTAAATATTTTTATTTTATTTTAAATTACACTCAAACTTTAAAAGGAGGTTTGGCTAATTTTTATGGATCTATTCACATTTTATTAGAATTAAACAAATCTGTCAAATCAATTTCTGTCAATTTTTTATATAATAAATTACATAATCTTCATAAATTACATATAAAAAAAGAATTATCATAAAACCATAATGTAAATCATGTGTTCTAAAAGATTATAACACTAATATATTAATTAATTCCTAAAAAAATAATTTAAGAAAATAAATTATAAGAAATATTTTAATACTATAAAATATTCTAAATGTGCAACTAAGTAAATTAATACATTTATAAGTATATGCTGATATTTAACTTTATATGAGTAATTTCATTAACCGCGATTTGATAATGAAGAAAGTAAAATAAAAAAAAAAAAAATATATATATATATATATATATATATAATCTTTTTTAACAAAAATCACATTGAATTTGAAAAATAATTAAAAATTAAATACTTATATAATTATATAATTATAAACTATCCCTATATTTATTAATATAATCACTTTTAATTAGAAACAAAATATTTTTTAAAATTAAAACTTTTAAATTGATATCCTATTCTTTAATAATTTATAAGTATATAATTATAAAATACTTCTTATTATAAATAATATTTAAAAAAAATCAATAAATAAATAATATCACATTAAAAATATATAATTATATGTTAAATTATTTATTTAATTTTTATAATAATTTTTATGTTTATCACAATCTATCAAAATAATATATTAAAATAGTATTATATATATATATCAATAATTGAATACTTATATTTAATAAAAATATTAGAACAATTTTCATATAAATAAAAATTATAAATATGAAAATAAAAAATTCTGTAAAGATAATTCGTAAAATAATTATTTTTCTCACTTATTTTCTTTTTCTTATAGATAACAGAAAGTAAAATAAGTGTATTAATTGAAATATTTTTTACTACCAGAGAGACATTTTAGTTTTATCTTCATTTATTATTCACTTTTCACTCTAATATAATCCTATAATTTTTTTTATAATATATTTAAAATTAGATATTAAAATTTAATATTTTGATCTTTTTATAAAATGACACATATTAGACAATGATTATACGTAGAATAATTATCACAAATCGTAATTTTAAATGTAATTCTAGTACAGAAATAATAAGATAATGAGTTACAAAGATAAACACTTGTGTATCTGTTCAATACCTATTTATCATAAAAAAGTGAAAGTAAAGATAAAAAGATCACTTCAAATGTAATATACAAGTTTTTTTTTTTTAAGTTATAAGGTTAGGTAGGTTTATAATATAATGATTTATTTTAAAATTTATACTTTTTTCTACTTATTGTGAATACCTTATTACAACAAAATTAGCAATGTTACTTACTATCCTATTCAATTATCTTCTTATAAATTATTATTTACATTAAATAAAATAAATTTATTTTTCCAATAAAATTTGTGTATCACATGGTCCATGTCAGATTTTTTAAGTGGAGTATTGATGAATATATATATATATATATATATATATATATATATATATATATATATATATATATATTCAATGCTACTTTCTATTATTTTTTTCAATTTCAATATTAACAGAAATTCTTTAAAATTTTATAATATATATATATATATTAAAATTAATAATTATTAAATATTTTTTATATATTTATAATTTTTTTATATTTATATATTATTTATTAATAATATATTATTTTAACCTCACGGATAAATAATAGAGATCCACAATTACACGTAATCTACCAGCTAGGTGCTTTAATATTAGGTAATTTGTTACATACATTCTCCCAAAATATTAATGGTGTGTTGAATAAGAGGGAAATAAAGAAATTAGTAAATGATAAAAATAAAGCTAATAATTTGACTTAATATAGGAGATTTTTAAATTAAGAGAAATATATATATATATATATATATATATATATTTAATGTTTGAAAATTTGTTTTCTGGAATGAATTTAATATATTTTGAAACGAAATGTTAAAATTTTAATAATTTTATACTAATTTTAAAATTATGTTCCGAATTAATATTTAATTTTGTTTGATAATATACACTCATTTCTGAATCTGATCATTAAAATGGGATCAATAAGTTACTGTAATTAAGGAAATATCAAATTTAACTTTCATTGACTTTAATAAATATCAATCAATTTTGGTTGCAACAGCAACCATGTCAAGAGCTACATTGATTATTTGATGTGACTAGTATACTATACATTTTAGGGATTAAATTAACTTCTGATTGCAATAATCATATTTTTATTTTTTATATCTTAAAAAAAAGGTTAATTTAATATATTGATAATATTTTTTAAATTTGATTACTAAATTAATTATTTTCACATTAAATTATATTTTAAAAATATTTTGTGCATGTGTTTCACAAATGAATATTTTTTTAAACATTTACAAAGTAACTAGTTGATGTACATAATGAATATTAAATTATTAATATGGATGCAGTAACACAGTCTATCTGCTACCCTCTCAAGAAAAAATTATCTATTATCTGTTTTGCATTATTTGTTAAGCATCTGTTTAAAAAATATTTATATATTTATAATTATTTATGAATATTTATATATATTTTTATTTTTAAATAAAAATATTTAAAATTTATTATATAAAATATATATTTTAATTTTATCAAAAAATACAATTTAAATAAAATAATAAAAATATTAATATATATATATATATAAAATATTAATTTTTTTATAAATACAAATTTATAATTTTAATTCTAAATAATATTTCAATAATTGATATTTTTTAAACCAATATTTTTATTTTGATAAATTTATTTTAAAAATAATATTAAATAAAATTACTAACGAGTGATATTATAATATTTATACTTATATTTGCTTTAGTAATTAAAATACTTATGTAAGAATATTTTTAACATATTTTGTGTTTTGTGATGAATTTTATTTCTAGATATTAGTCAACATTTTTTTTTCTCCTTAAATACTTTGCATAAAGTTATAAAACTTGCTAAAAAAATGTGGACAATGAGTTTGTTTCTAAATATAAGACAAGAAAGAGAATCTGATTTAAGTACTTTATTTTCTCATCTCTACTAAAATATTTTTGGGACATTCATTAGTGTTGCTCATCTGATATTGACATTCTCAAAGCAATGATTCACCATACTGTAATGACATGCATGTTAGCCTACACATATTGCCTACTGCCAGAGCTTTTTCTGTATGTGCTCATGAACTTGGCCACAAATTCTGCAGAGAACATATCAGTCGACAATATTATACTTAAAACAGCAGGAAAGGCATGCATATATATTAGGAATTAGAAATACTACATGCATACAACAATTTGTATAACTTTATGTATTTATCTCTTTCTATAGTTATGATGCAATAAGACAGAAACTTTGTTATACAATTGTAAGAATCATTGTACAAGGAACATTCGTCCTTAATATGTCTTAGTTATTATGTTATTTTTACTAGGAAATCTATGTGGTTAGCTTAAATGCTATTACAAGGGTTATTATGCCTTACCTTCTAACTTTATTAAAGCTGTTATTCCTGGTGGGAGTCTTCTCTCCTGTTCATTACAGACTTTGATTACTAATTTCACAAAAACAACTTACATAAAAGGTTGAAGAGGTTGTCTAGAATTAGAATGAAAAGGGGAAGGAGCACATAGACATGTTAAAAATGTTTCAACCTGAAGAAAAACTATGGAGGGAGAAACTCACATAATAAGCATGCCAGTAGTATAGCTCCCTTTTTAAGCTGGCGTCAATTCTTTTAAGGAGGTGTTCTACGAGTTTCTGCATGTTTGAACAACATGTGCTTTATGCACAAGTATTTAAATGAGTTAAATAAATTATTTATCTACTCTTATTCAGTACCTGGAGAATCAATTTCGGCTGGACAAAATCCAAGAGAAGCATTTGAAATTTCCCTCGTATTGAGAGTAGTAAGCTGATAAAACCATAACAAGATATGAATAAAAACTTAAACCATAATCTGATTGACAGTTTTCAATTTACAAGAAGATGTTACTAGAGTATGTTAGTTTTATTCAGAAACCAGATAATAAGATGCCATTAGCTTTCAATTCTGTCTTATAGAACGTAAGGTTGAGAAATTTCTTGCCGTGAAAATGATGGATCAACTAGGATCTCTGTGGCAACTTCTATTACGGTCTCCTCCCATACCACTGAAATCGGTTGTTCTTCTGAAAATGGATAGCTGTCCATCATAGTACCCCATTTAGTCATTGCAATTGGACACAATTTTCGAGGAATGTTAAAATAAATGTTTCCAGTCAGAAAGTTCTTACTTGTGTGCTTTGCACGCTTCAAGAGCCATGATTGCTTTTCTGAGGTTCTGCTTAGATTTTGTAGCAATTTTTGCAGCAAAGTTCATGGACAAATCTATGTTCTCAATCTTTGCTATCTGCGTAAGAACCTCAACAATCTGTATAGTTGAAGGTTCATGTATGTTAATTAAATTTGCTTTTTTGACGTTAAGTCCAGTGGATTTGGAGATGCCACAAGTTTTTTTGGGGTGTCAAAAATATAAAATATAACAAGTTTGAAGGGCCTTTGACAGCAAAATAACATTTTGAGAAATGAGAATGATCTATAAAATAAATACATATAGAAATGGAAAAAAAAATCCATGATTTGATATGTTTTGATGTTAACTTTCACATATTCTAAAATTTATTCTTACTTCATGAATTTGAGGAAGATCAACTGGGATAATTTTGAACCGGTTTTTGACAGGTTCAATAATGTCTGCATCATCTTCACAGCAGATTACTAATTTGCATATATCAGAATAGCGGTCTATGATCCATTTGACAATGTGCTGGATATTATCTACTGCTTTGTCGACCTCGTAAAGAACTATTACTGAAATCAAGAGAGCCCACATACATTAGCAAAATTCATATTAAAAGATAAATCTGTTTATGAAGTTAAATGAACAAGTAATTAAGCGACTAACCTTTAAAATCTGACTTGAAATTAATATTGCTGACTTCAGGGGCAATCGCATATATATTGCTAATTTCTTTGATTAATCCCATTAAAGCATATTTAGCATTTGGTTCTGAATTTACATCTAGTTCCATGTGATGAGGACTGGATGTTATTGGGACAAATACTTTCTTAAGCCTTTGGTCCTGTCAATATAGTAAAAATACTTTGAGGTGCAACGTTTTGAAATAATACTCATAAACGAAATTTTAGTTTGAACTTATCATATACATCAACCTAGAGGTAGGAAAGTGAGAAATCCCAACCTGAATAGGGAAGTGTCTTAAATCATGAGACAGCTGCAAAAGGGTCTAATAAGTTCAGGTTAGAAATACAAACACTTCTGAAAGGAAAATTATGGGAAGAAACATACATTACAACATGCATCACCATATATTTCTCGAAGAAGAGCCATTGCTAGTTCTCTTTTCCCGGAACCAGGGGGTCCTTTCAGCAAAATATGAGGACAAGACCCATGAGACACCTGAAAAGCAGGGTAGGTTGAGTCATAACTATACAAATACAACAAGTACAGTATGAGAAGAGGACAAAACTATGCAATTCTTTAGGTGTTTTTGTTATTATCTTCAATCAGAATTAGAGTTTCATACCAATAAAGTAATCTCTGTATAATTTTTTTTTTTTTAAAAGTCAGCTTCAGACTAAAAATTTTCCAATTCTAATCGAAGAACATAAAAAAAAAGAAAAACCACTTAGCTATGTCTAAGTTTTGTCCACATGAAAACTAAGAAGACCTGACAGGAAATAAGAAGTTGAATAAATTAACAAATTTGTGAGGGAAGAAGACAATTAAGGGACAGAATAGGAGGCATATGTAAGTATTTGGAGACATACCAAATCCTTGAGAAGCTGAGCTTCTTGTCTGTTGCAAATGAAGCCATTAAATGAAGCAGGTTGGTGTTTATCTGCCAAGAACTGTGGAAGGCTTTCCACTACCACTGCTCTCTCAATGAAAGAAGTTTCGTCAATGGGTCGACGTTCAGGCGATTTTCTAGAGGTTCTACAGTTGCCTGTTCTCATGCAAGAAAACCATGTATCTTTCTGGTTCTTTTTTCTGTTGGCTGTGAATTTCCTCATGCTTGCAGTTGTTTTTCCACTACCTTCGCTTGTTACACTACTTGGCTTCCCAGTGCCACTGCCCTTTCTACTCGTAGCAGCAGAGCTCAAACCCGTGGTTGATCGGGACAAGATATTCATATTCATGTTAAGATCACCATTATTTCCTTTACCCTCAGATGGGGTTCTCGTGGAGTTCACCGTAGGCCTTGGACTGAAATACTCACACTGTTGGATGCGTTTTGGCAACGAAGAATTCCCCCCTTGGAAGGCATTGCATTCACGAGAAAAGAAAAGGTCACCCGGTTTAATGGAATCAGTGCTTTCAAGCACTGACGAATAATCACTAGTGGAGTCTTTAGATAGCTTCACCTGTGCTATCATGTCGTTGATTTCTCCAACCAAAGGCGCTTTGAAAGGAGAAACTTCTCTTTGTTTCAGAACCATGTCATTGATTCTGCCTCCAGGGTTGCTCTCTTGAATCCTCAATCTCGGAGCAGTCACTGATCTCTTGTAGTGCGGCTTCTCAGTTCTTTGCTCTCTGAAAGGAGACACGTTTCTTCCAAGTTCAGGTCTCGGCAAAGGACTGACATTTCTGCGATTATTCAAACCAGTTATGGGGGATGATGAAGCAGCAACATCTTCTGGTACGCGCAGCTTATAGGGTGATTTGCTATTGTGTCTTCTCCGTGGAACTGGATTTGTTGAAGCCGATGATGTTTCATGTTCAATCCTCGAAGGGTGCCTCCTGTGTAGTGCCATGGGGCTTTTGTTCATTAGAGTGCGTGCTTTAGTTTCTTCTAACGTTAAGTTTCTTCTTTCTCGTTCGTGGCGTGGAATCTCCTGCCATTCAGTCTCTGTGTCCGATGGCTCATAACCACTCCGTCCCTTCCTAGTTGAGTTTGAAGTCTGAGGAAATGGGTTATAGTAAGGTGTTGACTGATCCATCTATGAACAAGTTTGGTTACCTAAACGTTGATCGCGCTCAAACAACTAATGAACCTGGTGTTTAAGTCCTTTCTGTTTAGAAAGAGTGGGGTGGAATCTGGTAAGAAGTAATGATATAGTGACAAAGAAAGAGACAAGTTTGATACTTTGAGACAATGCAAGAAAAGGGTATCTTCCAACGCAAGGAAAAAGAAGAAGAATTGGGAACAGAAGCACGATGGTTTCGAAATGAGATGCATTGGTGACGATAATGACAACATGTTTGTACGTGGGTAGATGAAAAAAATGTGTCGTTTAGGCCATTGACATTTCTTCGTGAGAATATGTCATTATGTTGTCGTTTCTTAGATTGGAATTTGGAGCATCTTGTGAGGTGCCAGCATTTGGTGACGAGATTACCCAACTGGACTTGGTTATCAACGTTGTCCATCCTGTTCTAGCCATCTGGAGATGAACTTAGTTAAATCCACCGATACAATATGTTGGATTAATTATTATTATTTTGTTTTACTTTATTTGTTTGTTTATATTATTTTTTTACCCTATAGTTTTATGTTTCAAAAAATAAGTAGAAAAGAACATAATGTTGTTTCCATCCATGTTTGAAGCAGAAGTATGGTAAGATATAGTAAGATGGTACTGGAAAAATCAAAGTTTGCGTGACAAATAAAGTATATATTCCTCAAATTTCAGAAAACTGAAATTGAACCGAGAAAGTTCAAGCAGAGGTCGACCTCAGATTTTATACAAAATCCCTCTTTACCAGCATTGAGTGGAGACCCTCAAACGAGAGAAAGGAGACTCTGCAAAAGAACATTCACGTGAATAAAAAACAGAGGTACCTAATTTCACTCAAGCTTTTTTGGATCGAAGGGGATTCCTGGAGAAAGAAACAAATGAAAGAGAAAGAGGTTATTGCGTGAAAATAAATTTATTTTTTATTTTTATATTTTTATATAATTATCTATTATTATTATTATTATTATCAAATAAAATAAAATAAAATAAAATAACGGATTATGTCTCATTTTCTCTGCAAATTTTACCATATAAATTTTAAAATTATATATATTACCTTTTCGTTATCTCAAATAGTCTATATTATATTGGTTCGAAATATTAACACTCATACTCTTGTACTCTTTGTTTAATTTATCTATATTTTGTTAAATCTACCTAACTTATATTTTTAATATTTTATTATAATTAATGCATGGATAAAGTAAAATAACTAATACATCTAAGAGAACATATAAAGAAGTAAAATAAAAATATATATGAAAAATTTAATATTATTTTAAATAATAAAAATAATTTAAATAACTAACAATAATTATGAGAATTTTTTTAGATTTTACCAAACCAGTTTTTGTGGCATAACCTATAGGCCTGCAAATATTTTAAATAATAATTTAGAGTCGAGTGTTTTTGAAAAATTAAAATTAAATTATTTTAATCTAATACATATTATTTTAAATATTTTGAAAAAATATAGTTAAATAATATTTTTGGTTACATGATCCCACTCTTTTACAAATTGGTGTTCAATTGATAAAAAAATGTGCATAATTTTAAAATTCAGAAGATAAAATCACGAAATTGAAAGCTAAACGATACAATTTACGAAATTAAAATTTCGATACTAAAATTCGGGAAATTAAAATTTCAAAATTCACGTAAATTAAAAAGTTCACTAATATAATTTGTAAAATTGCAAAAATCAAATGTTAAAATATGTAATTTAAAACATAATTCCACATTGAATTTAAAGTCACCTAACATTGGTCACACCATTAAACTATTAATAATTTGACAACTAATTCGTTGAAAAGTAAAATGTTTACTATTTGATTTTTATTTAAGATAATAAGAATTCATAAAATTAAAATTTTAGGGTAACTTTTGTCAAAAATGTAAAATTTAGAGATGAAATATGTAATTAAGATTTTGTTTTTTAATTGCGTATGAATTAATTTTAATTATGATTTTTTAATTATACATAAATTTGTCCAAAAATGTAACAAAGTTTATATATCATTAAAAGGAGTTAAGCTAAGAATGTTTCAAATTTTGTAGAAATTATTGGACAATCCTTTCAACCTTCTTGGACAAACTACAGATTTGTTTGGGAACCCAAGTAACTAGGCCTTCATGACTTTTGTTTTGTTTTTTTCAAGTTCAACATTTTGGTTCTTATCTCTTCGTTCCTAGCCCAAATTACATGGCCCAGACAGAGTCAAAGCTTAATTTTTTTTCTTTTCTTTAACTCACTCCCACTCCCACTCCCAAGTTATTTGTGTCATAATTTTGTTATCTTATTGGATTTAATTTCAAAATTATTTATTAAATAAATTAAGTTAAAAAATATATAAAATTTATTTGACTAAAACAAGTCAAGTTTTAAGTTATAAAAAAATATTAAAAATCAACTTGATTAAGTAAATATAAATAATAATGGTAATATAATAATTATTTTTTATATATTATATTTTAGGCTTAAATACGTTATAAAGTAAATAATTTTCAAAAGTTATTTAAAGCGAATCTAGCTTAATTTCATCATGCTAAGTATGAAGAAAACAAATTCTGAAGCAAATGAAATACATAATTAAAGACATTTGAACTTGTATGAAATTTCATCCAACCAAACTTAGCTTAACTATAGAAAAGATAAATTCTTTAATCTATTATACTTTAATTTAATGACAAATATATTCAATTATCAATTAAAAAGTACTAAAAAATTGAAAATTTCATTTACAAGATAGATTATTTAAAAACCATATCAAAGTACAATTAATATTTCTAACATGAAGATGACATGTTAGACAATTAGACATATAATTAAAAAAAAAGTATTAAAAAATATGCCTGGTAGCTATAGATATCATCGAATACAACATGATGAGTGCAACAACAAAACCTTATATAATTCCATAATTCACATATGACTTACCAAGTCAACAGAGCTATTGAGAAAAAGTAACTCATTACTAATTTATTAACAAGTTTTTCTGCAATGTTATGCAGTCAAATGTCAAAACATGTTTGTTGAAAAATCAACGTATTTCTATTTGTACGATGCACGGGGATGAAATTTTTTTGTTTTCACAAACGATGTTGAATTTGGCTAACAATAATGTGTTGCTATATATTGTGGAGCTTGTATGTGATAGAAATTATGCAATAAATAATTTACGAATTGTTTTTTTTTTATGCTGTAGAAAGTTTTTATTCTGTGGTGGTGCATGCAAAATTTAGATTGAAGATTTTACAGACAAATAATGCAACTTCTGCTATGATTGACACAGCGAGAATCAATTTTGGTGTGCGTCTTAAAAAAAAGGTTACAAGTCATCGATTATCTTGCAGAAAACTATAAAAGTTTGAAAACAGAACGTAGATGATGCGCAAACAGTTGCACTGATTAAATTATTATTTCTCAGGTAGAAGAATATTACATTATCGTGGAGATATTGCTGAAGATAACATAAAAAATAAAGTACAAATAACCAATGACGAACAATTCAAAGTTCAAAGCCTGCATAGGCCAATTTCGAAAAGAAAAACTGCATTAGTTTATTAAGCTGTCTGCAGAGTGATAAAGTCATAAAAGTGTATTAATTGGTTTATCAGACTTGAAAAATCAGACAAATTGGTTCAAGTATTCATCCACGGTTGAGTACTTAACGTGTGGATAAGCCTCTGAAGCTTCAATGTCTTTGGCAGGATCGATCTCATACACTGCATCTCCCCTTATCTGTTGTGAGTGATACAACGCCAATAGATAATTATTTGGGAAGGATGACTCTGCAGCAACCAAACACATTATAAATCAAGATAAACTTAATGTCACATAATTCATGGAAAGTAAAAAAATAGAGTGTTGTTACTTATTACTTACCCTGAATCTCCTTGAGAATCTTTTCCTCTGGAACATAAATTTTTTCAAGAGTCTTTCCAATTTTTTTCTCCCACAAAGACACGATCTCATTCAAGGTCAAATAATTGGCAGGGAGTCTTAGGTGTACGGCTTTGTTCAAGGCATTAGGGTCATTCGCTGCTGCGATGGTGAAAGTCCCCACATCAGCCTCAGTCACATATGCTCCTGAAACAAGTTAACAACATTAAAACAATTCAAATAGTTAGTGTTTGTGACTAATTGAAGCACGCATTGCTACCTTTGACATTTCCATCTCCTTGAATGTATATCTTGTCGCGAGGAGGAACAGTGATGTCAATCTGTGCCAGGTTGCGTAAGAAGTAACCAGTAAAAGCATGGCAACATAGGTAAGTGTAAGGGACTCCCTCAGCTTCAATCACTCTCCGGATTTTTGCTTTTTCCTCGAAAACTTCTCTCACTGGTTCCACTGCATCATGACGATCCACATCCAACCCAAATTCAGATGGGAAGAATCTCTGTTGGCAAATGAAATCAACAATAAGCACTTACTATGTACCAAGTAAAAATCCAACCTTCAAAGGAATATAGGTTAAAGTACTTCTTATAACACAGTCTTTCTAAAAAAAAGGTGTTTAGTTTAAAGTTAGTGTCTTTGGTTGTCAGGTTTAGGATACTGCTTGGACCAGGTCATGGACAAAAAGAAAAAGAAGGGATATTTTTTAGGAAGCACATGCACACCTTGACGTTTCCTGCTTCTTTTATTGCTGCAATGATCTTCACCTGGTCTTCTATCAGCAGTCTACCAAATGAACATATCACAACATCAACTTGTTTGATTGCGTTTACCAGACTTTGATGATCATTCATATCTCCCTGCAGATTTCATTATAACAGATCAATTAGTAAGCAGAATCAGTCGTTCAAAATAGAAAATGGTAATGAAATGAAGACAGGAAGCAACCTGGATGAGAATGACTCCACTATTTTGGAAGTTCTGAAGAAGCTCATCCCTGGTTTCAGGATTGGCAGCTGTGACCAGCCGTGGCTTGTTAACAGTGGCTGGAGTGTCCCTAACCAACACATAGGTGGGATTGCCAGCCTTCACACTAGCCCACACAATGTGTCTTCCAATGGCTCCTGTGGGTCCCAAAACAAGGATTCTATCTTTCCCAGCCATGAAAAAGAAGGAGTTAGCAGTGTTTGGTTTTCTTGGTTGAATAGGTGATTAAACTCGCAATGGCTTGGTGATGCATAGATAGCAACACTTTCATTGGTATTTATAGGGGAACCAGGTTTGTTGTATGTGCTATTTGTGGCTTAATAATCAATGTCCTTTCATGTTTCTCACATCTTAAACAAATATCAATTTCGTTTCCGTCCAGCCACCGGTGCTCTAAATTCTTAATCAACCTTTGACTGCGGTTGTTCGTTAAAGGTGTGCTTGCAAACAGTCGCCGGTAGGGACCCTCCTCACTCAGTGATGACCAAAATACATTAATAACAATTCTTGTCATTGGTGTACAAATAAAATATCTAGTCAAATAAAACACTAAAATATCTAATAACTTTTAGAAAAACAAAACATAAAACCCATACTAATCAATCAAAGACAAGACTTAACAACAACCAAAGATTAGGATCAGCCGGTTCAAATTATAAAAAGGAATACAAAAACTATATGCAGGTACAGAGGAAACAAAAATCTTAGATAAATGACTATAAAGTAAACATTCAATTGAATAAATTTCAGTAATAACTATAATTTATTGTTGGAAAAATGTATTTTAATGATTTCAAATTCAATTGGATAAAAAAATGCATCAGGGATGGTCAAGAAAAAACTCTCAAGTTTTCTATATTTTTATATCTATAATTTTACTTTTCAGATCATGCTTTTAAATAAGAAACTGTATCTTTATTTTTTTAGAATTTAAAGAAAAATATTTATTTAAACGAAATAAATTATTCTCAAACCATTTTTCTCTGAATATATTCAAATTCAAAATTAAATTGCTTTCTTTTAATTTCTAATTTTTATATATATTTAATGTATTATTTTACAAAATTTTGGATATGTGTGATAAGTGGTTTGGATTTAAGAATAGGACTGGACTCATGGCATGAGTTTAATTAAAGATTGAACCAATGATTGGTTGAATTTTAAAACTCAGAATACATATTTTTACTTAAGAATATAATCATTATAAATTTTAAAATTTTAAATTTTCAAATACATATTAAAAATACATATTTCTATTATATTATTTTTAAAATAATATTTTATTCATATCAATCCAATTCCTATTTAACAATTAAACCTTACTCTAATTTTGAAAATATTTGGATAATCTGTTAATATAAATGACCATGTACAAACACCATCGTTTGACTAAACGATATATGTATGACTTTGTGACATCCTTTTACTTTTTGTTACGTAATGTCTCTTTTTGGCTACTTCTAACAATTTCTAATAAATCGTATCTAATGTGACATAATGAATGAAAGATTAGTAAACCAACCCCAGCATCACCAACTCAACATGTTTAGGTACGTTTTCGCATAAATTTTTATATATATTTTTTAAAGTAAAATACATACCTTTCATTATCAGTATTAATTAAAGACAAATTTTAAGGTTATTTTTTTCAGTTTTATTCTCGAATTTATTGGTTTATAATTCCACGTGTATCACACATACTAAGAGCATTTTTTGGGACGTACATATATTATTTTGGTTTAAATATATTTTTGCTCTAAATTATTATAGTTATATTTTGTTTGTAGTCTTAAAAGAATGACAAACAATTTCTTAACTTTTTGTCGTGTAATTTATTTATAAATTTTGATTATTGATATTTTGTTTTAATATTTATAATTATTTTTTCATTTTATTAGTCCATTTGAAAAATATTTACTTGGAACTAAAAACAAATCATCTTCATGTTAGAAGTAAAAACAAATTTATTATAATAAAATACTAAAGACAAAAAGAAAATACAGGAATCAAAAGTCAAGCCAATATTTTAGGAGTCAAAACAAAATATTACGATCGCTTAAATTTATTGTTATTTAATGCAACTTGCAGATTTTAATTCCAAGGGTATTGAGAAGTCCTTTTCCACATTTTCAAACCACCAATATCTTATATATAATAAAAATGTAAAAGGAGGATTAACTATTCAAATTTACACTATGAAACGCAAAAAAGCATTTGAATGTTGACGATTTCTTGATATAAAAAGTTGGAGATAGATTTTTTTATTTGATGTTTTTAGGATGTAGATGACTTTTTTAAAGAAAAAGAAAACTAATTCATCAAACTATTGATTGCTGTGGATATTAATTTTAGTGATAAGTTATAAAAGTTTATGGTCACATATATATCAGTATTGATTTTTTTATTAAGTAATATTAAATTCTTAAAAGATATATTAGTTTGTTATTTATATAAATATATATTTTAAAAAATTATTTTATATAAACTTTTATACTTATATTTTTTATTAAATAATACTTACTTTTATATTTGACCCTCCTTATTTTCTCGGACGGTGATTTCCGTCCCTGAGTAGATACGCGTAGAAATATTTCAAAATATATATTGGTGTACTTATAAACATTATTATATATTAAAATAGTTTTATATTATATATGTGACATTTTTTTTTATTATTATTATTTGTATAAGAGTAGAAGATAAAAAAATTATACAGTAATTTACATATATATATATATATATATATATATATATATATATATATATATATATATAAGATATACAAAAGACGAAAGAATTTTATTTTTGATTTTTTCTATTTTTTTTTACAATTTTACAAGAATCTACATTGCTGGTGAAAACAAACTGATTAAGGGATTTTAGAAAAAGGTAGGAGGCATACAAAAGGTAACCACTACTTGCTCATCTAACATAATAAAATTTCAGATACAAATGTTATTATTAAAAATCATGTCCCTCTAAAAATAACCGAGTTGTCTATAACATTCGTGTTCCAAGTAATTCCTGAAAAGAAAACAATGATGCTTGTAGAAAATGGATTTAGAATATTTGACGTCTCCATCTACTTAAGTTGGTGTTTAAATAAAACATGCACAAAATATCACAATAGAGAACATTTATCATTTACAATAATACACACTAGTGCAAAAAGGGGCTTTTACGTCAGGTATTTAGGGCTTTTTACGTCGTATTTAAGTCCGACGTTAAAGCGGGAGACGTAAATTTACGTCGGACCCTTTTCCCCGACGTAAATTTACGTCAGTTATCAAGATCCGACGTAGATTTACACTAAACAGACGTAAAAACCTTTTCAATTTAAAAAAAAAAACAGAAAATTTACGTCGCATATACTAATATGCGACGTAAATTTACTGTTTTTTTTTTAATTGAGTTTATTTATTCTGTTTTACAATTAAAACCTGCAAATAGTAATCCAGACAGTCCAGAGGTTCAGTTTTCTTTAGCTAGTAAATTAAAAATATAATATTATATAATTCAAACTACATAATAAAACAATATAATACAAACATACAAACTAAAAAATCTATTACAAATTAAGCTACCTATACAAACTAAGCTACCTATACAAACTAAGCTACCTATACAAACTAAACTAAACTACATAATACACACAATATAATATGAACAAGAACTTAAAAAATAATGTACTAGAATTGTTGAACAAAAAATTTTGCCCATTGTTCTCTAATTTACGTAATCTCGGATTCGGTAATGGAGATGGATCTTGAAATACCCGAAACATGAATTTGACTCTTGTAAGCATGCAACATGAATAAAGTTAAATAAACTTAACTAATGTTAAAAGTAATTACCTCAGTCCAAGAATCAATTAAACCCGCACAAACTATGGCTTTCATCCAATACATTACATAGTAACCACATTCAAACGAGTCAGTTTGCTTATTACACTGAAATGATGAAAAAAACATAATATTATTTTCAAAATTGAAATACAAACAATAATTATGGTATTCACTTATATAAATAAGTTTCTAACCTTAGGATAAATGAACTGCAAAGCCTTTGTTCTAGGTTTTCCACTTAGAACATTAGTTCCAGACACGATTCTAAGTGAAAAAAAGTCATATATTATTCAATATGTATTCACAATTTAAAAACATAATTAATGAATAAAAGATAAAGTTACCCTTGTAATAAGCTTTTCATTTCTTGACTCGGTTTCCGATGTAATGAACAAAACCACACCACAGTGTAATCCCGGGGCATGATTACAATTAACTGCCAATGGGACCTACATTGTATGACATAAAAATTAGTTACAAAAATATAAATTAAACTGCATTCTCCTTGACATCCATTAAATGCGTGGTACTGATGCAAACACAATATTAATATTTTTCACTTGCTCATATACTTGTTCACCATTGCGTGGTACTGATGCAACTGCATTCTCCTGACATCCATTAAATGTTTTTTTCATTTTACGATATGGATGATTAGCAACTAGAAACTTTCTATGCCTATTGTACGCAGTTTTTTGTCCATGTTTCAATTGGATATAACTTGTGTCTTCTTGACATATAGGACACGCTAAATGACCTTTCACACTATAACCAGCTCAAATTACCATATGCTTTGGAAAATCATTTATAGTACAAAATAACATTGCACGCAACTCGAAATTCACTTCGTGATATGAATCAAATACATCCACTCCTGTTTCCCACAACATTTTCAAATCATCAATTAAAGGACTAAGATATACATCTATGTCATTTCCTGGTTGTCGAGGTCCTGAAATCATCATAGATAACATCATATATTTTCTCTTCATGCATAACCAAGGAGGCAAATTGTAAATGATCAACATAACTGGCCATGAACTATGTTTACTACTTAAATTTCCATAAGGATTCATCCCATCCGTAGCTAATCCAATTCTCAAGTTTCTTGGCTCTGCACCAAATTCGGAAAGGTTTCATCAATCCTTTTCCATTATGGAGAATCAGTTGGATGTCGAAAAAGATTGTCACATTTTCTACCATTTGCATGCCATGTCAAGTTTCTTGCATCTTCTTTTATGGCAAATAATCTTTTAAACCTAGGTATAATTGGCAAATACCATAACACCTTAGCAGGGGGACCATCTACTTCTTCCTCACCACTACTTTCCTCAACTTTGTTTTTGAACCTCGACAAACCACATGTCGGACACATCTTTAATTTAGCAAAATCATTTCTGTACAATATACAATCATTAGGACATGTATGTATTTTCTTGTACTCTAAACCCATTGGACATAATATCTTCTTTGCCTCATAGTTACGAATAGGTAATGTATTATCTTCAGGAAGCATCTCCTTCAACAACTCCAATAATTCGGTGAAACTTTTATCAGTCCATCCATTTCTTGCTTTTAAAGTAAACAATTTTAAAGTTGCTGATAATCTTGTAAAACTACATCCTATGTACAATTGTTGCGCAAAATCAGATTTCAAAGAATCATATAGATGTGCTTTCATAAAATTTTCTTCACCAATATCACGTATCATATCCTCTAGATTATCATCCATCCCTTCATCAAAATTGTCCGTAGTTGACACAGTTGGGATGTCTAATATTTCTCCATGCCATGTCCATATTGTATAACTCTTAATAATACCATAAACAAACAAGTGATCACGTATATCCTCAAGTTTATGACGAATTTGATTCAAACAACGAACACATGGACAATAATATGTCCCTTTCATAGCTTTTCCATTCTCACTAGCAAATTTCAAAAATTCCTCAACTCCCTTTTCGTACTCTTCACTAATACGACGTGCATTCATCCAACTTCGATTCATATTATGTTATAAAGTTTCGTCACTCCTAGAGATTTAAAAATTATATGTAAAAAAAATTAATATACAAACAACAAAGCACGTTCCAACAACAATGGAGTGTGTATACCGAATGCACTCAAACAAATAAACAAATAATTACATTCCAATAACAATGCAAGTGGAGACATTCATACTATAACGTGATTGAGATCCCCAAAAACAATCACGGATTCAATGTAAATATATAGCAATGACATAGAACACTAACCTCGAGTGTAGACGAAAACTGATTTCAAACTCGATTCCAATCGGGGAGAAAGATCAAGTTCGTCAAATGACACGATAATGTAGATGCTTTTCACTGTAAAACTGCTCGAAAATGGTGTGCAGAGGTAGCTGTTGTCGTCGTTCTCAAAAACCATGGTTGCGCGAGACGAGGAAGTGGGTCTGGAGGGAAATAAAATAGACTTTTTACGTCGCGCATCCCAGCACGCGACGTAAAAAGCCATCTTTTACGTCGCACCTGGAGGGCGCGACGTAAAGTCCATCTTTACGTCGCGCCTCCCAGGTGCGACGTAAAGAGGCTTTTTACGTCGCATACCGGGATGCGCGACGTAAAATTTTTGTCCCATATTTACAAAATTGCCACCGCGTTTTATTTACGTCGAATATACATGCATGCGACGACAATTGGGTGACGTAGAAGCCCTATTCTGCACTAGTGACAATTTTATAATATATAGATATATATGTTTCAACTTCCTCAACACATTCTATTTTATGAATATTTAAATTAAATTTGTAGTGACTAGTCGGGATAAATGAACTCAATTTTAATCACTCTCACAGTGATATTTACTCATTTAAATCCTCAAGGTCGAACATTCATCTACAATATCATCGAATATTCACAAATAAATATTATTATAATTGAATAATATAACTATAAATTAATAAATATAATCGATGCATTACTAGAGATAAAATAAAGTAAACAAACATGATCGGTACATAACGGCAGATAATTAAAATAGGACCAGTACAAGACTGGAGATAAAATAAATAAATAAAGAGCACCAATACATAACTAAAGATAACTAAAATAAGATCATTACGTTAGTAGAGATAAATAAACAAATAATTAAATAAATAAATGAGGTTAGAGATATCTCACTCCACAAATATAAACAAAATAAAATAGATTTAATGATAATATTCTTCTTCCCTATCTTACAAATTGAAGATGATGTAACAAAATTTCCCTATCTTACAAATTGAAGATGATGTAACAAAATTTTGGAGAGATGAATTATCTTTCTCCTTTTCTTCCTCTCTTCTCTCTTCCTTTTTCTCTCTTTTTTTCTCTTTTTCTTTCTCTTCCCCTCTCTCCTTCCTCTCCCTCTCTTCTTCTCTAAGTTTTTTTTTATTCTTCCTTTCTCCCTCCCATAACCCTTATTTATAATCATAAATAAATATTTATTATTATGATTTTTTTTACTTGCATTTAATGCAAGAGATAGGATAAAATTTTATTAATACTTTTTATTTATTACTTTAATCATTATCTCTTAAAGAGATAATATAATGTTTTTAGCATAAGATAATATTAATTGAAATGTTATAATATAAATATATATATATATATATATATATATATATATATATATATATATTTTGTGCGTGTATTGTTTAAATTTATATACATATTTTTATAAAAATATTATCTTTATAAACATTTACACTTATATATAATTTCAATAGGAAATTGATTTAATTTGGTAAATATGTTCATAATAATATATTTAAAATTTCATTTTAATTGATGTTAATAAGTCTTCATTAATATTTACGTGTTTCCGTGTATTATTTGAATTATATAATTCACGTTAATTTACTAATTATAATTTTTAATTGTACTCCTGTTTTTGAAAGATAATTTTTTATTTTAGTTGTAATTCAAGTTGTTCAAGTATTATTATCAATTAGAAAAATGTATTATTTATTAAAAAATATTATTTATTTGAAATTTTAAATTCTCTAACATTTTTATAAAATCAATATATATATATATATATATATATATATATATATATAATTTTAAAAATCTCTTGTTTTTTCTCTTATCATTAAAAACGAGTAAAAAAATGGTAGAGAATAAAAAAATTCTACCGGATCAAATTTTAATTATAGTTGTTCTTTTTTATCTTCAAATCTTATAAGTATTTTTTTTTTAATAAATTACACGTGAGCTAGATTTATTTGGTTTTTACATCATGCTTAACAAACATCTAAAAACATATTTATATCTTTATTTTTTCTATTGAGAATTGAGTTTTTCTTTATAAAAAATATTATTTTACTTTTAATTTTAAAATATTTAATTTAATTGGAAGTCAGAATATTTAGTCTAAAATTGATTAATTTTTTATTGTATTATAATTGCAAATTCGATTAATTGTATGATTTTCTGAAGTGAATATAAAATCAGAAGATGGAATATGCAACTGATAAATTATTTGTTTACTGTATATTATAGGATTTTTTTATATTTTTTTTTTACTTAAAACTTGGTTTGCCTCAAATATTATGCTAATTTAACAATGGAACAGGAATAGGTTTAATATTTCTCTTCGTGGATATATTATTATAGATTTATGTTTTTTTTTTAAGATAAAGTCAATTTAATTATAGAAGTAATTTTTGAGTTTTTATATTTGAGTGTCAATATTTTATGGCTCAACCTAAATACATCATGTAAGTAGCAGGAGGTTGAGTATAAGAACTCAAAAATACAACCTAAATTCTCAACTTTTGAAGCTCAACATGAAATAGGTAGGATTGAACGTAGAGAGTTTGTTTGATGTGATTTAAATCATTTAATACAAAAAGAATTCTCCAAAACATTAGAAAGGGTTCATGCATAGTGGCTCAAACTAGGGTTTCTGAGAGAAAAAAAAAAGGCTTCTCATTAAGTGCGTGGATATAGCTCAAAATCTTTCATGGTCTTGCATGGTTCCTTAATCGAATTTCTTCAATTTTTTATCATACCTAACCAAATTTATTCATTTTTCATATATTACTTTTAATATCATGTTATCTTAATTCTATTTTTTAGTAAGAATGTTTGATAACCACTGTAGGGTTATGATGAAACTTATCCCATACCACATTGTTAATGGTTCATACAAGGAACCAAACTAGTTCTTCAAATATTAAAATGAATGCAAACAAAATAATCAAAAGTATGGAATTTTATATGGAAGAAATCCAACAAAGGAATGAAGCAAACATTCATACAAATATTACATAATTAAAAAACAAAAATCTAGAAGAACTAGAGAGAATAAAAATAAAGCATCAAGAGGATAGAAAAGCCTTCAAATGACACAATGAAGAATCGCAGAGACAATTACATGTTCTATCAAGATTATAATCTCCTTGAAGATAACAATATCCAATTTGTGAAAACGATAATCAAACAAATCCACGTACGCGAAATAATCAAGTTGACTACCAAATGGAAGTAGAACCTTTTACTTGGGTGTAAGCTCACAGTTTGGGGTTTACTAAACGTGACAGCAAAAATGAGTACACTCCAAGTATAAAGTTGACATAATCCCTTAACTTGTGTGTTTCTTGTAAGTTGCAATAGACCACTTAATTTACTGCAAGACTTTCAAGTTGGTTGAACTCAGGGGACTGACAAGAATCAAGATCTCTCCCTCAAAAAATAATTTATTAAATTTTATTAAAAATAATATATTATGGTCCTTTTCAAAAAATATATATATTGACTTGGATCAAATTAAATTTTTGGTTCAATCTTTACTTATGAGTGATTATCAATATTATTTTATGATACTTAAAGTATGTTGCGTATAATTGCTAATCCAGAATTTTAAGAACAAAATAATTATTTTGATATTGATTATCTATCTACATCTTTTTCATATATTTTCATAGTTAATTGGTTGACATCTTCATAAAAGTCTTATCTCCATCATTATTTAAAGTCAATCCATTTAAATGGAAGTTTATACACATCTTTGAACTTCTAACACGAGGGATATAAAAAAATAATAATAACTACACATAGTTGTATATTAATCCCAATGATAAAGTTTAATTTTGTAATTGGAAGTTAATACATAACAACATTCTAAAATTTTCTTATTAATTATATATCATATTTATTTACCCTTATTCAATTTAAAAATCATGAGCACATAATCATATATATATATATATATATATATATATATATATACGTGATTTTTAAATTCAATAAATATATATGAATATGGTAAACAATTATATAAGAGAGATCACCCATCAAAATGCTCATAATTAATAAATATTTTCTTTTATTAAGAACGTATTATATAGAAAAAAGTAATAATTTTTCTCATTGACTCAAACATAAGACTACCAAAAATAAACTTAGTTGAAAGAATCAATAAAAAAACTTGAGAAATAAGTCAATTTAAAAAAATATTATAATCTAAAATTTAATTTATCCGTTTAGATAATAATATAAGCGATTGAACAAGATAAAATTTATAAAATAATAATTATTTAAAATTAAAAAATATTATTTTATTAAATATATATATATATATATATATATATATACAAATTTAATAAAAAAACAATTTATTATAAAAATAAATATAAAAAATAGGTTTGTAATATTCACTTATTTTAAAATTTAATAATTACTAATAAATTATTTAATTACTAATGATAATAAAAAATAAATTTTTATTACGATGTGAAATTAATTAATTTTATTAATATAATTTAAATTTTATAAATATATTTTTTTATTTCTAATTTTTATTTAAAAATATGCCGAGATCTGACCATCTGTTTTTAGAACCCTACTGAGAACAGTAGAACGTATACTGGGTAATGAATCCTATATGTGTGAATTTTGTATCTCCATTTGAATTTTATAGAAGCGTGTCCTGTGTGATAAGCATGGGCACGACGGAGACGAGGGAACGCCCAAGGGTCATATTGAAGAATGATGTAAAAGCTTGGAAACAGTACTTTTGACAGCAGATTACAGTATTATTATTCTTTTGGGTTAAAAGAAGATACATTAATATGAATGGTTTCCGAAGGATTACACAAACGAAAGCAATATCGGCTTTTATTGAGCATTTTGCAGAGCACGATAAGAGTGCATTAGTTCCTGATATCTGAGAAGTCACACAAACTGGTTCAAATATTGATCCACGGTGGTGTATTGAACGTGAGGATAAGCCTCGGAAGCCTCAACGTCTCTGGCAGGATCAATCACATACACTGCATCTCCCCTTATCTGCTGTGAGTGATATAATGCCAGCAGGTAATTATTTGGGAATGAAAACTCTGCAGCAAACCAAAAACAAATCCATTTAATTGATGGCCGAGTGTATGAGTAAAGAGAGTGTGGTTAGTTATTATCACTGACCCTGAATCTGCTTTAGAACAATTTCCTCAGGAACATAAATCTTCTCGAGAGTCTTTCCGATTTTATTCTCCCACAAAGACACAATCTCATTTAAAGACAAATAGTTGGCAGGGAGTCTTATGTGCACGGCCTTGTTCAAGGTGTTTGGGTCATTCACTGCTTCGATGGTGTAAGTCCCCACATCAGCTTCAGTCACATACGCTCCTGAAACATGTTAACAGCATTTGTTTATATATCTACACATTCAAACAATTCATATAGTTTGTGTTTGTAACTAATTGAACTACGCATTACAACCTTTGACATTTCCATCTCCTTGAATGTATATCTTGTCGCGGGGAGGAACAGTGGTCTCAATCTGTGCCAGGTTGCGTAAGAAGTAACCAGTAAAAGCATGGCAACATAGGTAAGTGTAAGGGACTCCCTCAGCTTCAATCACTCTCCGGATTTTTGCTTTTTCCTCGAAAACTTCTCTCACTGGTTCCACTGCATCCTGACGATCCACATCCAACCCAAATTCAGACGGGAAGAATCTCTGTTCACGAATGAAATTAACAATCAGAACTCAATATGTAATCATAGAAGGAATTATAGGCTAAAGTAATTGTCACACCTTGACGTTTCCAGCTTCTTTTATTGCTGCAATGATCTTCACCTGGTCTTCAATTAGTAGTCTGCCAAATGAGCATATTACAACATCAACTTGTTTGATTGCGTTTACCAGACTTTGATGATCATTCATATCTCCCTGCAGATTCCATTTAACAGATCAATTAGTAAGCAGAATCATTAGTTTGAAATCAGTTCAAATAATGAAATGAAGACAGGAAGGAACCTGGATGAGAATGACTCCACTATTTTGGAAGTTCTGAAGAAGCTCCTCCCTGGTTTCAGGATTGGCAGCGGTGACCAGCCTGGGCTTGTCGACAGAGGGAGGAGTGTCCCTGACCAACACATAGGTGGGATTGCCTGCTTTCACACTGGCCCATACAATGTGTCTTCCAATGGCTCCTGTGGGTCCCAAAACAAGGATTCTATCTTTCCCAGCCATGAAAAGAGTAATTGTGAAAAGAAGTTGTTAGCGGTATGCGTTTTTCTTAGATTGACAGGAAAAGAAACTCGTAATGGCTTAGTGATGAATAGCAATGCTTTGGTTGGTATTTATAGGGCAACCAATTTTGTTGCACATGCGAAACTTGCCTTCATTCATGTCCAAGATGAGCTCACCAAATAAACAAATGTATATATTCTCACCATAGCTGGCTGCGCCATCATTTAATGTCCAACTCAATCAATAATTTGACATTTTCTTTATCGAGTATATCTTCAATCTTGGTCAAGCCGTCAATTATATCTGTCATAATTACGAACAATAAAGTTTTTTGTTTCTTCTTAATATTTAATTCAGTTATATATATATATATATATATATATATATATATATATATATATAATTTAGACTAAAATTTTCATAAAACTAAAACGACCAGGCGGCTGAGTTATCTCATCATAGTAACCTATAAATAATTATATGTTTCATTACTTATAATTGTTTACAAAAATTGTTTACATGAGTTATCTCATTATTACAAAAATTTCGCAGTTATTTGACCAGATAACCTTTAATCTATTTTTCAGTCAACTCTTAACACAATAGTAACTCCCCATTCAGTATACTTCAAATTCACTTTACAAATTACAATCAACTCAGCAGAAGAACCAGTAAAAAGTAAACTAATTAATAAGACAATTACCTCCTTAGAAACTCACTAAGGATGAACACCTCCCTATAATCCCACTAGGGATGAACACCTCCTCTGAACAAATCAAAGGATGAAAACATCTCCTTAGAATCTCACTAAGGATGAACACCTCCCTAGAATCACACTAGGGATGAGAAACACATCCTTTTCACCAATACAAAAAAGATGAAGGTAATAAAAATAAGAACAGACACACCTGGGTAATGGATACAACAAATTATAGAAGCCTATAGAGGAATGTCAATCTCCAAGAACAAGTGTGATTAACAATCAAAAGGTGTAAAATATCTCTGTTGTCTTACTCATAATTCTTTTCTCAAAACTAATTGAATGTAAATTGTATTTTCAAATTCTGTAATTGTATGTTTTTTATTTTTCATCAAAACTTAATTAAATAGAAAAATAACATTAGAAAATGGTCATTGGACATTAATAATATCATAGAGGAAATCAGGATGTATTAAAAAACATTTATTCTTTAAAACAGATATATTTTTCAAATTTGAATTGCCATAATTGATTATATTACCAGTATAATCAATTATGACAGAGAAAATCATTTTTCCATTTCTGATGCATTATGACAGAGAAAAATATCATGTTATGAATTTTATCACACTTGTGCTTTGGAGGCTTATGCATAATATTACTTCATCAACTTGTACCTCCATATCCAGCATTCTAAGACTCTATCTAGTCTTCAAGAATCATCTTGAGCTTGCTTGAATCATCATCTTTATCAAAAACATATCTTGGGCATGTAAGGAAATATTTCACATTTTCACCAACGTCATAAATTCAGTTTGTCCTTAATCCATCTTGAATGATATTGACTTGAATGTAGTTGACTTGACTCATCATCAAAATCATCTCTTGGGAATGTAGGGACATTTCCATTAATCTCCCCCTCATTGCTTTCAGAAAATACTTATGTTGAACCAAATTATAATAAATTGTGGTAAAATTTGTAATAAAAACATTTTAGGATTGTTTTGTGTGTCTTTAACTCTGGTTTGAATCTTCTATAGACACTTTGATATTTGCATAATTTGCTAAGTGTACATTATTACTTAAATAAATATATTTAAAGATTTCACTTTGGTTCCGCTCAAACAAATATTTGGTTGTTTGAGTGATAAGATTCTAAAATAAAGATAATTGACTTGATCTCATTTTTACTCAATCGAGAAATTTACAGTAAAATGAGGTTAGACTACATTGTGATTTCGTTCAAATAACTCAAATAATAGTAATATCATTTTAGCAAAATTACTCTAAAGAGAAAAAATATATTTTAGAGGAAATCTCACTAAAGTGAAGATAGTTCACTCAAATGATAATATCTTATGAAAGTTATAAATTCTAAATAATTTTATGGGTAGAATATGATTTTATTAACATGCTTTGAAAGCATAATATGTTATATAAGAATGATATTTATGTATATGCTAGCATTATTGTTGAACATTCAAGGACTTGATGTTGCAAATAATGATCATGAAGAATGTTGATTTTGATGATGATCCAAGAGCTTAAAGACTTAGAGTATTGAAGATTGAAGATTGATGATTTACGTATTGTAATAACTCTGTTTTAGTTTGATTGAGTCTGTAATTATAGAATTTAAGATAGCCGGTACATAGTCTCGTAACTTAGAAGCTTCAAAAAGCCTAAATATATCATCCAGGCTCGGCTTTAATCGATTATATAGGGAAATAATCGATTAAAACAGATGAGAAAACCATTTTCAAGTATATACTCACTGTTTTAATCGATTAAAACATCAAATAATCAATTATTAGGTCAAATAATCGATTAAAACTTCAAATAATCGATTAAAACAGAGAGGTTTTGGGTTCTGTCGTATTTGGCTCTGTTTTAATCGATTATTACTCCAAATAATCGATTATTCCAGTCTGTTTCTGATTTTAAACTTCAAACAAACCCTATTTTCGAAAACCCAATTACCAAGAACCCTAGTTTCGAAATCCCCAATTCCTAAACCCTAATTTCCCTACTTAAACTCTCCTTTGGCACTCAGAAAACATGAACAACTCTTTCCATACAAAAGTTAAGTGCTGTGAGTGCCAGAGAACTGTTTGTTGCAAGGAAAGGGGGCTTTCTGAACCTGGTGTGGGCTAGAAGCGATAAGAATCACTAAGTGGAGTTCTTAGTGGATTGTGTGTTGTGCCGTCTCTGGGGAAAACTGTTCTTCATCTCTTGGGGCTTTCTGAACCTGGTGTGGGCTAGAAGCGATAAGAATCACTAAGTGGAGTTCTTAGTGGATTGTGTGCTGTGCCGTCTCCAGGGAAAGCTGTTCATCATCTCTTGTGGATTTCAAGAGAGGTGTTATCTTTTACTTTATCTCTTCCATTGTAATTTGTATTGTAACAATTTGTTTATAGTGACAGCGTTAATCCTCTGTTGAGTGATTAGCAACTGGACGTAGGGTCTTTTGATCCGAACCAGTATAAATTTCCTGTGTAAGACTCTATCCCTTTCTCTATTTACATTTACACAGTTTTTTAATCGGTAAAATTTGGGGAAAATTTTGAAAACCTAATTTTCATTAAGAAACCAATTCACCCCCCCTCTTGGTTTTTGTCCGACCACGCGATCATTCCGCTGCGCGATTCTAACAAGTGGTATCAGAGCTTGCTTTGATAGTCATTCAAATTTTCGAAAATGGCCGGACAAAATCAAACTTTTGCCGAAGGTGCGTCTATCAACAGACCCCCACTTTTTGCGGGTAAAAATTATCCTTTCTGGAAGGTACGTATGCAAATATTTTTAGAGTCTGTTGATAGAGGCGTTTGGGACGCAATTTTAAACGGTCCATTTGTTCCTAAAATTACTGAGAACGGTGTTGACGTTCTTAAACCTTTTTCTAGATGGACTGCAGACGAAAGTCGAAAAGCACAATTTGATGTTAGGGCTAGAAACATTATTTCATCTGCTCTAACCCTTGATGAGTTTTATAGAATTTCAGTTTGTAAAAGTGCACAGGAAATGTGGGAAATGCTTAGGGTGACCCACGAAGGAACTGACGACGTCAAAAGAGCGCGTAAAAACTCCCTAATCCAAGAATACGAGATGTTCCGGATGCAACAAGGAGAAACGATTTTCGACGTTCAAAAGCGTTTCACTCATATTGTGAATCATCTCACCGGATTAGGTAAAGTATTTGACGTTGATGAATTAAATGTTAAAATTTTGAAATCTCTGGATAGGAAATGGCAACCTAAGGTGACGGCCATCTCGGAGTCACAAAATCTTACCACTATGTCTATGGCGGCGTTATTTGGAAAGCTAAGGGAGCATGAGCTTGACCTTGGAAGGCTAAATGAGGAAGAGAGTCAATATCAAAAGAAGAACCTTGCTTTCAAGACCGAGATTTCAAAAGGCAAAAATAAGAAAGAAGAAGAAGAAGACTCCGAAAATGATGAAGAAGAGATGAGTCTTTTCATAAGAAAATTCACCAAGTTCATGAAAGCAAAAGGAAGACATCCTTTCAAAGGTAAGGGAAAGGTAAAAGAAAATTCTTCCGTTAATATAAAATGCTATGGTTGTGGTGAAGCAGGGCATATGAAGACCGAATGCCCAAACAAGAAAAATGATGAACATAAGGGCAAAAAGCAATTCAAGAAGAAAACCTATATTGCTTGGGATGACAGTGATTCAAATTCAGGATCAAGCGACTCGGAGATAGAAGCAAACATTTGCTTGATGGCAAATGACAACATATCATCTGATTTTGAGGTTAGTGATTCCGATTCATCCTCTAGTGATGAAAATGACCATGATGAATTGCAAAATGCTTATAATGAGTTATTTACTGCTTTTAAGAATTTGAAAAACGAATATATAGTTGTAAAGAAGAACCTAAGAAGATCCGAAAAGGAAAATGAGTCCTTAAAAATGAAAATTGCATGTTTAGAAGAAAAGGAGGTAGCCAATACGAAAATTGTATGCTTAGATGAAGATAAGGACTTAGCATGTGCAAATTGTAAAGAGCATGAATATGACATAGATATTCTTAACCATTTGCTTGACAAAGCCGAAAAAGAAATTGATGATCTTAAGAAGCATGAAATGGGAATTGCTCAAAATAATGTAAATCAAAGAGTTCCTTTGAAAAAGAGTAAAATTAAAAAGAAAAGAGTATGGGTAGAAAAAGGAACTAGAGCATCTATAATTAGAAATGCATCATTTTCAAATGTTACATCTAAAGCATGTTTTTATTGTATGAAACAAGGTCACACTTCAAATAGATGTAAAATTAAACATTTTGGTGTTCCTAAAGGCAAATACATTTGGGTTCCAATTGTTAAATAATTATGTTTGTCTTCATTTTTGAAATGCCTCTAAAATCGTTTTAAACAACTAAAAACAAAGTATTTTTACAAAAGCTTTCTTAAACATGTTTTTAATTGATACAGTTTTGAAAGAACCGATTAAAATCAATTAGAATGTTCAAAGAAGTGTTTTTACAGTATTTTAATCGATACAACTTGTTTTTAATCGATTAAAACCATTTAGAACTCATTATGATCGATCAGAATACAAATATGACCGATCAGAATCAAATGTGATCGATCAGATTTTAATTATGAGCGGTCAGAATTTTTTCAATCGATTAAAACACGTTTCAATCGATTAAAATCACTTAAAGGGTCAGGATGATCGATCAGAATTCAATTATGACCGATCAGAATCAGTTATGATCGATCAGAATTTAGTTATGACCGATCAGAACTCTTTTAATCGATTAAATCTCATTTCAATCGATTAAAACAACTTAGAAATTTTCTACACAACGTTTTAATCGATTAAAACTTATTTTTATCAGTTAAAATAACTTGAAAAGTTTTATAAGAAAGTTTTGCAGTATTTCAATCGATTGATGAGGGCATTTTCTTAGGTTATTCATTAACTAGCAAGGCTTATAGGGTGTTTAATAGGAGAACGTTAAATATTGAAGAATCTATTCATGTTACCTTTGATGAGATTGTAGACCTTGGGGGAAATCCTCTTGAGTCAAATAAAAGACTTGCAGGTGATGATGAATATATAAAGGAGGCTCTTGATGAATTATATTTGGAGGATAATGAACCTTCTCAAACTCCTCAATTAGCAAAAGAATGACAATCACCTAGAGGACTCTCAATGGACAACATCATAGGTGACATCTCAAAAGGGGTAAGAACAAGAAATATGAATAATTTTTGTATGTCTGTTGCTTTTGTGTCACAGATAGAACCTAAAAACATTGAGGAAGCACTTAAAGATGATCAATGGTGCATAGCCATGCAAGAAAAACTTAACCAATTTGAAAGGAATCAAGTTTGGGAATTAATCCCAAGAGAAGAGTCACATCAAGTTATTGGAACTAAATGGGTATTCAGAAATAAGCTTGATGAAGATGGAAACATAACAAAGAATAAGGCCAGACTTGTTGCAAAAGGCTATTGTCAGGAGGAAGGTATAGATTATGATGAAACTTATGCTCCTATTGCCAGGTTAGAGGCTATACGCCTACTTCTTGCTTATGCATCTATGATGAAATTTAAACTATATCAAATGGATGTAAAGAGTGCATTTTTAAATGGTTTTATTAAAGAAGAAGTGTATGTAGAGCAACCCCCTGGATTTGAAGATTTTAATTATCCTAATCATATTTTCAAATTAAAGAAAGCTTTATATGGGTTAAAACTTCAAATAATCGATTAAAACAAAGAGGTTTTGGGTTCTGTCGTATTTGGCTCTGTTTTAATCGATTATTACTCCAAATAATCGATTATTCCAGTCTGTTTCTGATTTTAAACTTCAAACAAACCCTATTTTCGAAAACCCAATTACCAAGAACCCTAGTTTCGAAATCTCCAATTCCTAAACCCTAATTTCCTTACTTAAACTCTCCTTTGGCACTCAGAAAACATGAACAACTCTTTCCATACAAAAGTTAAGTGTTGTGAGTGCCAGAGAACTGTTTGTTGCAAGGAAAGGGGGCTTTCTGAACCTGGTGTGGGCTAGAAGCGATAAGAATCACTAAGTGGAGTTCTTAGTGGATTGTGTATTGTGCCGTCTCTGGAGAAAACTGTTCTTCATCTCTTGGGGCTTTCTGAACCTGGTGTGGGCTAGAAGCGATAAGAATCACTAAGTGGAGTTCTTAGTGGATTGTGTGTTGTGCCGTCTCCAGGGAAAGCTGTTCATCATCTCTTGTGGATTTCAAGAGAGGTGTTATCTTTTACTTTATCTCTTCCATTGTAATTTGTATTGTAACAATTTGTTTATAGTGACAGCGTTAATCCTCTGTTGAGTGATTAGCAACTGGACGTATGGTCTTTTGATCCGAACCAGTATAAATTTCCTGTGTAAGACTCTATCCCTTTCTCTATTTACATTTACACAGTTTTTTAATCGGTAAAATTTGGGAAAAATTTTGAAAACCTAATTTTCATTAAGAAACCAATTCACCCCCTCTTGATTTTTGTCCGACCACGCGATCATTCCGCTGCGCGATTCTAACAATTATATATTTAATATATTGTTTTGTGAAAATATGAATAATAGACTGTACGTGTAGTATAAGAGATATTACAATTTTATTATTAAAAAATTAGAATCACATAAAGAAATCATACGGTGAGAATTGATAAAGATTTTTATAACTTATCCTATAATGTGGAAAAAAAAATGTGTTTAGAAAATGATAAAAAATTATTTTATCATATGAGAGTGTGTGAATATCTGAATATCTAGTATTGATGCGTTAGATACTTCAAAAGTTATAATATAACAAATGCACATTTTTATATTTGAATTCAATGTTTTTAATGTTATGTAAGTTTTTAAGTGTGTGTGTGAATTAATGGTGAATTTATATGGATGTAATATGAGTAAGACACTTCATGTCTAAGTTATTACGTGTTTATGTGAATTAATAGTGATTTGTACAAAGTAATACGAGTAAATAGACTTAAGGTGATAAGAGGATTATGTGATGAAAGATTTTGTATAAAATTCTGTTTATAAATTATATATTTATTTTGATTAAAATTAAATTATTGACTTACTCTATGTGCTATTACGTGGTTAGAAAAATAATTTTATTTTGTTAACTTATATTACATTTTATAAATATATGAGAAGGAATGTTATTTTGAAACACATCATTTGAATTTGTGGTATTTATATATTTTAAGATTTCTATTTAAATCATATTATTTTAATAAATTATTTTCATTTTCAAATATAAATTATTATTGATTTTTTTTCTTTTTATAATTTTTTTATTTTTCATTAACTATTTTTTTTAATATTTTAAATTATTTAGTTCATCAACCATAACTGTTATTATGGATGACGTGTTGTTTTTTTTGTGAGTTAAAAAAAGTTTTAAAAATTAAAACTTTATTTTGTATATATTCTTATATATAAAGTACATACCGTTTAAATAAAGTGAAAGGATATAACAATTGCATTGTTAAAGTTTAGTTATCCCTTCTCTAACATCAGTATCATTTTAGTTGAAGTCAAATGAAAATAATATACCAACTCAGAAAAATTGACTGCATAATAATATTATTAAATTTAATTATACAGTTAAAATATAAATTTAATAATATTTTATTTTTAAAAGATATTTATTTATTTTTATTAAATGCAATATATATATTTAATTTACATATTGTTCTTGACTTTATTGAAAATAGTTATTAAAAAAAAATTTATTGTTTAAAAGGGCATTTCTTTTACTTCAAAGGTGTTCTCTATAAAAAAAATTTATTTTCTCTTTACTTTTTATATATATTTCACATTCTTCTTTTATTCATTATATATTAATATTTTTTTTTCCTCTTTGATGATACCAAAAACAATTTAAAAAAAATTCTTTTTATATATAATATAATTTTTTTATTTTGTTCTTTTCTTTTTCTCTCCAAATTTTATATTTATCCCACATTACATTCTTTTTCCTAAATTTATTGAGAAGTAATTGTTAAATAAAATATTTATTGGTTTAAAAATATACATATATACTAAAAATTATTTATAATAATTCAAAAATTGAAATAGTTTATAAATTAATATAAATACTTCTTTATTATTCATTTTAAAGTTATGTTCTCTATAGTAAATAAATCCTATTACGAATTTTCAAAGTCAAATATATATATTAATTGAAAGGTATGGAGTTTAATAGAGTTTATGGATTAGATGGATAGAGATGCCAAATGAGCATTTTTTGTGTATTGGTAATGGGATATTCTTAGGTCATGGCCTCAGAAGCCCATGGTCATGACCCATGTCATGTAATTCAAATCCCAGTGATGGCTTTTAAGTTCAACTAGTCATTCCCAACGATGCAATTCGTTATAAAATTTTATGATTTAATCTTTTTATTTAATTTTCAGTGAATTATATTAATCTATGTCTTTGGACTATTAACTGTTAACGAGTCTAACAAATCACATGTCAATACTATACATGTCGGCGTACTGTACAATTTGTCATCACTTGACAATTAGAAAATTAAATATATTTTATTTTATTTTATTTTATTACTAAATCAAATTTATGTGTTCATTTGGTTGAAGTGTATCAATCTATACGTTCATTCTAAGGACCTTGATTTGTCTTTGTTAATTAATAATAAAAATATATTTTTTAATATAAAAATGTTAAAAAATCCTCTTAGGATGTATTAGAAAATTTATTTTAAAATAAAAGATGTATTCTATATTAACTTAAAATATAATAATATTATAATATATAATTAAGTATAATTTTTTGTCTTCATCAATTTTGTAAAATTTAATAAAAAATATAATAAAAAAATTATTTAAAATAAAAAATATATATTTTATATTGATTAAAAATACAATAATATTATAATATACATAAATAAATATAATTTTATTTTTTTTAATTAATTATAGGATTAAATTATATATTATAAAATTTTTATCTTAAATAATCTAAAACAGTAAAATATTTAAACCTGCTTTTTGTTTTTCTTCACTAGATATTGGTAGGTCAACCTTTTGATCGTAAATGGTGTTATTGTGTTTAACATTATTTTTCAAAATAGGTTATTCTAATATTAGCCGTTTAAAATAAATTCTATAAAACAATCAAACCAAAAAAAATATTGTTTTGTTGTGATTTAAATTTTTTCTTTTATAGACTAAATTGATTGCATATATCTACTCAAATGTCATCAAATTCTTACTATTAGGTGTACAAGACGAAGAAAATGACGATACAACCTAAAATTCTCATTATTCGGTATTAATAATATATTTGGAATATTTTTAAAGGATGATTTATTGACTTTTTGTATTTTTAAATTTATAAAACATCAAAGGATGGAATTTAATCGCCATTTTAGAACTTTAGATTATAATAATATTATTCATCTCTCTTATGTTTCCTCTTCATAATAAAGTTTTATTTTTTATTTTTTAACTTTGGTAATAAAACTTATTTTATTATTTATTACACGATGGTGAATGAATTCTACTTCCTATAAAGACTTATTGTATTATTTATTGGGAAATTAATTTAAAAACTAAAAAAAATTTCTTAAATTTTTTCTTATCAATTTAATAATTTATTTTAATCAAAGTGACGACTCAATTACAAATTTATTTAAATTGATTTATTTCATTTTTATTCACAATTAAAATATGACTATAATTGAGCCATACTCGAATTAAAATTCACATACTTTATAGCACAAGTCATAAGATCGTTGAATAGGCCCTTGTTTGACAACTATGTTTGGTCGTGATATCTTCATTGACTTACTTTATTTAATGTTAGTATGTTACATAAAATTGACTGTTTTTCTTCTTTCTACAGAGACAATAAATATAAGTCACAAACCCATATTTTCTTTGACCGACATCTTCATTGTGAATTTGTGAATGTCTCTTTTAACAAGTTCTAAACATTGGTTTGGTAATTTATGAAAAAATTAAAATCGTTTGTAATATTTGGATGTGTATTTTTTTAATTATAAAATAAAAAGATGATTAAAAAGAGAAATTAAATAACAAACTCATTAAAAAATTTGTGCTTATATGTTATGCACTGTTTATAATGTCCATTTTGTTTCCTATGCTTAAGCTTTGGCAATATTGTATCGTATATATATGTTTAGAAATTAGAACAGATTTGATGGAAAAAAAAAAGAAGAAGAAAGAAAGTCAAATAATTGGTTGGTTTTGGACCTGAGAATTCATGGCGCCGCCGGCCGCTAATGAGGATGTTGATAGTTGTTTATTTGGAGCATTAGACTTGCACAGCAAATGAAGGGCGAGTTTCCATGGAGAACAATGGTGGTGGCCTTATAAATACCAACCCACGTATTGCTACATCCACCACAACCCCATTCCTGCTTTAACACCTACAAAGCAACCAAAACACGTAAGCTAACTATTTATCTTCCATGGCAGGAAAAGATAGAATCCTTGTTTTGGGACCCACGGGAGCCATTGGAAGACACATTGTATGGGCCAGTGTGAAAGCAGGCAATCCCACCTATGTGTTGGTCAGGGACACTCCTCCCTCTGTCGACAAGCCCAGGCTGGTCACCGCTGCCAATCCTGAAACCAGGGAGGAGCTTCTTCAGAACTTCCAAAATAGTGGAGTCATTCTCATCCAGGTTCCTTCCTGTCTTCATTTCATTAGTTGAACTGATTTCAAACTAATGATTCTGCTTACTAATTGATCTGTTAAATGGAATCTGCAGGGAGATATGCTTGATCATCAAAGTCTGGTAAACGCAATCAAACAAGTTGATGTTGTAATATGCTCATTTGGCAGACTACTAATTGAAGACCAGGTGAAGATCATTGCAGCAATAAAAGAAGCTGGAAACGTCAAGGTGTGACAATTACTTTAGCCTATAATTCCTTCTATGACTACATATTGAGTTCTGATTGTTAATTTCATTCGTGAACAGAGATTCTTCCCATCTGAATTTGGGTTGGATGTGGATCGTCAGGATGCAGTGGAACCAGTGAGAGAAGTTTTCGAGGAAAAAGCAAAAATCCGGAGAGTGATTGAAGCTGAGGGAGTCCCTTACACTTACCTATGTTGCCATGCTTTTACTGGTTACTTCTTACGCAACCTGGCACAGATTGAGACCACTGTTCCTCCTCGCGACAAGATATACATTCAAGGAGATGGAAATGTCAAAGGTTGTAATGCGTAGTTCAGTTAGTTACAAATACAAACTATTTGAATTGTTTGAATGTGTAGATATATAAACAAATGCTGTTAACATGTTTCAGGAGCGTACGTGACTGAAGCTGATGTGGGGACTTACACTATCGAAGCAGTGAATGACCCAAACACCTTGAACAAGGCCGTGCACATAAGACTCCCTGCCAACTATTTGTCTTTAAATGAGATTGTGTCTTTGTGGGAGAATAAAATCGGAAAGACTCTTGAGAAGATTTATGTTCCTGAGGAAATTGTTCTAAAGCAGATTCAGGGTCAGTGATAATAACTAACCACACTCTCTTTACTCATACGCTCGGCCATCAATTAAATGGATTTGTTTTTGGTTTGCTGCAGAGTTTTCATTCCCAAATAATTACCTGCTGGCATTATATCACTCACAGCAGATAAGGGGAGATGCAGTGTATGTGATTGATCCTGCCAGAGACGTTGAGGCTTCCGAGGCTTATCCTCACGTTCAATACACCACCGTGGATCAATATTTGAACCAATTCGTGTGACTTCTCAGATATCAGGAACTAATGCACTCGTATCATGCTCTGCAAAATGCTCAATAAAAGCCGATGTCGTTCTCCTTATTTGTTCTTTTGCAAAACTGCTTTCATTTATCTGATACGTCAAAAACCATTCATATTAATGTATTTTCTTTTAACCCAAAAGAATAACAATACTGTAATCTGAAGTCGAAAGTACTGTTTCCAAACTCTTAGATCATTCTTGAATGTGTCATTGCTTATTTTATGCTTGATTTGGAAGCGACTCCTATAATTATTTCAACCACGTTAGAGTAACACTTTGGTGCCTTAGAGATATGATAGGAGAAAAATTATGTCAAAATATAACTATGCATAATAAGCGAAAGTATCAAAATATGCTGTTTAGTGAATTTTGACTTTTTTTTAAGGAAATGGATGATTTTTTTTTCGAGTTTTCCATAATTTAAGAATCAACCTTAATAATAATTTATAATTATTTTTTTTAAATTTATCAAAATATATTTTAAGAATAAAATTATTAATAAATTTTAAATAATTATTTTAAGTTGATTAAATATCATATTTTTAATAAATAATAAATAAATATGAAAAACTGAGTGAAATTTTAGATGGAAAAATCTTTACCATTAAATAAAATCAAAACGAAATTAAATTTTAAGAACATTTTCAAATAAACATGTGAAAATAAATTATTTAAAAATAAAAATAAATATTTTATTATAAATTTTATATATGAATTACTTAAAATTAAAGAAATTATTTAAAATTAAAAAAAATCATATAAATAATTTTGAAAAATTTATAAACAATTCGTAAATAAGATGTATAATAAAATATTTTTTTTATTTCTAAATAATTTTTATTAAAATTTTAATTAAGAAATATCTTAACGTGAAGAATACTTTAACTTGATAATTCATTTACCAAAATATTCTCAATAATTTAATATAAATATATTATTACTATAAGAGAATATGACAATTCTCTAAATTTCAATATATTAATATACGAGACTTTCTGAAATTCAACTCACTCCGTGCACTTGGATTCTCAACTAAACTAAACACGAGAAAGACAATAGAAATATACACAGTAAGCTGTCTTTTGATTGAATGGGGAGACAGTTCACTGACAATAACGCATTCTATAGATTTCAGACAAAAGCATTCAAATAATTGTCGACAGAAGTGTATTTGACCTCAGGGTATATTTCAGAAGCTTCCACACAGGAAGAAGGGTCAATCTCATAGTTCGTACTAACTTCCTTTACCAGCATTGCATGGCATATTGCTAAATAGAAATTGGCAGGGAAAGGAGATTCTGCAGAGGAAAAAAAAAAGCACGACGTAAACATTAGGTACACCTACACGTTAGTTAAATATAAAAACATAGCATTGTTTTCACTTAACAATTTAAATTTGATCTAAGTATTAGCTCTATAACTTGATTATTGTCATCAAGGGTATATACACTGACCCTGGATGTTCTTAAGAAGTTGATCTTCTGGAATGTAGACTTTCTCAAGCGTTGTCTTAAGCTCAAAATATTGGAAGGGGGTCTGAGGTAGAGAGTTTTGTTCAAGGTTCTTGGGTCGTCCGCTGCTTTGATGGTATAGGTCCCAACGTCTTCCTCCGACACATAAACAGCTAAACAAACATTTCAAACTCACAATTGAGACAAATAAACTGCATACGTGTTATCTTTTACTTGTAGAAAAAACTGAGATAATTTGGCATATTGTTGTGACCTTGGACGTTTCCATCTCCTAGAATGACAGCCTTGTCCCGGGGAGGGGCTGTGATATTTTGTTGTCCGAGTGTAGACAAATAGTAACCAGAAAAGGCATACGAACAAACGTAAGTGTAAGGGATTCCTTCAGCTTCAATTGTCCTTCTAATATTCACTTTTTTATGTCAGAATAAAATATTATAATATAGTATATGTATTTAGAATTTTAATATTTTTTAAGTAGTCAGAGACATTGTTTATTAGAAATTTTGTCCAAATACTCTATAATAGAATGAGGTGACAGAATGAAAGATCTGTCATATTGGAGGTGATTCAAGCTGCACTCATTGGAGCTCACATACCAGTAATATATTAGGGATAAACTCTCACATATACACTATACACTATTAACTAAACATCGTTTAGGTCTCTTGAGTATAAAACACTTCTTCAATCACTTACAGATGCAATATTAAGTTCTAAAATTGTTGAATTAACACAGATTTTTTGGTTGTGTTACTTATGTTCACTTACACAAACATCAGAGAAGTAAGTTGTCTCCTAGAGTTGAAAGGTGTGTGTTCCTTGGTTATGCGGATCACCAGAAAGGATATCGGTGCTACAATCCACAAACAAAACAAATGTTTATTACTATAGATGTAATTTTTCATGAGACCTTGATATATTTTTTTACCGAGTTTCAAATTTAGGGGGAGAATTATGATGAAGTTCAGACTTTTATTCCTCAAGAAATTGATATTGAGGTGAAATTGGAAAAAGAAAATTACAAAGTTGTATCAGGAGATGATGAAAATGTGTAACAATATGATGATCAACAACTATATAATGAGGAAAATTTTAAGCATGTCGAGATAAAAAATTTGTCTGCTGATGCTGATGATATATCACACCAATCGTCCCCTTAAGAACCTAATACAAAAAAAAAAAGAATTTTGCCAGATTGTGTCACTAGAGGTATCCCTAATTCTACTTATGATCCTGACCTCACCAGTAAGACAAAATATCCTATGAGTAATTATATTTGTAACCAGAATTTGTCTATCTCAAATATTGCATTTATAAGTCAATTATCTACTGTATCTATTCCTAACAATATGTAAAAGGCTTTAGCTGACTCCAAGTGGAAGGATGCTATGAATGAGGAGATGAGATCAGGAGGCTTTAACTGACTCTAAGTGGAAGGATGCTATGAATGAGGAGATGAGATCTTTGCAAAAAAATAAAACATGAGAATTGGTAGATTGTCCAATTGGAAAGAAACTAGTAGGATGTCGATAGGTGTATATTGTGAAATTTAATGCAGATGGCACAATTGAGAGATTCAAAGCTAGATTAGTGGCAAAGGGGTACACACAAACATATGGAATAAATTACACTAAAACATTTGCTCTTATAGCCAAAATTAGTACAGTTCGAGTATTGTTATCTCTAACTGTAAACCTTGATTGGTCCTTACAATAATTTGACGTAAAAAATGTCTTCTTACACGAGAAATTGTCTGAAGAAGTTTATATGGAGCTACCATAAGGATGTGGGATCCCGAATACACATAGCAAGAAGGTATGCAAGTTGAAGAAGTCATTGTATGAACTAAAACAATCGCCACGAGTAGGGGTGTCAAAGTGAGCCAACCCGGCTCACACGGGTTGGCTCACCACGGGTTGAGCTGAAAATAGATGAGCTCAACCCGGCTCACTTTTTGGTGAGCCAGAAATTTTACAACCCGGTTCAACCCACCACGGGTTGGTGGATTAGGTGGGTTGGCTCACTAACCCATATTTTTTTTTTAAATAATATAAATAAAATATATATATATATATATATCTCCAAACTTCGGATGTAGAAACTTTTACTTTTTTCCTTTCTTTCTAAACATCAGTATCTTCATTATTAACTGAAATTGGCTCATTGGGTTTTTCATTAACAATAAAATCATCACCAACACAATTCACATTGACACCTTGATGCATTGTTTCGATTCCATACCGTAAATTAATTTGAAAGAAAGAAGTCAAAAATTCATATATTAAAGAGATATACGTATAAATCAATAACAAACAACAAATAATGTATAGATGCTACAATTTTCAAATAAAGATTCATCAATCCAATTGTTTAGGTTATGGTACGAATTCTTACCTTTGAAAGCGGTACAATGGGTACGGTGATGTAGTGATACGATGAAGATGAACAAATGATAAGATAGTGCAACGACAAACGTAGTCTTGCGATAGGGTTTGACTTGTGGCGGCAACGACAATATAGGATAAAGATGAGGCAGGATAACATTTAGGGTTACTTGAAGTATTATAATTATTTTTAAAATTTAAAATATAATTATTAATTAAGGTTAATATATATTATAATTATTTTTAAAATTTAAAATTAATGGTGGGTTGCGGGCCAACCCACCATAACCCGATTCGAACCCGTTTAACCCGTGGGTTAAGTGAGCCGGGTTCATTTTTAGCCCATAATCGGTAGAAATAAAAAAAATCCAACCCAACCCGGCTTGAACCCGTGGTGAGCCGGGTTGGCTCACGGGTTAGAACCCATATTGACACCCCTAGCCACGAGCATGGTTTGGTAGATTCACCAAATCAATGCTTGCTTTTGGATATCAACAGAGCAACCAAGATCATACATTGTTTCTAAAGAAAAAGAAAGGAAAGATTACAATTCTTATTGTCTATATTGATGACATGATAGTTAGGGAAACGATCTAGAGGAACGCAAGACATTGAAATAGTACTTGGCAAAGGAATTTGAGATGAAGAATATTGGTCATTCGAAGTATTTTCTTGGAATTGAGGTCTCAAGATCAAAGTCAGTTATTTTTCTCTCACAACGAAAGTATGCATTGAATTTACTGAAAGAAACTGGAATGATAACATGCAAACCAACAAATTCTCCAATTGAAGGGGGATTGAAGTTGTGCATTGAAGAAGATCAAACTCCAACTAACAAAGAAAAATATCAGATACTTGTAGGGAGATTGACCTATCTCTCACACACCAAGCCAGATTTAACTTATGCTCTTAGTGTGGTTAGCCAGTTCATACACAATCCAAGTGAAAAACACATAGATACTGTTATACAGATTTTAAGGTACATAAAAGCTGCTCCTGACAAAAGGAATTATGTTCAAGAAGAACTCCAATTACAAGGATGTGATGGTTTATACTGATGCAGATTGGACAGGTGCTCTTGATGATAGAAGATCAACCTCTAGATACTTTACATTTGCAGGAGGTAATCTTGTTACATGGAAAGACAAGAAGTATAAAGTTGTAACTAGATCCAGTGCAGAAGCTGAACTTAGAGGAATGGTTCGTGGACTTTGTGAAGGTTTGTGGCTCAGATTACTTCTCTAGGATTTGAAGTATGCACATACCCGTCTCATTCAGTTGTATTGTGATAATAAAATTGCACACGACATTGCTCACAACCGTCCAACATGATCGGATGAAACATGTGGATGTTGATAGATTTTTCATCAAGGAAAGACTTGATAAAAATATTTTGGAATTGCCAAATATTCAATTTGAAGATTAGCTGATAGATATTCTTACCAAAGCTATGACAAGTCAGATATTTAGGAGATTATTAGACAAGTTGAAAATGTATAACATTCATTTACCAACTTGAGGGGGAATGTTGAGATAAAGATATTTGATTAACTAAATTATAAGTTTGTATAATGATACAAAATATTGTATAATTAAAACTTCTTTTATTTAATCCTTATTTATTAGAGTAAAATATTATATGATCATAATATTAGTGTAGAAAAATAATATAAATAAAATTATAGAATAAATTTTATGTTTTTGAATTGATAGAAGCAACAACGAATGATATGTCTCATTCAAGTTTTGTAATAAAATCCATTAAGTTAATTATTTTGTAATACAAGCCATTATGTATGTACCTTGATGTTTCCACCTTCTTTTATTGCTGCAATTAGTTTCACTTGATCATCTGTCTGCTGTCCACCAAGTGTAGATATTACAACATCAACTTCCTTTATTGCCTTAACAAGGCTTTCATGATCATTCAGATCACCCTACCAAATCACACACACCGATTAGGATTGAAATTTGAAATAGTACGAAAATTTTATTTAAATGAAAAAGAAGAAATTGTGATTGAAAAGCACATACATAAAGCAGAGTAACTCCAGAACTCTTGAAGGTGTCAATAAGTTTAGACTTTTCAGGATGAGAAACTGTGCTCTCTCTGACTAAAACAAACGTGGGATGTTCTGCTTCTGCGCTTGCCTTAACTATGAATTTTCCTATGTATCCTGTTACTCCCACAACTAGGATTTTACTCTTAGCCGCCATCGAACAAAATAACGAAGCTTTAAAGTTTAGATCAAAATAAGCACTGAGTTTGAGGATGCGATGATTCAGGGATGAAATGCTACGGTATTTGAAGGACAATTTCGGTCCCAATGAAAGCCCAGGTTATCCATCTAAGTCAACTCTAATGATATCAATATTCTATATTATATTATATTATACACAAGATGGAGTAAAGTTCAAACTAATAAGGTCCTTTTCTTTTCTATTGGAATAGAATAAAACATGAAACTACGTTGCTTGCTGAATATTATTTGAAAATGTAGCTACTTTATCGTTTTTTTTCACCCATGATCGATTCTGATCCTGGTTTAATGATCAAAAAATTTTCCGAAAGAGTACAGAAATTTTTATTTTATTTTATTTGTTTCCATTTTGATTTGCCATATCGTTCCAATGCCACTATGGAATAATTACTTATAATTAATTTTATTTGTCTTAAAAGATAAAAAATAAAAAATAAACTTAAGTGACTTGGGATAATTGTTAAGAAAACGGCATCCAAATTATTAATATTAAGTTTTTAATATAAAAACAACTACTTATAAATAAAATTAATATAATATTATAAAATTCTTAATATAAAAATTAAGAATATCACACTAATCATATCTATCCGTCCTTATTTTAAGTTTAACAAGAAAAAATTAAATTGATGATATATGAATTAGGGTGCGAGTTTTCATATTTTAAAAGAAAAATGATAGAAAAAAAAGAATATTTTACTTGTTTTACACTTTATTTTTCTCTCCCTCACTCTATACTTTTTTTTTCTTCATTTCTTAAATTAGTTCACCAAACTTTTATTTTTTTTTATCTCATTTTCTCGTTAACATTTCTTTAATTTTTTTCATAGTTTGACAAATTATTGGATAATATGTTTTCCATATAATTATTATAATAAATATTTGTTATTAGTACAATTAATTTATTTTTTGTTTAGTTTTTTTACGTTATTAATTACTTTATTACATTATTTTAATATTTTATTGATGATTATAATGGTTAATTAAAATTCACACATGATTATAACGACTTAATATACTAAAAAAATGACTTAAAAATATTTGAAAGATATATCTAAATATATTTAAATAAAAAAATAGAAAGTAGGAAATGATCATAAAACTCAACTACTAGTTAACCTTAAAAAAATGTTATTCTCTTTGTATTATGTACTTTTTATGTTATATTATATTTAAAATTTTTATCCACTAATAAAAAAATAATTTTTTAACTTTTATTTAAGAGTTAAATAGATTTTTTTATAACAATTTATATATTAAATTATTGTATCTTAAATGTAAATTTATTTTATTAAAATAATTTAAATTATAAATATATAGTTTTAATTTTTTTAAATATTTTTTGTTTATAATATTTTATTAAATAATAATTAAATATAATATAATTTTATAAAATAATATTTTCCATTTTTAAATAAAAAATAAAATATTTAATCTTAATACAACGTCAAATATTACATTTATGTGAATCTCTTATAATCGAATAATATATATATATATATATATATATTTAACTCGTTCCCGCACTACTATTTTTCACCACCCAATCTGCTAGAAAAACAATCCCAGCCTTATAAAAAACTAATCTAGTTCTTTAAATTAACTTTGTAATTTAATTATAACGATCTGTGATTTTTTTATTACTCTGTTACTTAATTATGCAAATTTAATTTTTACTGGTAAATTTATTGTCATTTATGAAATAAAAAAGTCACAAATTAAATTAAAAAAAAATCCATCAAATCAAATAGAAAATATTGAATTAGTTTGATTCATATTTCATTTTGCAATGACACTAAATTAAAACTTGTTCCAACACTCATACAGCACGCTTTTCATGCTGTTGTGAAACATGGTTTACCAAAAAATATGTTTTTGTTTTCTGTATATTATTAATTGTAGCATCATTTTCCTTTATAATAGTACAAATGTGGTAGTATTAGGAAATGCATAATTTAACTTTAGGCATTAACAACTCATTACATAATCCTTTTACACCAAACCCTTTGATTACAATGCTTTCAACAATTCATTTAAGCTGATAGATATACTGAAAAACTTTGATATTAATTTATTACAACTTCCAGAAAATCATACTAAAACACCAGTTCCTTTAGCAATAGAACTCAAAATCTTATACATTGCATACTAATATATCATACTTCTACTGTAATGTATGACTCATGTATCTTGCAATTAAACCGTAGCACACATCCACTAGAATCAGAGTGTTAAAAAACCGTGACAGGACCTTAATATTACTCCATTAGAAAAACTTTCAAGCATTACCAACCTAAGCAAACAACAGTATTGAAGTACTCTTTTGAAGACAACACAAGTAACTAAACAACAGAAAAACAATACAAAACAAATATACACAATATGCTTGGTTTTTATTGAATCGGGCGCAGCAGTTTATTGGCAATAACGCATTCCATAGATTTCAGACAAACGCATCCAAATAATTGTCCACAGAAGTGTATTTGACCTCAGGATAAATTTCAGAACCTTCCACACCGGAAGAAGGGTCATTGGTCGTACTAACTTCCCTTACCAACATTGCATGGGATAATGCTAAAATGAAATTGGTAGGGAAGGAAGACTCTGCAGGAAAAAAAAATCACAACATACACATTAGGTACACCTACACGTTAGTTTAATATTAAAACATTGCATTGGTTTCACTTCACAGTTTAAATATTGATCTAGTACTAGCCCTATAACTTGGATCATATTATTGTTATGAAGATTAATATATACACTGACCCTGGATGTTCTTAAGAAGTTGATCTTCTGGAATGTAGATTTTCTCAAGCGTTGTCTTAATCTTTTCCTCCCACAAGGAGACGAGCTGGTTGAAGCTCAAAATATTGGAAGGGGGTCTAAGGTAGAGAGTTTTGTTCAAGGTTCTTGGGTCGTCCACTGCTTTGATGGTATAAGTCCCAACATCTTCCTCCGACACAAAAATAGCTGAAGCAAACATTTCAAATACCCAACTGAGACAATTCAATTGCATGTCTATTGTATTTTACTTGAACATAAATATGTGATAGATTAATTTGAACTATGGTTTGTTACCATTGACATTTCCATTTCCTAGAATGACAACCTTATCCCGAGGAGGGGCTGTGACATTTTGTTGTCCGAATGTAGACAAGAAGTAACCAGAAAAGGCATATGAACAAACGTAAGTGTAGGGGATTCCTTCAGCTTCAATTGTTCTTCGGATATTCACTTTTTTATTCAGAAAGCTGGCTGCTGGCTCAACTGCATTGTGATGGTCCACATCAAGCCCAAACTCCGATGGGAGGAACCTCTGATGATAGAAGAAACAACGAATGATATGTCTCATTCAAGTTTTGTAATGAAGTCGATTAAGTTAATTATTTTGTAATACAAGCCATTATGCATGTATGTACCTTGATGTTACCAGCTTCTTTTATTGCTGTTATGAGCTTGAGTTGATCATCTATCTGCTGTCCACCAAGTGTGGATATTACAACATCAACTTCCTTTACTGCCTTAACAAGGCTTTCATGATCATTCAGATCACCCTACAAAATCACACACACCGATTTGGATTGAAATTTGAAATAGTACGAAAATTATTTGAATGAAAAAGAAGAAATTGCGATTGAAAAGCACATACATAAAGCAGAGTAACTCCAGAACTCTTGAAGGAGTCAATAAGTTTAGACTTTTCAGGATGAGAAACTGTGCTTTCTCTTACTAAAACAAAGGTGGGATGTCCTGCTTCTGCACTTGCCTTAACTATGAATTTTCCGATGTATCCTGTTCCTCCCACAACTAGGATTTTACTCTTCTCCGTCATCGAACAAAATAACTAAACTTTAAAGTTCAGATCAAAATAAGCAGTGAGATTCAGGATTTGATGAGTTCAGGGATGAACTGCTACGGTATTTGTAGGACAATTTCAGTCCCTATATAAGCCAAGGTAATTCATCTAAGTCAACTGTCTATAATATAATAATAAAATCTATGAATGGTGTATTTTTATTTACGTTGATTGTGATGTGCCATGTTGAATTAGGTAGCGTTTATTAAAATAAATTAAAATTTTGAACTACTTGTAGTTTTATTTGGGCAATGTTTGATGAAGGCGTAGTTTAGAATGAAGATAATCCTAGTTTGAAGGTTTCGAATCGAACTGAATAGAGAAAAGTCAACATTCAACAATACAAATATCCACAAATCTAATCGCTTCAGGAAGTTTCTTATTTGGTATTATTATAAAAACTCTTTTTTAATATTATAATAATAGTATTAATTTATTTTTATTAAATCATTCTGTAAATTATTATATTAATAAAAGTAGGTTGTTTGAAGGGTTATATGGTTTCTAATTTGTCAAAATACCATTTATATTTTTTTATGAGTGGTGATATCTTGACAATCACAAACCATTATATAAATTTTGCTTGTAAAATTTCATTTTCCAATTTTGATTATGCGTTCACACGCAGCGGAAGTAACGTAGATATTTTCTGGGAGCAAAAACTTCTACAATAATTAATTACGAACTCAACGAGCCCAAAGAAACTAATGATAAGAATTAAAAATAACAAAAATTTACATTTATTATTCTAAATGTAATATGAATTCTTTGAACTAATTGACATTTAATAAAATAAATTGCTCCATTTTTAACACTATTTTAATTTTGAACCATTTTACATTTAATAAAATAAATTTCTCCATTTGAAACACTATTTTAATTTATTCACATCTTCGTTACAAAATATTTAATTTAATTATTGATATTAAATTTATCAATAATTATATTAATGTTTCAATTTTTTATTAAAACTTAATTTCCCATCTCTGTTTTTTTTTCATTATTTCTTCTCCAACCATTAACGTTTGGAGATATTACCAATACACGATTGAAAATATTATCTAAACGATATAATTTATTCTTTTAATTGAAATAAATAGTTTCTTGTGTAATTCTTTGTAAAAGTTGTTTATAAATAACTTTTAAAAAATATTATATTTTGAATAAAAAATATTAATAAAGAATATTTTTGAGAAAGTAATAAATACAAAAATAGTTTTGAAAAGTTGTATAAAATAGAAAAAATAATTTTGAAAATAGACTTAAAAATAAATAGTCCCGGATATAAAGAAAATTAATCTGCTTTAAATAATATTTATTTGGGTGTAGGAATCTGTTTAGAAAATATTGTAGGATTATTATGCATAAAAATATTATATTAAATTATATGTGAAGTTGGAATGTGGTTCTATTTTCTTGTCTTTTTCATTTATTCATTATATTATTATTTTAATAATGATAGTTAAGTTCCTATAGTTTAGATAATTTATTTTCCTTGTTGAGCTTGACTTTGATTTAGTCATTAAAGAATAACCTCAATTATTCCTTTTTAAAAGAAATCAAGACAAAACAAATTGCTAATAAATTACGGTCATCCTCTTTTCAATTGGAATAAAATTTAAAACATCGGTGCTAAATATTATTTGAAAAATTTTGGTTAAATTTTTCATTGAACTTATTGATTAAAAAGTGGGATAGTTTTATATTATTATTATTATTATTATTATTATTATTATTATTATTATTATTATTATTATTATTATTATTAAAATGGTCTCTTTTGACACTAATAGTTTTTTTTAAGGTGATTATTTTCCTTTTATAGTTTGAAAGAAACAGCCAAATTTTCTTATGATTAATGCAAAATTCTATGTCAAGTTATTGCTATATATTTTAGTTTAATCACCATATATTTTATTGTTTTTCATAAATAATCATTAGAATTAATCATAATGATCGAATGTAAATTTTTTATTTAATATAATGTTCAAACCATTAAATTTGATTTTTTTATATTAATTTTTTTAAATAGATTTTTTTAAAATTATAAAATTATTTATTATAAAAAATATCAAATAAAAAAGATACAATGCAAAAAATTATATAATCATAATTCATATTATTAATTTATCTTAAACTTATAAATAAGTTATAAATTTTTATAGTTAAAACTATTTTAAAATTATTATCAATGATTTTTATTTTTTTTAATATCGATTTGATTTTCGACCCCATATTTTACACCGTGACAATGTCATCTAAGTTATATAATCATAGGAAAAGCATAAGAATTGTGTAATTTATTTTCTAAATTATTATAATGAGTAATTTTTAAAAAATTATGGGAAAGTTATATTTAAAAGTATATTTTTACGAAAAAAAGTGATATTTGTAAGCATAATTTCTTATTTTGATATTTTTTTAGTGTACGCAATTAAATTATGTTATGAAAGGACATCTTTGATAAAAACAATTGATATGAATTACTTCTAAAAAAATGTTAAATATAAATTTTTTGGGTTACATGTTTTTAAATAACTCATCTTTAATTTTATTTCAACAAAAACAAATTAATAAATTTTAAAAAATGTATTCTCTTTTCATATTTATTTTATTTTATTTATTTTTATAAATTACTTAATGAAACAATTATAACAAAATTTAAACTACTTACTAAATTACATAAATTCCTCAAATTAATTTTTTTTACAGCAATTAATATTTAATTTAAATATCTCACAAAACACATTGAACGGGAGATACTCTAATAAGATTTTGATTTTGATTTTATTTTTCAGTTAAAAAGTATGTTACATTAGTACAACTTTAAGTAAAATATATTTTTTATGTAAAGAAGCATTATTACAAATGTTTAAAAAATAAAATATTATTTTCCAATTGTTTAGAAAACATTACACATGTATGTATCCTTACAAAAGTGGAATCTATTAAAATCTAAGTAACACGGAATAAAAAGTAAAGTTGGCATGATATCTATCTGATGATAGCGGAATTATTTATACCCAACCACCATAACCTATTTTCTCATAATTTGAAATTTAACATTGTCTTTATGGGAATTTTTTAGTAATAGAGATTTTGCTTTTTGAAAAACAAAACAAAATTACTAGCACATTACAACAAAATTTCGGAGAAACGTGATGCGGGGTATGTTTATCCATTAAAAGTTGTTGAAAAAGAAGGATGGACATCATTAAAGTTTACATAACAATTACAATTATAGAAGTAGGCAATAACATCATCTTTTAAATTTATATCTTTTTGTTAAGTACTAAAATAACAAGGTGATAACATATATATTTTGTTTAGAATTATTACTTAATTGTTTTTATTTTAATTAATTATTAATTTTTTTATTATATTATAATTTTTTAAAATTATGTTTAGAGAAAAATAAAAATGATTAAATTATTATTTTAATTTTAAAAATTAAGTTTTAGATATGATTAATATTTAACATTTTATTTTGTATATAAAGTATATAAATAAAATATATTAGAGTTCTTATGTAATCGTGTATCTCTTACATCTCTAACATTTTTTTTTTCAAAATCTCCACATTGGTAAAAAGAATAATTGTTTTTTTGAATAAAAAAAGATATTTAATTCTTCCATTATGATAAAATATAAACTTATTTAGAGATTAGATTTACGAGGAGACGTAGAACAAAATTATATTATTCTCGTTACTTAAAATTTTATTATGGTCTAAATTAAAATTAAAAAGAAAAGAAAAATAAAGATAAAGCTATATTATGTTTATTCATTAGTGTTTCAAAATTAATTCTCATCATCCTAAAGTCATTTAAACAAAAATTGGAATTATTTAAAAAAAATATGAAGAAAACGGAAAATATTAAAAATATACAAGTTCTAAACTTGATAAGAGGATTTGAGTTACAAATGATAAAAAAAATGTGACAATTAAGGAACATCAAAACTAATTATTTGATATTTCTAACAAAATAAATTTATTAGGCAAAAATGTTCTTAATTCTAGACTAGTTTAAAATTTTTGGTAATATCTATTATTTCATTGAAAAATATAAAGGATCTTTTTAAAGTTAGTTTGATATAAACACTACATACCTTACAAACACAAGAGTAATGAAAATTAATGAGAGAAGACAATATTATTGAAATGTTTTCCTATATTAGTGAATGAGTTTTTCATTTCAAAAACTTAAGGATGACAAAGTGGATTAGATGCATTGAGTTAAGATAGACTAAACCATTTAAAAAATATATTTACATAAATAAAATAAAAAATATAATTTTAAATATTATATATTTTTGTGTTATATTATTGAAATATATAAATGTACTATAATATTATAATTTTAAAATATTAACAAACTAAAATTATTGATTATAATAGAATATTTTAAGACCAAAATATAATTATTTTTTTAATTTATATAATAAAAATAATAATTAATAAATTAAAAATTTAAAAGTTATTCATATAATTATAGTATATTTTTTAGAAAATTAATATAAAAAAATATATTATTGGGTTGACCCTTTAACCTATCGGTCTATCTTTTGGTAATACGGACTACAATTTGTAGTATGTCCCGATTATGACTGACTAACACAACTAATTTCATTTTTGATGAATTAAAAGCAAAACATGTAAAAATGAGACAGTTTGACTTGTTTTATCATCTTACAAAAACTACAATGATAATAAACCTAATTAAAATAACAATACAAGTGTTTTTCTCTTCCTCGCACAAATGGTGGAGACCATATGTGAAGTGTAGCAAATTTGATGAATTGAGACACATAAAAATTATATGCAAATCTTAGTATCAATAAAAAAATGTTATAGAAGACGAAATAGAAGATGAGTTTTTCTTTACAACACAAATTTACAAAATGTTAATTTATAGACCATGGTTGTACGAATCACATTATTTAAGTTTGATAATTTTTTAAATAAATCAAATTTCTAAACTAAGAATTGACAATGAAAAACAAATTATATCAAATATATGAGAATAATTATAATTAAAATTCATTTAGGTGTCAAATTATTATTTGTCTTATATGTTACTAGAATTAATATTAAATTTAATAAGTGTTGCATAATTATTAAAGAAAAATTATAAGATATTTTTTGAATATAAACTATGTGTAATTAAAGATGTAAATAATTTAAAAATATTTATTCATATGAAAAGAAAAAATATATACTTTAAATTTGATGAAAAATGTGCTCACTACGATTGAAGATATAAAATAAAAAGAGAAACACAATATATATTTCTTGAATAAAATTGAAGTCAATGAGAAGAATAAAGACACAAGTAAAGAATCACTCTCAAAAACTCATCAAAGGTTTAATTTATTATTATGGAGTTCACAAGAAATAAAAGATTAAAATGGATAAAAAAAAACATGCTGATGAATAATGCGAAATTAAAAGGAAAGACAATCCCATAAAAAAATGAAAAAGTTAGAAAGAAAGGAAAATAATCTTATAAATTTCTATTTTAGTAAAAGAAAATAATAAGATGTAAGGGTTAAAAACAAAGGAAGAAACAACACAAAGGGAAAAACAAGGGCATGTGTGACTATTTATTTGAGATCCCGATAAGCTTGCTTAGCCTTCTTCATCCACAAGAAGTTATCCTTTTTTAACAAAACAGACAATAGGGTTGCTATTGTTGCGTACCCTCCAATGAATTTGGAGTAATAACCTGTTAAACCTAAAAATTCCCTCAATTGCTTTAGGTTAGAAGGTTTAGGCCACCTCATGATAGTTTCCACCTTATTTTTTTCCATCGCAACACCAGACCCAGAAACGATATGACTCAAATAGTCAACCTTCTTCATGCCAAAGGAACATTTAGATAGTCTGACAAAAAGCTGATGCAGTTGTAATATCTGCAAGACTGTCTCTAAATGTTGTAAGTGAGAGAGCTAACATGGGCTATAGACCAAAATGTCATCAAAGAAAACCAAAACATGATTTCCTTAATTGTTGCTGAAAAATTGGGTTCATAAGTCTCTAAAATGTTATAGGTGCATTGGTCAACCCAAATGACATTATAAGTCATTCATAGTGGCTATGGTGAGTCCTGAATGTTGTTTTCATCCTGTCTTCAGATTTCAATAGGATTTGGTGATACCAAGACCTAAGATCCAACTTGGAGAAGTACTTAACACCAAATAATTCATCAAGTAGTTCATCTAAAACGCCATAATTTGTGCAAAATCTTCAATTCCCATCATTTTTCTTTACCAAAATAATTGGAGAAGAGAAGGGATTATTGCTAGGTTGTATTATACCTTCTTGAAGCATCTCTTTCACCATCTTTTCGATCTGATTTTTCTGATTGTGAGGTTATCTATATGACTTTACTTTCATCGGACTAGAACCATGCATTAGATGAATAACATAGTTTTGGTCTCTCTGCGGTGACAATCCAGAAGGAGTATAAAAACCCTTTTATAATTATGCAGTAGCCGATCTAACTCTGGTTCTATCACCATAAGAATGTTTTGAAACTTATCATTGTCAGGATCCATAAGTTGAAATTGCAACATAAATGATTGTTGAATCGCATGAATGTGTTCCAATATTTTCATATGATGATATTTTGCTTATGTAGGAGTCTTCGGTTTGTGCCCCTGCAATGTAACAAAGTGGCCATCTACATAAACCTTCAAAGTTAATGTGCTATAATCTGTCGCATGTGGACCCAATGTAGCCAACCAGGAGGCTCCTAAAACCAAATCTACTCCACATATTGGTAAAAGAAAAACCAAAATTTGTAATACGTGCTTTTGTATATTCACTTTCAAATCTCATATACAACCTTCCACAATCAAAGTACTACGATTGCCCAGGAGAACCTTATATTGAGGGGCCGGTTCTATGGGCAATTTAAAAAAGTGAGCAATTATGGGTTGGATAAAATTACCACTGCTGCCACTATCCAATAATATTTGTCCCTGAAATTTTAGTGTTCCTAATCCATTGGCTCCTTTTAATGCATTATAGGATAAATGATGCTCAGGTTCTTGGACCATCTCCATACCAGGAGAGGATCGGGTTCTAGTGTTTCTATCTCTAAGTCATCAACTTGCAACAAAAGCAAATGCCTATTAGGGCATCGATTGTTGGGAGTAAATTTCTCGTCACAAGCATTACATAAATTTTTCTCTCTTCGAATTTGCATCTCTGCAGGGGTCATCTTTTTAACAGTGATAGGTTTTATAGTGTGTTAGAATGGTTTGGTGTTTCGGGTAGGTAAAAGTGGGGGTAAAGTTTGTGGGGACTCTATTGGGATAAAAGTAGGTAGTAACTTTCTTATCATATTTATCCTCAAATAATTTGGCCAATGACACGACCTTTAGCATCGAATTTGGGCCTTGAACAATAACATCCTGTCGAATTTCTGGTTTCAATCCACTCAGAAAACAATTTAGTAATGCCTAAGTTGTTAACCCTGTGACTTTATTAGACAAAACAGTGAATTCATGATAAAACTCACTCATTCAACCAGATTGAACGAGTTTAAATAAAGTGGAACGAGGACATTCATATAACAAAAGACTAAATTCCGTTTCTAAAGCTTTAATGAAGCCCTTCCATGAGTGAAACATTTTGGTCTTCAGCATCATTTGGAACCAAAGAACAATGTCCTTGTCCATATGCACAACAATGGTGATGCGTTGATCTTCAAGTGTATGATAGTAATAAAAAAACTATTATGCTTTGAAAATCCAATCCAACACATCACTCCCATCAAAACGTGGAAAGTCTAACTTCACGTTGCGGATCTGAAATGGTTGCTGGGACATCGATTCCTTTCCTAAGCTTGGTTCACCATGAGTTTGTTTTGAATATAAATCGGCAATAGTAAGATCTAAGCCAGTAAATCACTTTGCATTCTTCTCTTCCCGTTTATCACCATCCCAACGAAATTGTTTAATCACCTCCAACATTCGTTTCATATTATTGTAGAGTTCTTTGAGTCTTGTGTTTTTAGCCATTGTGACAATGAAAACACCAAATGTAAGGGTTAAAAACAAAGGGAAAAAATGTGTTTTATACGTATTATTTACTAAAGTTAACTTTACAAGGAAATAAACCTTGGAGGCTTAGTACATCAACAAAAAAGAGAAATATAGAAACAGAAAGAAATTCAGAATAGATCATGACGAAACCATGCAAAGAGAAAATATTCCTTATGCTCCCTCCTCTTTCTCCCTCTTAACCCACATATATCATTCCCGTGATTCCCCGATTGTCTATTGTGGATTCTCTTTCTTTCACCTCCACGCACACTCACTTATACTAGATCATGTGTCACGTGTCTCGTTTCCCTAATATACTCTACTTTTTTATTTTGACTAAACTGACCATGTGGTGTAGCATTTTCTTTCCATTTTGCCCCTTACATAAAAATAACCCTATAATGTCAATTTCCCTTTTATTATAAAATTCTACTATCTTAAAAGTTAAGGTAAATAATTTAATGTTTTAGAATTATATACAGCAAGTACACAAATTAGCAGAGAATATCATAAGAGGTCTAGAGTTATTTCAAATAAAATGATGGTGCGAAACAGATTGTAATAGAACTTTAACATCAGAAGAACTTTACAACAACACCAAGCTAAGCGAACAACAATACAGAGTCATCAGAATGGAAGGATTGTTTGGAGGACGACACAAGCATAATTGAAAGACAAAGTACAAATTCTTGAGCAATTCACAATATGCTCTAATTTTATTGGCTAATAACACAATCCCTGGATTTCAGACAAACGCGTTCAAGTAGTTGTCGACAGTAGTGTATTTGACTTCAGGATAAAGTTTAGAACCTTCCAACCCGAAATAAGGGTCAATCTCAAAGTTTGTACAATCTCCCTTTACCAGGATTGAGTGGCCTAATGCTAACTGCAAATTAGCAGGGAAAGGAGACTCTGCAGAGATGAAATAAAATCATGAGAAAAAAACTTGGTAAATGTTAATTGAACATAAAAATATTTAATTACCTTCACCTTACAGTTTAAATATTGATCATGTACTCTCTAGTTTGATTCTTATCGCCTTTTTTTTTTTCTCAATGATTTGAATCTAGGACATGGATAAAATTATACACACTGACCCTGGATGTAGTTAAGAAGTTGATCTTCTGGAATGTAGACTTTCTCAAGGGTAGTCTTAATCTTGGCCTCCCACAAGGAGACGAGCTGATTGAAGGTCAAAACATTAGCAGGGGGTCTGAGGTAGAGAGTTTTGTTCAATGTTCTTGGGTCATCCACTGCTTTGATGGTATAAGTCCCAACATCTTCCTCCAACACATAAACAGCTGAAACAAACATTTCAAACGCACTACTCAGACAACTGAACTGCAGACAGACATGCAATCTTTTCATAGCAGAAGAGCTCTAATAGATAATTTGGCATATTGTCGTTACCTTGGACGTTTCCATCTCCTAGAATGACAACCTTGTCCCGGGGAGGAGCCGTGACATTTTGTTGTCCGAGAGTAGGCAAGAAGTAACCAGCAAAGGCATTTGAACAGACATACGAGTAGGGGATTCCTTCAGCTTCAATTGCCCTCCTGATTTTCACTTTTTTCGCAAGAAAGCTAGTCACTGGCTCAACTGCATTGTGACGGTCCACATCAAGCCCAAATTCCGATGGAAGGAACCTCTGATGATAGGAGAAACAACGAATGACAAGTCTGGTTCAAGTTTTGTAATGAAGTACTGTGTAGAGTGATTAAGTTAATTATGTTGCAATATGATGTACCTTGATGTTACCAGCTTCTTTTATTGCTGCTATGAGCTTGAGTTGATCATCTATCTGCTGTCCACCAAGTGTGGATATTACAACATCAACTTCCTTTACTGCCTTAACAAGGCTTTCATGATCATTCAGATCACCCTACAAAATCACACACACCGATTTGGATTGAAATTTGAAATAGTACGGAAATTTTATTTGAATGAAAAAGAAGAAATTGTGATTGAAAAGCACATACATAAAGCAGAGTAACTCCAGAACTCTTGAAGGTGTCAATAAGTTTAGACTTTTCAGGATGAGAAACAGTGCTTTCTCTTACTAAGACAAATGTGGGATGCCCTGCTTCTGCGCTTGCCTTAACTATGAATTTTCCAATGTATCCTGTTCCTCCAAGAATTAGGATTTTGCTCTTCGCTGCCATTGAACAAAATAGCTAAACTTTAAAGTTCAGATAAAAAAAAACACTTGAGTTTGAGGACGTGATGAGTTTAGGGATGAATTGCCTGCGGTATTTGCAGGGCAATTTCGGTCCCAACATAAGTTAAGGTTTTACTCATCAGTCACTTCACTTGTCACTAGTAATAATAATAAATAAATAAATAAATAAATAATTATGATTCTCATCCCTTAAGGATTTTTTTTCTTTTTTTTTTCTGCTCTGATTGTGACTTGCCATCTTGATTAGCCGACGTTTATTAAAATAAGTTAAAATTTTGAACTAATTTTAATTTATTAGGGCAATGTTTGACAAAGGAGGAACCTGTTTAGAATAAAAGTCATTGGTACAGGAATCCAAATTAACTATCTGAATTCATTGAATAAATACTACATAATATGTCTTCTATGTGTAAAAAATTATATTAAATTATGTAAGTGCTGAAGTTGGGTGGTGATGATGGATGGTACCTTGTTTTTTGTTGCCTTCTAGAAATTTTATTTTTTTCTTTATTATTAGTTTTAACATATTCATTATGTCTTCTAAAAATTTCATGTAACTTTGCTTCCTCTATATTTTATACATATTTTAACTTGTTTTTTTTAATTTAAATATATATTTTAGTTTTTTATTAAAAATAATTATAAATATAACTAAAATTATTTTTCATAATAAAATTCATATTTTAAAACTATTATTCTTATAATTTTCAGTTTAATAATAATAATAAGTAAAAAATATATTTAAAGTTTACAAATAAGAAAATCTTTTAAAAACATATTCAATACGTTGAAATTCTAGAAGTACCTAAAACTTTTGTCCCTCATTTTTATTATTATTATTTATAAACTATAATTATGTTACTTGTTGCAATATTTGTTTTTTCTTGTTGAAGTTTGACTTTGATGGGCAAAGAATATGCCAATTATTTCACTTTTAAAAAAATCTTATCATTACATCATAAAATACTATACTTAAGAAAAAATATATAAAATACTAGACTTAAGAAAAAATATATGATGCTAACATTTATTTGAAAAAAAAAGTTTAAACTCAGTTGAAAAATGATACTAAAGATAAAATTTTGTATAAATATCTTAAATTTTTTAAATATTAATTAAATTAAAATTCATCTCGTTAAACATTAGCATAGGTTAAATCGAATTGTTGACAAAATTTGGGTCATGTATATATATGAAACATAATTTAAATGTGTTAGAGTCATTATTTATTAAGTCAAATAATAAAGTGATCTGACTAAATTAAAGTTTTTGCTAAAGGCATATGTCATGAAAATAAAATTGTGTAGAAACCATTGAACAATTTCTAATTTGATGAGAGGCCAAATTGGAAATACTAAAACTTAAGTAATTAACCTAATTCTGGTTATTTTAAGGGGTCATGGTCCCCTTCTGGGAGCACACACACAGAACGTAAGTATCAGTCCCGTTCCTTTCTTTCTATCCCCATCAAGAGAGAAAATCAATAGGAAAATTCAGGTACTCTTCAGGTGAAAAACCATAAGATCAATATAGTGCTCTACAAAGACATCATCATTATGACTAATTCAGGTACGCTTTCGCATTCAGTTTACAGCATGTTTATCAGTATGGGATTATGTTTATGTTTGATCGTTAGAATCAAAATCAGGATTATTATTATTATTATTAGTTTTCCAACAATTGGTATCAGAGTCACCCATATTTGATTCATGTTTGTTTAATTTATAGAACCCTAATTATGAAAATTAGGATTAATTTTGTTTTAAACAATTCAAATTACCCAATTTTATGAACCCTAAGTGGAGAATAATCTCTAATTTTCGTGAACCCTAAAATTTAAATTTGGGGGTAACATCCCCAATCTGATTCTGCTTGCTGATGGAACCGTGGAGGAAGCTATGAATTCTTCTTCTTCGTTTTTCCCTTTTGTTTCAGTTTAAGTTTCAAGTTTTACTGAGAAAGAAATAATGTTTCAAATTTCAATCTTTCTTGTATTGGATTCTTTGTTCTCTTTGAATCTTTTGTTTTTATTTTTATTTAATTTTATGGGTTATTGTTTTCGTTTTCTTTTCATGGTGGATATGGATGAGTTTGGAATTGTGGGTGGTGTTTGGGGAATTCCCAACACAGAAAATCTTAGGTAAATGGTGAATGTTTCCACAGGTGTGACTCTTCTTATTTTATTGCCTTTAGGAAAATTTGATGTTAAATTCCCCTGTTTAGGGTTTGAGTGATTACTGTTTAATCCCCTTTTAGGGTTTAGAGCAGTATGCTAAAGAGACTCAGAACTATCTCTGTTTCATCCCTAGTGTGATTTTAGGGAGATGTTCATCCTTTATGTATTGGTGGAAAATGAGGCATTTTTTCATCCTTTGAGTTGTTCAAATGAGGTGTTCATCCCTAATGAGATTCTAGGGAGGTGTTCATCCTTAGTAGAATTCTAATAAGGTGATTCGCTTTTGAATTAGTTTGCAAATATTAAATATTTGGTTTTGTTATATAAATAAAATATTCAATTTTTGGTAGTTTAATATTTTTTATGAGCAAATTGAGTCAAGAAGTCACCAAAGTAACTTCTCTTGAATTGGGAAATTCATGAAAAATATTGAATGTTAGTGTTTGTGTATATTCATGAGAGTATTAGTCGGCCCAAAGGAAGATTAATATATGGCCGAATTGCATACACACTTGTAATGATAAACATGTGATAATTATAAGAATTTGCTTTGTCGATGATAAATCAATCTAAAGACTGGTTTGTTGTTGGACGTGCTTTATTGTCAATGTTTGATTATTACAACAAGATACATCTAGCGAGTTAATATTACTCGTCCAAAGACTTGATATTGATGGTGCATTGGGTGTCTTGAGATGGGTTAAACCACTATTTGAATATATATTATTTATTTTTTATATAATGTGAGCATAATTAGTTTATTTCTCGTGTTCTAAATTCAACTACAATTGCTTCTGTATCTGTTAATTTAAATTCTGTTCCGGTCCTCAATGGAACAAATTTTAAGGACTGGAAAGAGAACATTGATATTATTCTTGGTTGCATGGATATGGATCTTGCGTTAAGGACTGAGCAACCCCTTACTTCTACGGATTCAAGTACCTCTGAACAGAAAAGAGATTATGAGAAGTGGGATCGCTCAAATCGCATGAGTCTAATGATCATTAAGCGCGACATCCCGGAGGTGTTTAGGGGCATTGTTTCTGGAAACATCACAAGTGCCAAAGAATTCTTTGCTGAAATTGAGCAGCGCTTTGCAAAAAACGATAAGGCAGAGACAAACACTCTTCTTCAGAACTTGATCTCTATGAAATATCAAGGCAAAGGAAATATCAGGGAGTACATTATGAGCATGTCTAATATTGTTTTTAAACTCAAGGCACTAAAGCTTGAACTCTCAGAAGACTTGCTCATTCATTTGGTGTTGATTTCTCTTCCTGTAACGTTTAATCAATTTAAGGTATCTTATAACTTTCATAAGGATAAATGGTATCTTAATGAACATATTTCACATTGTGTACAAGAAGAGGAAAGACTAAAGCAAGACAAGACAAAAAGGGCTCATTTTGCAAGTACCTCCAAGGCTAAGGGCAAAAGAAAGAGATCAGAGGATCTCGAGAAAGAAGCTGCTAAGGGTCCAGAATAAAAGAAACAAACTCAAGAAAACAAATGTTTCTTTTGCAATAAAACTGGACACGTAAAGAAGAAATGTGCTAAATATCATGCTTGGCGTGAAAAGAAAGGGTTGCCTAAACTACCGGAAGCCAATTGATTCTGAAAGATGGATTTATGTTGGAGATGGAAAATCGGTAGAGGTGGAAGCTATATGGCATTTTAAATTGTTATTGAGTACTGATTTTTTATTTGGATTTGAAAGACACTTTTGTTGTGCCGTCATTTAGACGGAATTTGGTTTCAGTTTCTTATTTGGACAAATTAGGTTATTTGTGTTCATTTAGAAACTATAAGTTCAGTTTGTCTTTTAATTCAAATATTGTTGGAACTGGTTCACTTTTGATTTATGATAATCAGTATTTACTTGATATTGTGACCACCTGTAATGAAACCCTTAATACAGAATCATGTGATACTAAACATAAAATTGAAAAAACTCACTCAGGTGCATTATGACACAAGTGTTCAGGTAACAATCAAATCGTGATGTTTGGGCTTGTGTTACACTCTTAAAGATATGGTAGAGAGTATGATTTGTCATTCCACCTTACTGGAATCACTTTGGGGAGAAAAACTAAATACGACAACTTATATTCTAAACAGAGTACTAACTAAAGCAGCTACCAAAACACCTTATGAGCTTTGGATTGGACAACAACTTAGTCTGAAGCATTTCCATATGTGGGATTGTCCAGCTGAGGCAAGACCTTATAAGCCAAATGAAAAGAAATTGGACTCCCGAACAGTAAGTAGTTATTTTATTGGTTATGTTGAAAGATCCAGGGTATATAAATTTTATGATCTCACATTAAAGATAATTTTTGAGATGGGAACTGCTACGTTCTTTGAGGATATTGAGTTTGGGGGGAAGAATAAGATTAAGAACTTCATCTTGGAGGAAGAATCGGTAAAAATTTCAGAACCGATTCAAATAGTTACTTTTGATAAAGTAAGTTCGAAACCTCCACAAGGCATTGTTGATGAACCCCTTACTCAAGATGATTTGGTTGTTCATTAAGAACAAATTCAAGATCCTCAAGAACCTATGCATCATGAGCTAATAACTTTGCAGAGATCCACTAGAGAAAGAAGAAGTGTTATTTCGGATGATTACATGGTATTTCTTCAGGAACATGAGGAAAATAATGATATAATGGAAGATGACCCAGTTAACTTCCGTCAAGCTATACAAGGTTCTAACTCTCAAAAGTGGATTAAATCAATGAAGGAGAAGTATAAGTCCATGCAAGACAATAAGGTTTGGAAACTTGTCCCATTACCAGAAGGTATGAAACTCATTTGGCTTCAAGATGAATATTGTTGATGATTGTGTGTATCACAAGTTTAAAGGGAGACAAGTTTAGTCTCAATCAATGCCCAAAGGGGAATTTAGAAATTGAGGAAATTCAAAAGATTCCCTATCTAGACAGATATTTAAGCAATCCAAGAATAGACCATTGGAAAGCAGCAAAAAGGGTCATAAGATATTTAAAGAGAACAAAAGATTATATGCTCACATATAGGAGGTCAGACCAGTTGGAGATCGTTGGGTTTTCTGACTCAGATTTTGTAGGATGTCAAGAATTTGTAACATGCTATGAGGCATCAAATCATGGAATATGGCTGAGAAATTTTGTCACAGGGCTGCAAATTGTGAAAGTCATTGAAAGACCACTTAAGTTATATTGTGACAATAAATCAGCTGTATTGTTAAGGAAAAAGTACAAAGTGGATAGATTTCCATAGAACACTTAAGGACAAACTCCATGATAGCATATCCTCTAACTAAATGACTTCCGCCCAAGGTCTTTCATGAGCATGTTGCTCACATGGGTGTTTTACAGTTTGAGAAATTTATGGTTTAGTGGGAGTTAGTCACTTTCATATATTTTATGTTCTATGTTTAATTTCATATATGTATACATTGATTTTTGGACATATTTGGTTATCTATAGATATGCGGTTTTTTCGTTCATTCATTACACTTTGTACATTAAGGATATTATATCGATCTCAATAAGTTAAAGTTTGGACCAGTTGAAAATAGACGTGTACAAATCACCTTCACGTAATTTTTCATGCTACACATTTCATGATGAATCCATGTCATTTGGTTATGTCAGGATGAGTAATCATTATTGGTTTTAGTTGCGATGATGCAATGAAAAACTGGTTTGGTTTTATATTCTTATATGATTAATGGACAAGACTTTTGGAGCATGCTAAAGGAATATAATGACAATTTTGAGCTCATAAAGTCTAACACATTTGTAAGGTTGTAAGGACATATATATTTGTGACCAGTGGGAGATTGTTGGCAAAATTTGGGTCATGTATATATATGAAACATAATTTAAATGTGTTAGGGTCATTATTTATTAAGCCAAATAATAAAGTGATCTGACTAAATTAAAGTTTTGGCTAAAGGCATATGTCATGAAAATAAAATTGTGTAGAGACCATTGAACAATTTCTAATTTGATGAGGGGCCAAATTGGAAATACTAAAACTTAAGTAATTAACCTAATTTTGGTTATTTTAAGAGGTCGTGGTCCCTTCTGGGAGCACACACACAGAATGTAAGTATCAGTCTCGTTCCTTTCTTTCTATCCCCATCAAGAGAGAAAATCAATAGGGAAATACAGGTGCTCTTCATGTGGAAGACCATAAGATCAATATAGTGCTCTATAAAGACATCATCATTATGACTAATTTAGGTACGCTTTCGCATTCAGTTTATAACATGTTTATCAGTATGAGATTATGTTTATGTTTGATCGTTAGAATCAAAATCAGGATTATTATTATTATTATTATTATTATTAGTTTTCCAACATGAATAACAAATTATAATTCATTTTACATAATTTTTAATAAATAACTTTTTTTTAATGTACATCATAAAATATAGCTCATTTTACATAATTATTTATACTTTTTTTCTTTTCTCAACTTGCTTGAAAGAGTTTTTGAAAAACAAAAATAAAAAAATTCTCAAACATGGGTGGTAGTATTTTTTCATACATATCTTTTATTATATTTTAATTGTATTATATATGTATCTCACACAAGATTACACATCCACGTTTCTTTTATTTATTTTTTTAATCATTTTTTTATTATATTTTTTAACTTTATTATTATTATAGATATGTATCATTTCACTATTTAATATATAAGATTTTAAGATTTTATTTTGATTAGCCTACGTTTCTTTCTTCTCTTTTCCTGTTTTTTTTACTTTATAGTTTTTATACGATAAATGTAAAGTTATTCCATTTAAGATCTATGTTGCACACTTTTATTTTTTACTATCATCATGAGTGGAAATACAGAATATATTTTTAATGTCAACAACCACTTTTTTATACTCGAGTGAAAACCTAGCAATTATTCTAGTCTCACCTGACCTTGATTCTAGGCATGGCAATGTGGCGGGCGGAGCTGGGCGGGCGGGCGGGTTTTGCCTTCCCGATCCCCGCCCACGACTTTTTAACCATCTCCGTCCCCGTCCCGGATCCCCTGCGGAGTTATATTTAAGTTCTCATCCTCGTCCCCGCTGAGTTTTGGGTTCCCGCCCGTCTCCGCCTCGTCCCCGATCTATATTATTTTTAAAAAGATAATTACATTTATAATAAATTAATTTTATTATCTATTTTTTATATATAACTAAATATTTATAATTTTATAATTTATAATTATTATTAATCAAATATATACTTTAATTTATTATATTTATATTAAAATATATATATATATATATAAAATATTTAATCATTTTTTATTTATAATATTATTATTATAATACTATATTGAAATATTTGGATACTTCTAACACTATTATTATAATATTGTATTCAAACATTTGATTATATATATATATATATATATATATATATATATATATATAAAGTTAATTCATTTTTAAGTTGTGATTTAAAAATATGAAATATAGTTTATAAGGAAATATTTAATAAGTTAATTCTTATTCAATTAGTTCAAAGTAATAAAAATTTAAATTATCAATTCCTTTAATCATTTCAAATACAATTATTTTATTAAGATAAATTTTGATATACGATAAATAAGAATAATAAGATAAAAAAAATATGACATAATAAAACCTAATAAATATAAATTATAAATAAAATAATATTAGTTACTACTAAGATTTATGTAAAATATTTAGAAAAAAGATAAAGAATAAAAAAAATTAACTTTGTGTTCATCAAATTGGTTGAAAGATTGAAAAAAAAAACAAATTGATGGGAGAGATTAAGAAAATGTGAAAAACTAAAAGGTAAGAGAGAATAATGTAATAAATTAATTGATATAAAAGATTAAAAAAGACAAAAAAATTAAAAAGTGTGTAAAAGAAAAATAAAAATTGGTGAAATATAAAAAAATGACCTTATATGTAATAGAAAAAGAAAAGGAAATACTTTTAAAATATTAATATTTTAAAATTTAAATTTAAATATAAAGTCGGGACGGGGACGAGGTCTGGGATTGCATTATCCATCCCCGCCCCCGACTTTTTAAAGCGGGGAAAACCCGAATCCGCCCCGCCCCCGGTCAACTCGGGTTTTCCCCGTCAAACTCGGGGCGGGGACGTGTTTAATTGTCATCCCTACTTGATTCCAGTAACTACCACTCATGGAGCATTCATGATCACTACTCTTACTATTAAAAACAAGGTTGAATTTATTGATGGGAGTGTTTCTCAACCACCAAAGTCAAATCCAACATGACACCGATATAATAATATGATTGTGTCATGGATTGTTCATTTTGTTTCTCTCTCAATCCGACAAAGTATCATATGAATGAATCAAGTATATGAAATCCATATATTCTCAAGGTTATCTTCTACGTGTCTCTAATCCAGATATTTTACTAAGTTGAGAATTATTTGGGACGAACTTGAAAATTTTAGACCAGATTGACAATCCAAAAGCACTTATACTATTTCGTCTATACTTGCTCAACAAAAACTTGAAGATCGAGTTATTCAATTTTTACGAGGATTAAATGAACAGTACAATAATATTCTTTCACATGTTCTTCTCATGGATCCTTTGTCATCTCTTTCTAAATTTTTCTCCTGTGTCTCAATAAGAGAGATATCTTGCAGGGAACAATTTATTCATCAATGTACGATCTGACACCACCAAAGAAATAGTAGTAAATATTTTTGTTGCCTCAATTCACTATACCCATTGTGGATGTATAGGTCATACTGCAAGTGTGCACGTGTTATAGGAAATATGAGTTTCTTTTAAATAGTTACAAAAAAAACTGGTAAAGAATTTATTAATCGCTGTAGACCCGTAATTTTGCCCGGCCTCTCAATAAAAGCTAGGGAAACTTCACACGAAGATAAAGTTCGCCCAACTTATCAATAAACACCAAGAAGACCTCCTACAATCACATGAAGTTCATCCAATTCCTCGACAAAGGCCAAAGAGACCTCCTATAAACGAAGATAAAAGTTCGTCCGGCATCTCAATAAGGGTCAAGAAGACTTCCCATATGAAGATAAAGCTTCAATGGACATCTATCGGCATCAACCAATAGCAAGGAAAGCTTCCCGGGGTCCCAGAACACAAAAACTGGACAAAACAGGTCGAGACCACCGTCCCAGAGTTGAGACGGCCGTCCCAACTATCCTAGGACAAGTGAGACGCGCGTCCCAAATGTGGGACGGCCGTCCCAAGTCCTAGGGGGCTGGCTCTGTGTAAAAAATTCAATTGGGACAGTCGTCCCAACCCAGACGGCCGTCCCGACCCAGATGGCCGTCCCAAATGTGCCAGGCAGCGAAAACTATAAATAGGAGGCTCATTTGCTCATTTTCCACACTCCAGACAACTCCAAGACTTGTCTTCTTCTCTCCCTACTTCGAATGATCTCTCTGATTGCCTTTAATAGGTAACAATCAGTTAAGGAATTGTATTCTGGCATTCGATTCTTCAGTAAAATTTTAGTCGAGTAGATATTGTAATCGAGAGGAGAGTCATTGTAGAGCGAAGGATTGCCGAAAAACATCCTCTTTGTAAAAGACTTATAATATAAAGCTCGCTTCAGAGGTTCTTCTCAATTCTCTTCTCTTTTACTGCTTTATTTATTGCTTTATGTATGCAATGTAAATAAAATCATGTAGATAGCCATATTTAAATATTGTATGAATAAAATAGGGTAATAGCGTAATTTCTCGTAATCTTCACTTAAATGAATTAATCCGTCATAGGGAACCCGAAAGGGGCGTTGTGGGGTGCTAACACCTTCCCCACACGTAACTAACTCTCTTACCCAACTCTGGTTATAATGGCCAAGTTTGGTTTTTATTAAAATCAATGCATTTTTCTCCTTTTCCAATGTTTATGGTCAAAACATTGGTGGCGACTCCAGAAGAACCCTTTTCGAAAACCTTGCTTCTATTAGAGGATAGTTCAGGGTTGAGCGCCTCGGAAGCAATGAACATATTCAAAACAAAAAACGCGAGTCTCAACCATCTTTTCGTGACCGCTCGCATTAAACGTTCGAGATGTCCCTGGACGTCGGAACGGACGGCGGCGACAATCGCAATACTAAATTTTGTTTTCATTGTGGACGTACAGGACACATAGACGTGTGTTATAGGAAACATGGTCACTGATGAAAGTAAAGTCACTACAAATGACCAATAAATTCATGAGAATCAAGAATTTTGCTTCTCTCCTCAGCAGTATCAAGCATTACTAACTTTAATTTAGCAATCTCAATCTAGATCTTTAGTTCCTAATACATCAACGAAATTGGTACTATTTCTTCCTCCAACCAATTAGGTAAATTTAAGTCTATAATTGGATCTTAGATTTGGAAGTTACCAATCATATCTCCTTTTCACTTGATAATTCTCACTCTTACTTTAAAATTAATCTTGTAGTTGTTAAGTTGCCTATTGGTCAACATGTTACAACTACTGGAGTTGTTTATCTCTTTGATTCCTGTTATTTAGTGTATATTCTCTATATTTCCAATTTTACTTTTAATCTCATTTCTATTTCTAAACTTGTAAATTCTCTTAATTGTATTTTGACTTTTTCATATAATTCTTGTATCATACAGGATACGACTACCAGGAAACTTGTTCTCAAACCTATTATTTTCTCATATGTTTTATCCAGTATTGTTCATCCCCAATGTAAACATGATATGAATCAATTACACAAGGGCTAATTTAGGATCTTTAGGGTTAGAACCTTGTAAGAAATTTAGGAATTAGAAAGAAGGTGGAAGAAAATAATCACTCTTCCAAGGAGGCAACTCACAAAGGATGTGAAAGTCCTTTGATACAGCCAAGAGTTCTTGAATCACTCAAAAATTTAAGAGAATCACTCTCACTAAGAAAGAATAGATAAACTCTAATATTTCTGAATAAAATTCCACTTGTTATTTCTGATAAAAATGGTTCAGCTTATAAAGAAGTTTTGTCATCAAAGTTACAAATATTCATTAAAGGAAAATAAATGCTAATAATGATTTATTAACCTAGGAATTGAAAACTACTTAATGATTGATTGTAACTGAAATTGTGGCATCCAAAAGTCAATCAGTTATGCACCCTCTTGGTCTTCCAAAGGCTGATAACTAAATTTTCAATTGGGCCCTTATTACAACTTACAATAAAACTAAACTAAAACTCATTAATTGATTAATCCAAAACACAATTTGGTCAACCAACAATACTTGTTGAAGAGCTTCCTTTCTTTCCATTGCTCTAGCCTTTATCATAGGTCATGTTCACATCAAAACATTTGCCTATTGATCTTTGGCATTTTTGTTTGGGTGATCTTTCACATAATCGTCTACATTCTATGAAACAATGTTATCCTTATTTATCTAGTGATAGAACTTTTGTTTGTAACACATGCTACCACTCAAAACAAAAGAAATTATCTTTTCCGTTAAGTGATTCTCATGTAACTAAACCTTTTGAATTGTTGCATATAGATATTTGAGGACCATGTTCGAAATTATCTATGCATGGACACAAATATTTTTTAACAATTATGGATGATCACACACATTTTACATGGGTCTATTTAATATTTAACACAAACACATATCATTAATTTTATCACTCATAGAAAATCAATTTGAGACTCATGTTAAACATATTCACACAGATAATGATGTTGAATTTCTTATGCATCAATATTTTCTATCTAAAGGCATCATCTATCAAACCACATACATAGAAACACCCTAACAAAAGGAAATTGTTGAACGAAAACACCAACATTTGTTAAATGTTACATGGGCCTTACTTTTTCAATCAAATTTACCACTAACTTTTTAGTGTTTTGTTTTACTTCATGCAGTCTATTTAACTAATTGCACTCTCACCCCTTTCTTACATAACATAGTCCCTTATATAAAAAGCTTTAGCACCATCCTTGTGACATTTCTAACTTTCGTGTTTTCATTTGTCTGTGTTACAATAGTATTGTCATTGTTAATCGCACTAAACTTGACCCACGAGCTCACCCTTCCATTTTTATTGGCTTCAAACAGCACACCAAAGGATATATCCTCTATGATCTTCACGCTCATACTATTGAAACATCCTCACATGTAATTTTTTATGAGGATTATTTTCCGTACTTCTCCAATCCCTCATCTACACCATTATGTTTACCAAATATCGATTATTTTTCCTTTCAGTCCACTGATCAGTCCCCTCCTCCTATTGATTAATCCTCTTCTACTAATCAATCATCTCCTCCTCTAAGATGATTCACTCGTATTCATTAACCACCCACTTACCTTTAAGATTTCCACAACACATTTATGCCAACTGGATCATCTTCTTCTTCAAGTATTTGTTATCTTCTTGCATATTCTCTTTCTTATAAATGTCTTTCACCTTCCTTTTGTCATTATATTTTTTCCATTTCATCTCTCTCTGAGCCTCGTTCATATGCTAAAGCCTTCAAACATAATTGTTGGATTAAAGTTATGCAAATAGAAATAATTGCTCTTGAAGCAAATAACATTTGATCTCTCACCACTCTTCCTCCCCATAATACAGTCATTGGATGTCGTTGGATATGTAAGATTAAACAGAATGTTGATGGTTCCATTAAGAGATACAAAGTTTGTCTTGTTACCAAAGGTTACACCCAAATGGTAGGTTTTGGCTTTCTTGATACATTCTCTCCTGTTGCTAAGCTTATGACCATTCGTCTAGTCCTTGCACTTACTGTCATTCATTATTGACACCTCAATGAATTAAATGTCAACAATGTTTTCTTTCATGGTGATCTTAATGAAGAAATTTATATGCAACTGTCACCAAGCTTACTTTTCATCCTAGTCAAGTCTGTCGGCTCCAACGTTCTTTCTATGGCCTTAAACAGGCCAACCATCAGTGGTTTGCGTGACTCTCCTCATTTCTCTTATCCAATGGTTACAAATAATCACCATCCGATCATTCTCTCTTTCTGAAGAAGTTGGGTTCCACAATCACTATTCTTCTCATTTACGTGGAATGTTCTGCAAGAAATAATATTGTGGAAATTACTCACATCACCTCTCTACTTGACTTTGCCTTTAAGATTATTTGCGAATCTTCTTGGACCTTGAAATTGTCTGCAACCCTTCTAGCATACACCTATGTTAACGTAAATACATCCTTGATCTCCTTTCCGACAATGACTTGCTTGTCTCCCGACCAGCATCAACACCCATGAATTACTTCAATCGTCTACATGTTACCACTGATAAAACACTACCTAATCCTTTTGTACATCGTCCAAGACATTGCTTTTTCTATACAACACCTTAGTCAATTTGTCTCTCAACCTACGACCTCTCACCATCAAGTTACTTTTTCGTGTTTTACGTTATCTAAAGCAAAGTTCAGGTTTTGATGTTTTTCTCGTACCACCCAACTCAAGGCTTTTAAGACTCTGATTGAGCTAGGTGCCCTAAATCACGATGTTTTGTTATTGGTTTTTCCATTTTCCTTAATATCTCTCATCTCTTGGCACTTCAAGAAGCAACTGACGATCTCACAAAGCTCTTCTGAAGCTAAATACCGTGTTTTAGCTTCCACTACGGCGTTTTGTTATAATCATTTTTTATTATTCTGTCATTTAACTTTATTATTATTATAAATATATATTATCTTACTCTCCAATACATAAGATTTTGTTTTGGTCATTATATCTCATTATGCATTTTTTTCCTCTCCCTTTCTCTTTTTTATGAGTTTTGACATAATAGTACATTTAGTTTATTATTATAATATAAATTAATTTTTTACAACTTTACAAAAAATAAAAAAAGTAATGTAATATTTTAAAAGTACTACAGAACATATTAATTTTAAAACAAAGTTCATCAAAAGTTTATATTTGTAAGGGAAATATTAACAATAAATTATTTGAGACATTTTTTTAATATTCAATAACATTCATGTAGAAATTCATTAAAAAAAGCTAGATTTGTCTTGATAAAAAATTGTATCAGAATTTTTGTTTTTACATTTTATATCGGACCTATATCTAGGTAAGATAAATGTTAGGAATATATTGATTTGAACATTTTTATTATTATTTTGAAATCGTAAATTTGTGTAAGTTTTATTACGTAATGATTTTTTTATAATTTTCAATAACCGAATAAAATATATCCAAATTAACAAAAAAGTTATTAAAAATATATTGAAGATAAGATTGTCTTGGTAATGGTCCTTATTTGACTTACATCGTCATTACCTGTTTCTAAATTGTAACTAGAATAATTTCGATAATGACAGTTTAAGTTTTCTTTTCGAAATTTGCTTTTATTAAAAGGTGTTTTTCAGAATGTTGAAATTTCCACACTTTAGAAAGGTAATTTTCAAAATGGGTTAATTAAAATTTTAATATACTTTCACAAAGTATTAAATGCTATAAAATTTTAATACTTTTAAAAACCACTTTTCAAAATGTGTTGAAGTTTTAATTCATTTAGTCAAATAGAGAGGTATTTTGGAAAAGAAAAGAAAAAAAAAAAATATATATATATATATATATATATATATATATATATATATATATATATATATATATATATATATATGTAAATGGTGCCCTTAACAATTGTGTATTAATGGGTGCTAAACTTACTTATCATGTGAAGTCATTTAAAATTGGATTTTTTTTTATAACACTTTTTTTTATATATATAACACTATTTATTTATTTCATTAATATTTATTTTTCTCTTTAATTGTTTTCTCACAACTAACCTAAATATTAAAAAAAACTTATTTTTGTTAAAATTATGTTTCAAAATAATTTAAAATATACGTAAGGATTTATTTTGAATAACAATATAATTCAACTACATTTAAATGAAATGCAATATTTTAAATAAAATAAATAGGTCAGATAAATATGTTAAAGATTATAAATAATTTATTTAATTAATTAGAGAATATTATTTTAATGATGAATGTTGTAGAGTTTTAATATAAATATTATTTATAATCTTTGAAAATTGAGATGTAGAATTTTAAATGGATATGTATATAATTGATCTGTTAGTGCGAATGAAACAAATGACAATGAATGCATGAATAGGATGAATGTAGCAGGTAGAAGATTTATCCGAATAATGATGAATGAAATGGTTGAAATAAGATTTGAAAATGATAGAAACAAAATGAAGAAGAAGTAACATGACATACCTCTGGGGTTCTTCATGCGATAGTAAATATAACTTGTGGTGAGGGCAACGAGTAAAAGGGCGATTATGGCACTTACCAGTTCAGAACTGAGGTTCTCTAAAAAAGGTAAAGAGTGTGTGTTATTTTTCAACTGGGGGAGGTGGGGGAGGTGAAGTAGTTGCATCATCTTCTCTAAAGTCTAAAAACTCATAAATCCAAATAGAGAAACATACACATATATATGGGTGGGTGGGTTATTGTTTAATTCTTTTCTTCTTCTCTTTATTTTCTTTAAATGAAGCAAAGAATAATTCCCCAAGCTAAAATATAAGATATTCTAAAACAAACATTTATTCATAACTGAGGAAAAAACCATTGCAAATATTAAATTGTGATAATTCAATGAGTCTATGATGGAAAGTTGATTGATTCCAAGATTGTTGAAGGTTCCTAGAATCTTAATTACCTCCTTAATTTAATGATATAAAGGAATAAAAATATCTTACGAATATGATTGTTAAAGAGGTGGAAAAGTCTTTAAAAACACATCAGTAGTGAGTAGTTGAGGGAAGGAGTAATGAAAATACCACGCAACTTACTTTGAAAACTAGAACCAATAGAGGATGGTGGTTAAAAAAAACAGAGGTTGAGGAAGATTTATAAATAGGATAGTAATATTAATGTCAACAATAAAGATAAGAAAAATAATGAGATTCTAAAATATCAGTATGAATAGTGATTAAGTGTTAATATTGGTGATTACAAATAAATGATAAAGATTGTTCTTTATAATATTTTGATATTGGATGTTGAAATTATAGAAAATAGGGATTTATTAATAAATGTTAATCTAAATATTTAAAAAAAGATATAACTCATTAATAAATTTCTTTATGTAAGATTTATAAATTTTTGTTGATAAGAAAATACAATATGAGTCAAATATAATATGATCTGGTTAATGTGATGGATATAAACGTGTGTAACAATATATATATATATATATATATATATATATATATATATATATATATATATATTTATGAATGAGTATTATTTGAATTATTAACTTAGTATAACACAATTAATTAATATCTAATTATGTTATTTACACATGTTTTTATTATGTTAAAAAATTGAGTACGCATGATCATTAATAATGACGACTTACTAATATAGATATTTATTATTAAATATAATATAATTTTTTATATATAAAATTAATACAAATTATTTTTTAAAACTTGTATATTATGAAATTAGGATTTTTAGTATCATTATGATCTTTACTTGTTTAATTTGTCCCAACCCATTCTTAATATTTTGATTATACTACCTCCACCTTGCCGTCATTTCATTCATTTTAAAACCAACTAGCTTTGATTAATTTTCATTCCACCCCAGTTTTGGCTAAATCACTCCAACTTCCCGACATTCTTCACAAAATTATCCGTGTGTTCGATGTCATTCAGGAGTATGACTTTCCAATAAAAAATGAAATATATATTTTTCTTTATTAATTTTAAATTTTAATACAACATAATATATATTTTATTGTATATTTTATATGAAATTCAAAAAAACAAATTTTGTATCATAATTATTTGGATTACTATTTAAAATGTATTTTGTATGATAACTAATGACAGATTCTGTAGTAATTAATTCAACTTCAATGAAAAAATAATTTTATCATATTTAAACCAGCTACCATTAAAATATAATTTACTTAAAAAATATTAATTATAAAATCATTAATTTGATTACTTAAAAAAAATTATATCTAGAATTAATTATACAATGAAAATAAATTTCTATTTTATTAAATTTTTTTCTTAAAAAAATATAACGAAAATATCTTCCCTTTCGATAATGTGATTTAATACTAAAATGAAAATACATTCATATTTTATATTGTTTTGGTACACCTACCAACAACATGAAAACAATTTTATTTTATTTTTAAATAATGAAAACATGTTTATGTGAATACTGAATAATGAAAATGTATTTGGAAGAGTTTTTTTTTTTTTTTTCAAAAAGTTATATCTAATCATGTTGGTGAACCAATGTTATTTATAATTGAAACTAATAGATCCTCAAAACAAAACTCAACATAAAATTAAAATTGAGGTTTCATGATTGAATAGTGCTTGTTGAAGGGATTATAATCTGCAATTGCAAAATTGTTACTTCTACTAAGTCAGGGAGAGAATCTCCAGTGCCACATAAAATAATATACCCATTTTTCTTATATTATTGTTAACTACTATTTTGATTGCGTATTACGTGTGATGTATTGAGTTAAAAATTATGACAAATAAATATTCTGAATATCTAAATTACATTTTAGATTTATAATATCCGATTTATGTTATAATGCAAGTTATTTTTACACAGTGATATTAAAAAATGATTGAAAAAGTAGTTTTTTTAGGTTAATCGCAGGTCGTGTATGTGGGGAGAAGAGAGTAAGAGTCTCAATGGATGAAATTTGAAAAATTGAGAGGTAAAACACGTAAAAAAGAATAGATAATAAAATTTACGGAATCATGGAAATTAGGAAAGAAAATGTGGATGTTATTGCTAACCAATGAGTGAATGCTACATCGGCGCACGTTGGCGAGCAAAACAAAGCATCAGGAATTGGCATTGGATCTGAATTCTGATAATCCTATTTTGTGTTGTATTGTTTTGTATGATGAAGACGGTCATGGAAGCTCAACTCAGAGTGTTGAATCCCTCCACTCTGGGTCGCCACTTTTTCTGCCAAACAACCACGTTCCCACGCTCTCACCCTTTCCTTTTCTTCCAACGCGCCGCTTCCACCACACCCATCTCTTCCTCTCTGGCGCGCCCCCTCATTCCTCCAAATTCCAATCACCGTAACTTCATTTTCTCCTCTCTCACCTCTTCCCAATCCCTTAACTCTTCCACCCACTTTCCCAATGCTCACCACAACACCTTTCTCTCTCAATCACAGGGTGGTGGTAGCGCTTTCGTCTGGAACCCTGCTTCGGACACCCCAAGCGCCGCGCTTTACGGACCCAAAGACCGCGTGCCCACGGTGGTCCTGTTGGGGTGGCTCGGAGCGAGGACCAAGCACCTCAAGAGGTACGTCGAGTGGTACAATTCGCGTGGCTTTCACGCGGTTACCTTCGTCGTCGATGTCAACGAGCTACTTCGAATTGACCTCGGCCACGTTCTCGAGACCCGAATCTCTCTCCTCGCCGACCACCTCGTTTCTTGGTTGTCTCGTGAGGAACAAGATGGGAAGGAACGATGCTTGGTTTTTCACACTTTCAGTAACACGGGTTGGTTTGTGTACGTGGACTTGTTAATCATTCTGCTAATTCCAAACGCCCCCTAGTTACTATTCCTTGTTTGGTATATATATACGTACTTTTCCTTTTCTTTGTAGGTATGGTTACATTCTAGCCCGAATGCTGGGTAGTGAGGATCTCATGGAGAAGATTAAGGGCTGCATTGTTGATTCGGGAGGAGGAGAACCTTTCAATCCACAGGTTTCTAATCACTAATGCTCTTACTTATTATTGCTTACTTTGAGTATTCATTGCTTAAACCTTGAAATAGGGAATGCACCTTTTGTTTAAAAATCTAGCATTTCCAAACTCAGCTGTGTTTTACTTTGCTTTATATTCTCTTGGTTTTGTTACCTCCACTTACTCTCTGGTCTCCCCTGCACCATTATGATTGAAGGAAAATTGCGACATTGTGTGCTGTGTATAATATAACGCGGGGGTCAGCAGTCCCCATCTTTCGATTTAGAATCTGTTATTCAAGGCTTTCATTTCTTATGTTCCAATTAATAAAATAGAAAGGAGGAGGGGATTGTAATGAAATGATATTATGAGGCTAATATTCTTATTTGAATTGTTAATACAGGATGGAATGCATTTCACTCCATCCTATCAAAAATACTCTTCTTTATCTCCTATCCTCTAATCAATAAATTATTAGGTAGTCAAGGACCATCAAGTATTCCTGGTCCCAACCAATGTTTGTTTAACGTAGTTACAATTTACAAGGAATCACTAATAATACTCAATTACATGTCATGCTATGGGTAACATGTAATCCTTTTCTTAAATATCCAAACATAGCTTTTAATCCCTTTCTAAAACTACCTTGATTTGTTTATTAATTGTCAAATTCCTTGGATTATGAATTGTCAAATTGTTATATCACTCATTTTTTCTCTCTGTCAAAATGGCATGGGGACTACACGTTTATATTGTAGGTCTGGGCTGCCGGTTTTTCTGCTGCTATATTTAAGAAGCGCAGCTCTTTAGGATCTGTAGCCGAGGTAGAAGGGAAGCTGAAATCAGAGACTGAAGCTAGCTTGTCAAATATTCAACAGGACGAACCTTCCAAGATTGAAACAGTGGTCTTGGCACTATTAGAGAAGCTCTTCTCATTTGTTTTGCAGTTGCCAGATGTGAATCAGTAAGTATCATCCCAGCAACCTTATATGGATCGCAGCGTTATCTAAGTTTGTTAGTTGGCGGTCTCATATTCAATATACTTAAAAATTTTAGGTGGTAACTGGTAAACACATTTTTTTTGTCTCTTGAAAACAGGAGGTTAACAAGGATTGTGAATGTGCTGACGAAACACCAGCCTTGCCCCCAGCTTTACCTGTATAGTACAGCTGACAAAGTAGTTCCATTTCAATCAATAGAAGCGTTAATTGAGGAGCAGAGAAAGATGGGAAAGTGGGTAAGGTCCTTTAACTTCGGATCATCACCCCACGTGGATCATTATAGGACATTTCCGGACCTATATTTATCACAGGTTACTGAGTTTTTGAACCAATGTTTTTCCACAACCACACAGACACCTTACAAGGCTTAAGATGGTTGCCCTTCAAACTGTTAATTTTTTGCATGTCCGCATTGGAATTTGCTGCTTTAGTTTTCCAAACGGAATAGTCCTTCATTATCATAACAAGGAGAGAAATTAACAATGGCCACACTTTAAGGCCATTGAAACACTACATTGACTTGCTAACAGTGCCAAGCAATTACCCAGTAGAATAACTCTTTTGAAGATTTTTTACAAAGATCAAGTGACTAACAGAAATTGAACATTGTAAACACGGGGATTCAACATCCACGATGGTTAAGAAGATAGACAAATTCAGAGGTGAGCATAACCACTCCCTCTGTGTGTAACCCATTTTTCTCTGTCTTCTTCCTTGAAGCATTAAATTTGTCGAATTGAGGTGGTTGCTTTTTTTGGTATATAGGAAAGGAAAGATGACATTTTTCCAGATTGAAGAAAGGGGTTGCATAGTGGAAAACTATCATGTGACATTTAGCGGACATTTGATATAGAGAAAAAAATTAGTTTTATGGGTATGTAAAGTTGAGACAATATGTTGTGAGTTTTATTTACATGTTAGAAATAACATTTGTGAGAAAACAATATTTTTTGTGATGGTTTTGATGGAGTGCTTGTTGAAGGTAGCACCAATTGTTCCATGGTAGAGGCTAAGTGGGTCGGGCCACAATCGAATCGTGGTGTTTGGACTGTTATTCTTAAGTAAAAAGAGTTGCACTCTGATTAATAGTTATAGTTTTTGACTAAATGGTCACTCAATCCTAACAATTGATATAAAGTGATGGTCACAAGTTCGATTCCTGATGGGCCCTTATTAAAGGAGAGATTGTTGCAGGTTACATCCTTGATCATAACAGTGCTTAACATCTATGCTCTCGACTTTTTTAACCATCCCCATCTCAGTTGGGTTTCGGGTTTTTCTGCCCCTGTCCCGTCCCTTTTATTAAAATGGATTATTTCCTTTTATTATTACTCTAAATCCTCTTCGATCTCCGCCTCGACTTTTTTAACCATCTCCATCCCAGCTTGGGTCTTAGGTTTTCCCACTCTCGTCCCGTCTTTGATCTATATTATTTTTAAAAAATAATTATATTTATAATAAATTAATTTTACTAAATTTATGTATTTTTTATACATAAATAAATATTTATAATTTTACAATTTGTAATTATTATTAATTAAATATATTTTTTAATTTATTATATTTATATTAAAATATGTATATCAAATAAATATTTAATTATTTTTTATTTATACATATGAAGAATATTTATATCTTTATTATTATAATATTGTACTCAAATATTTGAATACTTATAATATTATTATAATATTATATTTAAATATTTGATTATATATATAAGTTAATTCATATTTAAGTTGTTATTTAAAAATATGAAATATATAATTTATAAGAAAATATTTAATAAGTTAATTTTTATTTAATTAGTTCGAAGTAATACAAATTTAAATTATTAATTTTTTAAATCCTTTAAAATATAATTATTTTATTAAGATAAAATTTGATATATGACAAATAAAAATAATAAAATCTAAAAAATATGACATAATAAAACTTAATAAGTATAAATTATAAATAAAATAATATTAGTTATGTAAAATATTTAGAAAAAAATTAAAAAAAATAACTTTGTGTTCATCAAATTAGTTAAAAAGATTGAAATAAATAAATTTGAGAGATTAAAGAAAGGTAAAAAACTAAAAAGTAAGAGAAAAAGAATAATGTAGTAAACTAATTGATATAAAAAATTAAAAAAAGGTAAAAGAATTAAAAAGTGGACAGAAGAAAAGTAAAAAATGATCTTATATGTAATAGAAAAAGAAAAAGAAATATTTTTAAAATATTAATATTTTAAACTTTAAATTTAAATATCAATTCAAAGACGGAGATGGGGTGGAGATTACATTACCCATCTCCCGTTCCCGTCCCCGACTTTTTAAAAGCAGAAAGCTCGAACTCGCTCTCCGGTCAACTCAGATTTTCCCCATCAAATTCGGGACGGAACGGTTGGGTTCCCATAGATACGGATTTAATTGTTATCCCTAATTGAATGTCATTTTCTATAATAATAATAGAAATTAAATTATATCATCAATTTTTTAATTTGAAATAAATAAAAATATAAAAGTTTATAATTATTCAAAAATACACAAAAAATAAATTTCAGGTTATAGTCAAATAATTAGTTGTCAGTTTTATTATTTTGCATTTTCCAACTAGTTAAATAGGTACTTAAACCAAACAATTACATTTTTCAATGCTAATTTATCAACTTTCAACTTGAAGCATTCAATTTTAGCAAACTTTTAAACTTTCAATTACTTAATCCATTAATTTCACTAACTACATCCTAAATCATAGAGTAAAAAATATATAAAAATAAATTTAAAATATGTTATATAATATATTATTATATACTAAATTAAGAAAGTTTATTATTAATATATAACTATTAAAAATGTAATTTTTAAAAAAATATATGAAAAAACATTAAATTAAGTTAAAATAACAAAGTACAATTCGATAATTCATCCACATAATTTATTTTGTAAATAAGGGACCATGGATTGGTCATTGATTTTCTATGTTATTAAATTGAAATAGTCCATCTTTTGAGTGTAATGTACCAGGACGAATATGCGGCCAAATTTGAAAGACAAAAGAAAATCTTCATATTTTTGGCAGCGCTTGGATCCATGTTTTGCTAAAGGAACTATAAAATTAAAGCAACTTTGGACATGGATCACAACATTTACAAATAAAATAAAAGAAAATAAGAAGCAATATAATATGAATGGTTAATATCTCAAAACGTAACATTTAAATTTTTTAAAATAATGACAATTTATATACATTTTAAATTTGTAATTGTCTCAAAATATGTATTTTTTATGAGAAAATACAAGTTAAACTCCAAAATAAATAATAATTTTACATTTTTTCACTAATAATATATAGTAGGATTGTTTTACCTTTTAATAAATATTAAAAATATTTTCATTTAACTTATTACATCCGTAAATTTATTACATATACTATTTTTATTTTATTCTCTATAAATTAATTACATACTTTATTTTATATATCTTAAGCTTAATACGCCACATTAACATATATTAAATTTTAATTCAGGGAGTTCATGTATTTCTGTTAGTAAAATTCAAAGATATATAATTTTCTTTTTATGAATTAAAATTTGTTAAAAATTATAAATTAAGTTCTATTATGTTTTTCTATTTATATTTTTAATACAATTTAATTAATGAAAAATTATAAGAAATATGTTGAAAAAATTGTATTCCCAATACTTCTTTACTTGATGTAAGCGATAAAATGTAACGTTGTATCCGATTCAATTCTCATCTAACACCCACCTAATCAGAGTGCTTCCTCGTGCTTAGAGCGAAAGCAATTTGAGCACATTCAATGGCGGATCACCATGACCCCATGCTCATGGTGCTTCCCACCCTCTCTCCGCCCAACACCTACCAAGCCGTTGTCAACGGTGGCACCTTCGATCGACTGCACGACGGCCACCGCCTCTTCCTCACCGTCTCTCTCTCTCTCTCTCCCCTATATTCTTTGAAAAAAATTCCATTGTTTATACTTAAACCAAATAATGCGAAAGTCTGAAACTTGTATGCAGGCTTCAGCGGAGTTGGCAAAGTCCCGGATTGTAATCGGAGTTTGCGACGGTCCTATGCTGGCCAAAAAACAGGTTACCGTTTCCATTTTCCAGATTTAGTTTTTCCTTATTTTTTATATTATTTCAGATTGTGAGATGAATACATATAATTCCCTTTCTGACTAATCTAATCTATATTTAGATACAACCTCGATATACTGCTTCTACAGTTTTAGGTTTTTAACTGAACTGCAAAATGCAATTCGTGTTACAGTCCAACCAATTCGTTTCTTTGATTATAATCCACTTTTTGCGTACCAATGGAATTGTTGATTTTTTTTTCAGCCTTTTTCTTGTTGACTGCTCAAACTATTTGCAGGAGTAAGTCAGTTTACGAAATTTCCAATAGATGAACTGAATTTAGCGCTTAAACAGAGAAAGCTCTTGAAATTCAGTGATCAATGTTTCTTCTTTATAAAAAATATCTTTAGTAAATGGTACGAGCTAGCTGAATTTAAACTCTCGTGCTATTTGATCTTGTTCATTGAACATTTTAACAATAGGGTGAAAATCACTTTATTTCTGTATAACAACCCCGTGGCTTGTGGATTTTTACATATAAAGGAGTCTGTTATAATCCTTGTGCTTTCATTTTCTACTTTTCAGTTTGCTGAACTGATACAGCCAATTGAAGAAAGGATAAATAATGTCAAAACTTTCATAAAGGTATGAGTATGAGTCCAAGCAGTGATAGCTTTCCTTATTATTCATGAATTGAATTTCCTGTGCTTTGGTCTTTAAAGAAGAAAAACAAAAGTGACATGTATAATTGTTTATCAGAATACATTAAGCTTTTGATTTTGCATGTTAATGTAGACACGAGGGACGGCTTATAGACATCTTTTACATTTGTTCAACAGCAACATATCCTTTTCAAGCAGAATTTAGAGAGTTTGCATGGTTTCGTTTTGTTGGTTATGTGTTAAGAGATATAATATAAAAGTTTTCACGTTTCTTCATCTAACTCTTTATGTCTTTTGGAATAGTTAGTTCGTGGGCTATGTCCGTGAATGTGACAATAATAATACACTAAGCTACATCTGTAAAACTAGTTTCCATCAAATGCTTGATGTTTCTTCTAGTAGAATTTGTATGAAATTTTTCTTATTTAAATTTTGAGTAATATTTGTTTGAAGTAACATGCAGTCTATCAAGCCAGATTTGGAAGTGCAAGCTGAACCAATCACAGATCCGTTTGGTCCTTCCATTACAGATGAAAATTTGGAGGCTGTGATTGTAAGGTTAGTATCAAGACTGACTCGTGTGTGGCCATATTAATTTTTGATAGAGGTAGTATGCATTTGTTTATATATGCATACGCAGCTTATGAAAACTATCTTCTTAGTTCTGAGATCAAGTACCTCATTCCAATTGGCTGGTTTGAGATCAAGTCTTGTTTGGTAGAAAAACTTAGCTAGGGATGTGCTCTTTTATCCCTTGCTCCATTGTTATCATGATTTTGTGATTTCTCTTGAATTCTGTTTGCAGTAAAAAAAATTTGAACACAACTTCATACATGTTCACTTTTAAAAGTGTCTTGGGGTTATTTGATTACTAACCGGATTTGGCTATTTTACAGCAAAGAGACATTACCGGGAGGATTGGCAATAAACAGGAAAAGAGCTGAAAGAGGCCTTTCACAGTTGAAGGTCTCACTCAATTTATTGTTAGTGGTTTGGTAATTATTTTCTGATATAAAAATAATTAAGAAAAATTCTTTTCACTGGTCGAAATATTGTCACATATTAGGAATTATTTTCCTGGATCATATGCAGATTGAAGTTGTGGATTTGCTCTCTGGAGAATCAGGTGAAATTAAGCTGAGTTCGTCGATGCTACGAAAGATTGAGGCTGAAAAGGCCAAACAACAAAGCACGATATTGCAGACATAGTTAAAAAAATGTTTTTAACTTTTTTTTCTTAAAAATATTTCTTGAAAGATGAGTTTAAGATGTCAATTAAAGCAACTGACATGTGGTTTGCATATTTCTGGCACTGTTTCTAAGTTTTAAGGTTGGAAGTCGCATTCCTCAGTTAAAAAGTTGTAATGATTTATCGTTTTTTTTAACGCACGGCAACAAAAACACTTTGTTGTATTTATATTTTCTCTGATAACAATAAATGTTTTAACGTAATTATTTTACTGTAAACGGTGTTGTTTATTGGATACTGTCACAAGAGTATATTATATAATACAATAAATTTAAATGAAAATAGATAATATCAAATCAAATTCATAGAACACTTGAAGTTATTCCCATTAACATTATAAGTTTCTCAGTAAACTAGTTTATCTGCATGCAAAATAAAATATGCAGCAATGTGTTTCATAAAGTTATAATCAATTGGCTATAAAGAATGATATAGCATATCATTTTTATTAAAAAATATCAAGAAATAAAGATCGCTCAAGTTAAGGGGTAAACTTATTCAAATTGTTGGTCGCTTGGTAAAATTTTTGGCTTTTTAAAATAGTACTGTGAGGATTTTCTTTTTAAATCTTTTAAGATGAATACAATTTATTCAACACATTAAACATATAAATACAATTTTTTTATTGAAAAGTTACTTTTATTTAAGTTACATATGGAATTAAATCTTTCGAATTCTTAAAAAATGTGACTCAAGTACAAATTATGAATAAATACGATCTCACTGTGTAAAGTTTTCCTTACGCAAACGATGATATTTATCAAGAATGTTAAAATTTATACTAAAAAAATTTCTGATGGATTAATAGAATAAAATTTTACACGGAAAATAAAATATTAGGTTCTAATTTTATTAACCCTAATTTTTTTTCGGCACCCTTATAAGTCTCTCACATCAGTTAAAAATAATTTATATACAATTCATCAAAGTATCTTTTGAGAATAATTTAAAATTATTACTAGAAGCTAAAAAATAAATAATATCATAAATATAAAAATTAATCGGATATTATTATCACAACAACGTACTCATACTAAATATTTTTTTTAAATAATTATATTAAAATGTAAAACCGTGATATGTGAACAGTAAAGTCCTTGAAACAATATAAAAAAGTATTACATTATTACATAGACCAATAAAAGGAGCAAGTAAATATACTCTATTATGGATTCACATAAGTTAATTTTAAATAAACTCTCATACAAATTACCGAATATGATGATAATACCTAAGAGATCTAAAATGTATTTTCTTTTTGGTGTTTTCTTTTTTTATGTTAAATCATAATGAATTAATTACAAACCAAAGAATATGCTTAAGTATGCTTCGCGTTCAATCAAAATCACTGTTTTTCACAACAATTTTCCTAAGATTATGTTTTTTTCATCTTTTGTTTTCATTTGTGTTTCAATTTTCTACAAAAATATTGATAGTTTTAACAAATGATAAATTTAGTCTATGAAATTATATCTCATTAGTCTAAAAATTAAGAAAAATAAATAAATAATTTGTTTTTTATAATTTTATTTAAGTTCATAAAATTAACTATGTTATATATATATATATATATATATATATATATATATATATATATATATATATATATAGTGTGTGTGTGTGTGTGTGTGTATTTCGAAAACTTAAATAATAATTATAATACTATATGCTTAAGAATTTAAAAATTATTAATTTTAGGAATTTAAGTGAAATTATAAGAAAAATATATTTTTTAGTTTTAGAAATCAAATGCTAATCCAAGTTCATTTCATTTTCCTTTTTAAGATCACGTTCACTTCCTTGAAACTTTAAGAGTAAAACAAATACTATTTAAGGTGGAAATTATCAATATTTTTTAAATAAAACAATTAATTTAGTGTCTTTTTTGTTTAAATATCAATGTTACTTTCCTTTTTCACTTGTGTCCTTTTTTTTAGTGTCTTTCTTAAATATTTTAACAATAGTATAAAATTTATATTTAGTGTTACCCGTTGTATTTTCTCGTGTTTAATTTCATTTTATTCGTAATTTATATCCAATGAAGGATTAATGTAGTGTTTGTTTCAGTTTGGCGTGGGAGGTTTGAAGTTAAACAGTTACCGTTTTTCTTCCTTATTCATATCAAACGGACATTTTCCGAACTAAAAGATTTCAAATTCTGGTTGTGGAATGATATCACACAATGTAAACTAAACTGACTCAAAATCGCCAATTTCCATCATCTTCTCAGTAATTTGTTTAACGAGGGACCATTAGCAGTCAAAAGAAAGGTAACAGCGGTGGTTTCCTCAGGGTTCAATCACAGTATCTACTCTTCTATCCCTTCAAAGTTTTATCACTCTGAAACTGCAACGGTCCTTCTTAACCACTCTGAAATTGCATGGGTAGTTTTTCTGATTGTACTTTTCTTTTTCAAGTAAAGAAAAACCTTTCCCGAACCATGTTTCTCCACGTGTGGCACAACAAAGAATAAATTTTGATGTTCCATCCTTTCGTTTTCTTTTGTGCTTTATTTCGATTCTCTTGCCTCCCTTGTCATTTTGCCGTAACTGTGTTTTCTTTCATGTAGGTCACTTTGAGCTTTTTGTTTTCATGAGAAAATCTTGCGTCCATTGAGAAATTCACTCATTTCTTGAATTTGTCCAAAAGGGTATGCTTCATTTTCTTCTCATGAAAACCTGCAAGTATTCCGTTTTCTTGGTTTATATCTTATCAGTTCTCGCCGCTTTGTGTCTTGTTTTGTGGGTTTTGCAGGTGGGATTTTGCAAAACTTTGCAAAGATGAATGATTTGATGACAAAATCGTTCCTAAGTTATGTGGAACTTAAGAAACAGGCACAGAAGGACCGTGAAGGCGATCTTGACATTGAGGCAGGGAAACTCAACCCCACGGAAGACCGCAACCTCTCTCAATTTTTCCAAGAAGTTGAAGCAATCAAGGTTGAAATGGAAGATATTACCAACCTCTTAGTTGATCTTCAGCAACTGAATGAAGAGGCAAAGTGCACCCACAGTGCCAAAGTTCTTCGAGGCCTAAGGGACCGCATGGAGTCTGACATGGTTGCCGTGCTTCGCAAGGCACGTATTATCAAGGCAATGCTTGAGGTTCTTGACAAATCCAACATAGCCAATCGTCGTTTATCAGAATCCTACAAAGAGGGAAGTCCCATTGACAGGACCAGAATGTCTGTCACAAATGGTTTGAGGGTCAAGCTTATGGCCATGATGAATGATTTTCAGTCCTTGAGAGACAAGATTCTATCTGATCACAAGGAAGATTTGAAGAGAAGATACTACAGAGCAACGGGTGAGGTTCCCACTGAGGAGGTAATGGAGAAGATGGTTTCCGGAAGTCTTAAAGTGGAGTTTTTGGCTGGGAAAACGGATGCAGATTTGGGCACGCAAGTTAGGCACGAGGCAGTGATGGATATCCAGAGGAGTTTGAATAAGCTTCACCAGGTTTTTCTTGATATGGCTGTTCTGGTTGAGACACAGGGAGAAAACATGGATAACATTGAAGATAATGTGGCTAATGCGGCTAACTTCATCCATGGTGGAACTAATAGTCTCTACTATGCCAGCCAGATGAAGAAGAAGAACAGAAAGTGGTTGTGTTGGGTTTTTGCTGTGGGGCTGATTATACTACTCGTATGCATCGTTGCAATGTTGTCTTCTTGACGAGAGCAATTAGGAACCAGTTTTCGGAGTTTCGAGACTGTAAAGCTACTTTCATTTGGTTCTTGTGTGTTGGCGACAGTTCTGTAAATTGATTCAAATTTGTTCATGACAACAAAAATTTACTGAATAGAATTGATTGGTAGTTTCTAGTAAATTTTTCTGTTTTTGGTTACCACTTTTTCTGAGTTAGTTGTTTTTCATCTGTGCTTCGGTGATTTTTCCCTCACTCTACAGTACTGACAGGCCTAAATTTTTTATTTTAAAAAAATATAAACAAAAAACATCGGCAAATAGGCAGTTCCATTCGTAATTTTCTAAAATGGTTTAGTAATAACTGGTTAAAACTGAATCGGCACCAAGTAGAAAAAGCCAAAGGAAGGCCATTGTTTTTCTTTTGCTATCCTTAAACAGGATATTATACCTTCACTCTACAAATATCTTATCCCAAACTAGTGTGAACAAATTATAGCCACTAATCCTGCGCAACGTCTACTACTTTTTTCTCCACATTATTTCAACTTCTCTTCTGAAGATAGTTCCATTTATTTGCACTTTAACGGTGGCGATGTTGCTCCTTTCACCAAATGCGGAGCAGACCCAGGCCTTATTGGACAGATGTTCAAATATAAAAGAACTGATGCAGATTCATGGCCAAATGTTGAAAAAAGGCACCGTCAGGAACCAGGTAACAGTTAGCAGGCTCTTGGCTTCATACGCAAGAATGGAGTTGGGTAACTTCGTCTACACTCGTATGGTTTTTGACAGAATAAGCTTACCAAGTACTGTCATATGGAACACCATGATCAGAGCATACTCAAATAGTAATGACCCAGAAGCAGCACTACTTTTGTACCAACAAATGCTTCACAATTCTGTACCTCATAATTCTTACACTTTCCCTTTCCTTCTGAAAGCATGTTCTGCTCTCTCGGCCTTAGAAGAAACCATGCAAATCCACGCTCACATTATCAAAAGGGGTTCTGGTTCCGAGGTTTATGCCACCAACTCTATCCTTCGTGTTTATGCAATTTCGGGCAACATCCAATCTGCTCACGTCCTATTCAATCAGCTTCCCTCGCCAGATATTGTTACGTGGAACACAATGATTGATGGGTACATAAAATTTGGATACGTAGACATTGCCTACAAGATTTTTCAAGCGATGCCTACGAAGAATGTCATCTCTTGGACAACCATGATTGTTGGGTTTGTTAGGGCAGGCATGCACAAAGAAGCTTTGTCTCTTCTACAGCAAATGCTAGTTGCAGGCATTAAACCTGATAGTATAACCCTCAGTTGCTCTCTTTCAGCATGTGCAGGCCTTGGTGCATTGGAGCAAGGCGAGTGGATTCGCACCTATATTGAAAAAAACAAAATAAAAATAGATCCAGTCTTGGGTTGTGTTCTTATAGATATGTATGTTAAATGTGGAGTATTGGAAAAAGCCCTATTAGTGTTCAGTAAGTTGGAGAAAAAATGTGTCTGTGCTTGGACAGCAATAATCGGTGGCTTTGCAATCCATGGAAAGGGTAGAGAAGCTCTAGATTGGTTTACCCAAATGCAGAAAGCCGGAACTAAGCCAAACTCTATCACTTTTACTTCAATTCTGACTGCATGTAGTCATGCAGGACTAACTAAAGAAGGAAAATTCCTGTTTGGGAGCATGAGTTCTGTTTATAATATTAAACCTTCTATGGAGCATTATGGATGCATGGTGGACCTTTTGGGTCGAGCAGGGTTGTTGAAGGAGGCAAGGAAGTTCATAGAGTCCATGCCCATAAAGCCAACTGCGGCAATATGGGGAGCACTGCTCAATGCTTGCCAACAGCACAAACATTTTGAGCTTGGTAAAGAGATTGGCAAAATTCTGATCGAGTTGGATCCTGATCATAGTGGCCGGTATATTCATTTGGCAAGCATATATGCTGCAGCCGGAGAATGGAACCATGCGGTCAGAGTGAGAAGCCAGATCAAACATAGGGGACTGCTAAATCATCCAGGATGCAGTAGCATCACCCTGAATGGGGTTGTCCACGAGTTCTTTGCCGGGGATGGATCCCACCCACATATCCAAGAGATTTATGGCATGCTTTATCATCTTGCAAATAGATGATATGTTAACTGTTATAGAAAAAATTGTGAGTAGAATGAAAATGAATCTAGTGAAAGTGCGAGGATAGAATAATGGTTTTTCAATGCCTGTGGAGTGGAGCGAAAATGAGAAAAATGTAGTTTTCCAGCATCCAAAATATAAAAGAAAAAGAAAATTATTATTTCCCTTTTGTTGTTACAATAATGTTACGGATGTAATGAGGTTTAGACGAGGTTTACCTCTTGTACATTATCCCTCGCCACTAGCCTAATATTAGTGGCATAGAATATTATTTATACAGCTGATACATATTATTGGCGTATCAAATAAAAAAATAAATAAATTGATGATGTAGAAGCACATTTACGTTCAAACTGTGCTAAGGTGCTGCACAGCTGTCCAAGTCTGTTCTGGCTCTAGCTGGACACTTCCAATCTGAAGCAATTAGTAGGAAAAATTATAATTCAGAAGAATCAATAGAGAAGGCTTTAAAATCAATTCAGCAATCAGAATACTGTGTTACTGCAGCATGCTCGGGAATGTCAAAAAGCCACTGGTGTCTACTTAAATTCAAGAGCCATTATGTTAACATTGTGATCATGAAAAATGGACAGCTAAGAAGTGTATATCTTTGATCCTTTTGTAGAATGCTGTGTGAAGTCATTACCTTAGCATTTTCGACACAAACAAAATCTTTGTAACATGCTTCCATTTGAAGATAAGGATTCCACAACACGGCATCTGACCAACTACACAGATAAGAGGCAAGAGAAGTATAAGAAAGTGAATTGGGCAAACCAAATAATTAATGGAAGTTTAGAACTACATACTTCGTGTTCTTGATAGATATTAGATCACCCAAACCATTGTCAAGTTGCAACTCACTGGAAGCATCAAGATAAACGCAATCTACAAATCCAGGGAAAGTGACCACATCCCTGCATTATAAAGATTACTATCTATTAAGCTAAATTAAGAAATTCAATGTTAAGATATGATTCCACATTATTCAATGAAATTTTGGTTTTACATGAATTAGATTGAATCAAAATATACCTGCGCAATAGATAAAGATGAATAATGAGGAAATACTAAAAACTCAAACACACGGGAATATATATTGGCCACTAAATGAATGTAATGTTTTGTTTAAATTCAGGCAAAATGAATAAAGGTGGATTTTAAGTAAGAGCTGAAAAACGTAAAGAACAAAGGGTATCGACAAGAAAATGCATGTCAACATATGTCTAGCATACTGATGATCATTGGAAATGCTCAATAGTTAGGTAGTATAGTTTGTTATCCAACCCTTGGATTACGCAAAAGGAAACTTAGTAATTACCATTTTCTTTTCCCAGCACAATTAATTATTGTTTCATTTCCATTTAAGAATTCCAAGACAAAAAGTATTATACATACCTCTCTTCCCTACCCTCCACTGGATTTTTAGGATCCGGATCTTTGTTCAAAGTTTTGCAACCTTTCAACCCCTTTACTGATGCATCACTTGCAGAAGCCTGCAAGGCAACACTAAATGATTACTTCTACAAGTTTAAGCAGCAAGTATAAGCTATGGAATTGAGTTTAAAATTTTTTGCATTAGAATAAATCTAATTGATTTAAATAATACTGAAAGATAAATGTTTGTTAACGGATTGGATGCTTAGTTTCAGTTCAGATCTTCAATTAACCCAATACCAAACGTTAAACAATAGAAAATACTATTTAGGTTATGCCACGGTGTGATTATTCAAAATTATGATCCTTATCACTTACTCGAAAATATGCGTGCAAGGCAGTACTAAATGAGAATGCTTTATTGTCTGTATTTTTAACTGTTAACTCGGTTGAAAGACTTTTAGCATTTAGCGTGACCTGCACAAAAGGAATAATAAAAAAATTGCATCATCATTAGGTAGTAGAACACAACAAACATGAGCGCAAGTAGCCTAATTCTATTGTATCGTCTCTTCTATAGTGACATTGTGCACTTTAGAGGATAAAGGGCAATTATACTTATTGATTGAAAAGTCAACAGTTGAGATTGAAGTAAAATACATATGCATAATAAAATATGAAGTTACAATCTCAACTGTACAGTTTATCCTCTAAAGTCAAACACCTGACTTTGAAGAAGTTAAATTTGTAGTATCGCAGAGATGAATTGTGGTTGAAGAAAATAAGGCTTGACCTTGAATAAAGCATGGAAGCTGAAATCCCACATAGCACGACTATAAGGAGCATCCTTCAGTTCCAGAGTTACCACAGGATTTCCTTCCGCGTTTTCAGAATCAACAACAGTCCAATCCATATTCCGTGCAAATCCATGCTATTGAATACTCAACCAAGAAATGTTTTAAATAAAAGAATCGGTATTCAATGGAAAAAAAGAGCAGTACAATCATGTCATCTCACCACTCATGAATTGTGATTTTACTAAAGGGAAGGAAGTTTTATTAGCTAAAAGAAGCAACATCTAGAAACCAGAGTAACATAGCAGTCAAAGATTCACACCGTGACCTATTACCCAAGACCAAGATGTAGAATACTCTATTTCCCAGTTTTTTGAATTTTAATGTAGCAGATATAACCAAAAAAAATCATGAACTGCATAAAATAGCATGTCATTGAGTGATCGACTAAAGGAGCAAGCATACCTGCTGAATCGGACCAGGACCAAACTGTGGAAAACAATGTGGAACGCCTCCACTGCCGAAATATGAAATTCATCAGTTTCTGAGGGTCCAAAATTAGTAAATCAAGAACCGCAAAAGAGTTCAAATGATATACTCGGCACAATCGATGGAGAGATACTTAAAGGAGTAATTGAGCACATGAAGTAAAAAGGAAAGGGATTTGTAGGAGAAGAACCAAACCTTATGGGTTTCTTCTGATTAAAAACAGCGTCAGGGCGAACAAAGAGGAGATCCTTGCCACTGGGAACTTTCCAAGAGGTAATGCACCCCCCGAAGAGGTATATCTCAGCCTCACTGCACACACACACACAACAGATTGATTCAACGTAACACTAAAGCTCGTGTTACACACCGAGTGGGGAGGAAAATTAGCTTGTAGATACGCACCTACCAGCCGGAGAAGATAGCACAAGCTTGGGCAAATTCCCCTCTCCCTCTGTCAGTCGCACTCCCAAAGATGTACTTGCTTTGTTGTTCAAGCTTGCAAACGCCATTCCACCACACCTTTTACCAAATGCAAACTTTATCAAATTGAAGAATTTCGATACTAATATTGTGTTAAACGAGAAATTGAGATTTATTTATATTAACCTATTAATTCGGCCATGGTTGGGGAAGGTGGGAGTATTGACGCCGAATGCCATGGAAACCATCGCCATTTGTTTTCCCAGTCTCACTCTCACTCTCTCTCTCTCTCTCTCTCGCACTGTCACAACTTGTTATAGTTACAGCTGTTTTGTTTGTCACGGTGTACTCTCGTGTCGTGCTCGCGGAAATTCGGATATTCGTCTCAGCTACCTCCTTTTGGGCGAAATAGATTTAGCCCGAACCGGCCCATAACCCATGGTGGGCCTAACGTATGGAGCCCAGCAAGGAATAGAGAAATCCAGTGGAAATCTGTTTGGGACAAGCTAAGCGAGAGAAAGAGATGTGGCGATCACTGGAGGTGTTGAGGAAGGTGAAAGCGAAAGCGGTTAGTGGGGTCCAGTTGAAATGGATGAGCACGGTGATGTGTTTAGGTGATGGTAGCCAAGGGGCCGTTGGATCCCCGGTGGGTGTGGGACTCCATGCATACGAACCCACCCCTGTTTCTACTCTTCCTTCCGACATCGTTAGCGTCCACGCCGGACACTACCACTCCCTCGCCCTCACTTCCCACGGCCATCTCTGGGCCTGGGGCCGAAACAACGAGGCCCAGCTCGGGCGTGGCCCATCCTCTAGGTAAATCTACTCAAGTCAAGTAACTCCTGAACTTAATTGTAGGTTATTTTGAGAAGCGCTTTTCATGGTAATTGCGTAGAGAATCATGGCATGAGCCAGAGAGAGTGAAGGGGTTGGAGAATGTGAAGGTGTGTGGTGCTTTTGCTTCCGGTGTTGTTTCCGCTGCCGTTGGGGATGACGGTTCTGTGTGGGTGTGGGGGAACTCCAAACGCGGTCAACTTGGCCTTGGTCAAAATATCACCGAGGCTCTTGTGCCTACCAAAGTTGACGCACTTTCTGGAGAAAACGTCGCAAAGGTATCCTTGCACTTGATCCCCTGGTTGAATTGGTGACTAACTTAATTGTTTGTTTGGTTGAATTTTTATAGGTCTCGTTTGGATGGGGGCATGCTCTCGCTCGTACTGCGGATGGCAAGTTGTTTGGATGGGGTTATTCAGCGGACGGTAGGATAGGCAAAATGGGGAATCGCTTTGAGACATCTCTGTTGGAATCCGAGTCTTCAAATTCACAACTCTTAAGTTCAGACGTGGAAGATGCTGAAAAGAGAGTCTTGCAAGGAATGGAACAGGAGAATAACATGCCGATAATATGGGAGCCCCGCTTGGTGGAAGAATTACGCGGTGTTCATGTTCTGGACATTGCTTGTGGCCTTGACCATTCTCTGGTTCTTTGCCGTAAGTAACACACACAACACTCAATCCACACTTCATTCTGTTTTTGTTATTGTTACAATTTATAACATGCATGCGCTTTGGTCTTAAGTTTAGATCGTGTTATATCAGGTGATGGTGTGCTCTTGAGCTGTGGGAGCAACATATATGGCCAGTTGGGGCGAGCTGAATCAGATTTGGGAATTTTGCCTGTTAACATGAGCTTCAGTCCCATTTTTATAGCAGCAGGGCTTGGGCATTCATTGGCAATATGTCAGCTAGGTGAATCAGATGGTAGTGTGGGGACTACAAACATTGCTTCATGGGGATGGAACCTGAGTTCTCAGCTTGGGAGGCCCGGGGATGCGTCAGTACCTTCTTTGATTGATGCATTGAATGGGGAAAACCCTGTCTCGGTTTCAGCTGGACGTGCACATTCCCTTGCTCTCACGTCCAAAGGGGAATTGTGGGTCTGGGGCTCTGGTAAAAGTGGCAGACTTGGATTAGCTAGTTCTGCTGATCAAGTGGAGCCATTTTGCATTGATTCCTTAGAGGGTTTTCAAATTTTACAGGCTGTGGCGGGGTTTGATCATAATCTGATCCTAGTGGCTGGCTGATTTGACTTCAACAAATACGTTGGTGTTAACCCCAGACCCAGAAAATTTAGTTCGGGGAAAAGGAAAAGAAAGACAGAAAATAGTCCCTTGTGCTTGAACTTATAGATGGACTGATGGAGTGGAGTCTATCTATCTATAAATAACACTAAGCACTCTGTCTGTCCAATGTCAAGTGTACTTTTTTCTTTTGGAGGTGTTTTAAGTCGTTTAAGCTTAAGGTGAGGACAGGAAGATTATAAGCAGATTAGTTTAATTGGGGTCTTTGTTTTTCAGTGGTCTAGATCGTGATGTGTATTTTTGCTGACATTTTGGTACAAATAGCTGAAGTGAATTTAAACTTTTAAGAGATGCGAGCAATGAAGAAGCAATACTCACGGAAGTAACAAAATAGAATGGACATTTATTCTTATTTTGAAATTTAATCACAAGAATTTCTAAGAAAACCCCCCCTCCTCACCATTGCTTCTGCTCTTTTTATATCACAATTAAAAACCTTCTGCAGCTTTCACAGGAAGGTTGAGCAGAAATACATAGTAAATGTAAAAACTTTGGACAGTGTTTTATTTAATTTCGCTCTGGGTTTATTTTCGTGGATGGTTAGCATGTTGGAAGGTTCTTCGGTGGAGGCCGAACAGATTGATCTTGTCCTGGTCCATTTTCCACAACAAAAGCCGTTTTCAACCCCCAGCCAGTATGCAGCTCCAAATGACAATGCATAAACCAAACACCTACAATACACAAGAACATAACATTAATCATACATAATATACCTGTTAAAAATCAGGCATCAGACAATGCTTAGATTGTTCCACTGTTGAACGTTATAAGGTTTAGGACAACTTAACGGGACAGATACCTGGATTATCTGCCCGAAAACGAATTGCTGTCCAACCGCTCGTAGGAACCCCAACTGTGTTCCTCTCGATAGGATCTACCAAGTTGTACTTGGCAGGGTCTTTAGCAGGATCAAAGTTACCAACCCCGGTTCCAACAACAAAAAAGTTATAGCCATGAAGATGGAATGGATGTGACTCAACACTGAGAAGATTGGTGTCCTGCAAAACTAGCTCCACGATGGAATTGAAAGCAATCTTGCTTACCCTTGTGCCAGTTAAAGTGGCAAGATTGGCGGTTAGAGGCGCACCAGTATAGTTGAAAGGGGTCGGAGGGTGGTCAGGAAAATCAGTCCTGAAAACCCCCTTGATATTGAAGTAGTGAGCTTGGAGAAGCGCAGTTTGGGGCATCACAAAAGAGACATTGTTTAATGAAGCAAGTAGCCGAGTCCCATTGAGGCATGTGGAGCAAGAATTCTGGCCTAAACCAATAGTGTAGAAAAGGTTTCTATCAACTGTTAGAGGAACATTAGCAGGATACTGAGCAGAGTTTAGGCTCCTTAGTTTGTTGTTGTAACTCAAAGCAAAACGTGTGTCATTGCTTGCCGGCAACTGTGGAAGGATGGGGAGGATAGTGTTTGGGATGCCTTTGTATTGGAGTATAGCTGTTGCAGTTTTGTTGTCAACTGGAATTGGAGCATCCATAAAAGCCTTGGTGGCCATGAAGTATCTACCTGCAACTTGGTTAGCTTGGACTAGAACGTTTGTGGTTTGACCAGGTGCAATTAGTATAGCTTGAGTGGTGAACGGTTTGGTATAAACAGCGTCAACCTCGACTACTGTCAAAGTGTGACCCGCAATGGCAAAGAAAAGCTCGTCATTGAGGGCAGCATTGATGATTCTCAAGAGGTAAGTCTTCCCTTGTTCTACTTCCATTGCAAATGTGTCTTAATAAATTGAAACAAAGTGCAGTTAGTACAATGTTTCACTTTTTCCACACCTCAATCAAAAACCAAAATTGAGCTAAATATTTTCTTACGCTTCTCAGGACATGGAAATAGTGGTCCTGGCTTCCCGTTGATCGTATGTGCATCTGACATATTTGGTGGCAACCCCATTTTGTTCCCTTGATTTTCAATATCTTCCACGTCATTGTTCCACCATTCACCTATTGCATGCACGGACAATTAGTTATAGCAAATTCCATACCCTTTTATTCTTCCAATATTAAGATATAATATATATACTTGGCATTCAAACTGACCTAGGAGAATTTCAAATTCTCTGTCTGGCTGTGGGAACGGAAATGGGGTTCCAGATGTAGGCATAATCACTATTGCGCCATACACTGTGGCCCTCAGCCATAGAATGTGTGCATGCCACCATAGTGTTCCTCTTTGACCAGTAACATTGAAATCATAAGTATAGCTTCTTCCTGACTGTATCGGACACTGTGTGATATAAGCCGGTCCATCCGCCCAACCATTACGATATTGTTTAAGTCCATGCCTAAATAAGCAATATGGTTGTGACTTGTGAGAGAAACAAGATATTAATGCTTACACATATACATGCTAGTATCAAAAGGTTCATCTATGTTTTTTATATAGCACCATTGGCTTACCAATGAATCGACATGTTGTATTGTGCATGATTGGTGACATTGATCAACACTCTATCTCCTTCCCTAGCATATATAGTTGGCCCTGGGAACCTCCCATTTATCGTTACAATGGGCTTTGCATGGCATAGTCTACTCACATTCGCCACTTGAACCTGTAGAAAACAGAAAATGCTATCAAGTGATCCTTGCATAAGTATGTTGATTATGATATGAATACAACTCTAACTCACATCAAACTGGTATTTCTTTATGGCAGCTTCAGATGAAGAAGACATTAAGCCAACCAAGACAAAGAAGAGAAAGGTTAAGACAGACATGGAACACCCCAAGCTTGCCATTCTGTCTTTGATGTCCAAGTTCTATTCGATATCTTGGCTTGAATGGATGCAGGAAGTGGTACATATGTTGGAGTATTTATATGAATGGGGAGAAGGTAAGATATGGGCTATCAGTTTGTTGCATTAAGAATTATAAACACCATAGGCTGATTAGGTAGTACTTTTAAGTTTGAATGAGCTGTGAGTAAAAACTTGTAAGAGAAATATGACAAAAAATTATAAAGGCCTTGGCTTCCGTATAGGCTGAGTTTCTGAGGAAGGATCAGTATTTAGAGATGTTATAATTTTTATACTACACGTTTTCAAAATTTGAACTGAAAATGATAGGTACATGAAATCTAACCGAGTAATCTACCTTAATATACTCTAGCTACAGGCTTTATCGTTAAGGAGAAGTAATGGCTTAGCCAAAGGGTGAATGCTGATGCCAGAAATTAATTTCCTTGTGCCACCCAAGTGGAAAGCTCCTTTGCCACTTATTATAGTAATTGCTGTGATGCCATTATAGTAAAATCCCACCATTTTAAGATGTAGCAACTTCTAAGAAAAGAAATGTATCGTCCATGGACTATATCAGTTTATCTTCTGCTTCATATAATAGTTAGCTCAATTTCTTCAATAAGAACCTATTGAACCCTCGAGGCTGTTTGAGAAGCTTAAAAGCAGTGGATGAGTTTTGAATGTCACAACAATACCACTATATATGTTTTGAATAATTAAATAATAGCTTAATTGATTTGAACTATTTTAGAAATAAAATCCAGATATACCAAATCAAGCTTTTGACTATGGGAGTAACAACACTAGAATTTTATATTTCAACAATCTTAGACCTTTATTTATCTTTTTCATTATTTCTTTTTCCACCGTTTTATTCATTTTTTTTTCTTGTCTTATCTCTTTCTTTCTGAAGTATATTGGTCTCAAGATGTTTGAGAAAACATCTTTTTGGAAGCAAGTCATATGTATGTGGCTTTATGCTTCAGCTACCAAACCTGAAAACAATTTATTTGTTTGAGTATAGTAGGCTTATAAATAAGGACAGAAATTATTTGGTTCAAGAGTGAGTGATTGCTTATATACCATTAAAATGAATTAAATATTTCATATTAGTTATTAATTTATATAATTAACCTGTAATGTTTTAAATAAGAGACCATCAACCTAGAGCTTGTTAATTTGCTTTGTTGCTTGGAAAATGCTGTTGAATGGTCGAGTCGAGGGTGCTCCACCAACTTAGTTCGTTTGCTAGTTGTTTATGTTTTCCACCAACTTATATTTTTTTGATTGCTAGCTTTTTCTCTAATTCTTGTATAACTTCTAGTTAACAAGTGTATGGAGTTCAAGTGTTTTATAAACTAGAGATTGCTGCATCCTTCTGTTATCACATTATTCATTGAGTCAAATAACAAGTTTATTACTTTCCTTCTTACTGAAGGATCTTAGGAACCATTAGAAATAACATTTGCTTTTATTAAAATCTAAAACAAACAAAACACCACATATACAAGGAAGTAAATATAGAACAAAATATGTAAAAAACTATTTAAAATTACATTCACTAATCTTCAGCATCATTATAAAATAGTTCAACATGTAACCAAACATTCAACATAAAGTATATATGGTATATACTGAAGTCGAAAACTATTTTGTATTGGACCATGATATCAGAAAACTATCTTTGGCAGAAACTATTGGCAGAGCATCACATCAGCCATGATATGACTAAACTTTTCTGGGTGCATGTAGCAGCTGGGAAGTCTCGTCCCAAATATGCGTGAAATAGCTGCACACTTCACTCATGCACGAATTTGCCTATAGAATCATGGGAGTGTTTGAACTTTCAACCATAAAATACTTCCACCATTTTATTTCATCTTTCCATTTCAACAGCATTTTCTATATTTATCTATCTGTAATAAGAATTCCAATTTTCAAGTTTGAAGCTTCAATCAAACTTCATGAACATAGCATGTTGAGTTTCAAAGAAACCTGCAAGCAATATTGTCTTGCTTTTGAAGCTCTACTAATTGGTTGTATCATTTCCGTCTTTTGGTGAAAGAAATGAAAAACACCAACTATAACAAATTCGCGAGTATTTATTTATGCAAGTTTTATTTATCAGGTAAATAAATTATTAATGCATCATATCATTAATTAATAGTTCACTTGTAGTTAAGCAAAATCAATTATCGGTTGAATATTATATATATATATATATATATATATATATATATATATATATATATATATAAATGTTATTTTATAAATTGATTTTATAAAATTAAGTAAAATTCATATTTATTTTTTAAGATTATTTAAAATCCAAATTAATTCAAAAATTTCTCATTTTTTATGATTAAATATTAACAATCAAATCAAACTTCATATTATATTTAAATGTAGAAAAATTGATATCTTAACAATCTTTGTTTAGATAAACACCAATAGTTTACATATTAAAAAAAACAATTATTTAACAACTTCAAATGATTTTTAATGATGATTGTTAAGGTTCCAACATAAAATCAAAATCATACCAAATGACATGAGATAGGCGATGTGGGACTTTCAACACACCCCTCCAACGAAGTCGGACCAGTCAAAAGTACCCCATGACAATAACCGGACAGATCAGGCAAAAGGTACTTTTGATTCATGACAATAACCGGAAAAATGTTAGGCTTTGACTCGATATCATGTTAAGGTTCCAACGTAAAACCAATTGGTAATATGTGAAGTAGTTTAACATGTATTTAAACCATACCAAATAATATGAGATAGGCGATGTGGGACTTTCAACATTGATAATTTTAGATTATCATTTATAAATACAAGAAAATACTTATCGTAAAAAAATCCTAATATATCTGTAAGAATTTTTTTATAAACCTTTAACAATAATTTTGTAAAAAAAATACAACTCATTTATAATTTTTTTTAATAATTAATAAACCGTAAATTATTTTAACAATTAATAATGTTATTTAATTTAATCCAAAATTTATATTAAACTAAAACAAATCAAATCAAATTATATTTATTTTTTATATATTATTTTACGAAAATCTGAATAAGTATATCATAATTGTATATAATAATAAAGCTTGATTTACTAGTTTAAGGTCTCCAACTTTGATTCAGATGTGCAAAATATTCTTTTACTACTTGTATACTCAAAAGAAAGTCTTCAATTTTGAGATTTGTAGTTAAAACTCCCGCCATGTTATAACTTATTTCCAAACGAGACAGTTAACGATTTTAAAGTTCAGTACTTACTGGTGTACAAAAACTAACTAAAATTTTGTATTTCCTTTCCATTTCATTTTTCAATGAAGTTATTTAATCTAATAATTAACAGATGAAAACTCATCACTTGTTATAATTTAATAAAACTTTGGTTGCTCTTTAGAAGTTTCCCTGCTTCAAAATAACTCTTAAATAGCAATAAATGATACATATCATGATATCAACAACTTGCAATGAAAAGAACAAGTAAATTTTATCCATGCTCCAAACTTTGCTTACATTTGTTAGCTCTTAATTAAAACTCTGCATCTTTAGCAGGAAGTATTAACAAACAGATAATAAATGTTGAATAAAACACCGTTACAACCCAATCCAAGGTTGTTAACAATTTCTTTTATGTGTCTAGCATGCTGGAAGGTCCTTCGGTGGAGGCAGAACAGATTGATCTTGTCCTGGTCCATCTTCCACAAGGAATGCGGTTTTCAATCCCCAACCTGTGTGCAGCTCCAAATGACAATGCATGAACCAAACACCTACACATCAACCAACGTGCAAAATTTAACAACATGTCATCATATCGTAACTAAGACATCCCTTAAATGTATTAAGTAATGTTTTAACATTTTCTCAGTTTTCTAAGGTCGCAGATGCTCTTCATCACAAAAAATTATTATGTAGTCGCAAATCATCACGGGTTCGCACTCTTAGCAATCTTTATACGATACGTACTTAAATTTTCTAATCTATGGCAAAAGAATAAACAACACGATGCATGTAATAATTTCAGCACTCTTAATATTCTTCTCAAATATACATACCTGGATTATCAGCTCTGAAACGAATTGCTGTCCAACCACCGGTGGGAACCCCAACAGTGTTTCTCTCTATAGGGTCTACCAAGTTGTATTTAGCAGGGTCTTTTGCAGGATCAAAATTACCGATCCCAGTTCCAACAACAAAGAAGTTATAGCCATGAAGATGAAAAGGGTGCGACTCAACAGTGAGGAGATTGGTATCTTGCAAAACTAGCTCCACGGTAGAGTTAAAGGGAACCTTACTGATTCTTGTGCCCTTTGAAGTACCAAGATTAACCGTTAGTGGTGCACCAGTGTAGTTAAAAGGTGTTGAAGGCTTATCCGGAAAATCAGTTCTGTAAACCCCCTTGATATTGAAGTAGTGAGCTTGGAGAAGCGCGGTTTGGGGCATCACAAAAGAGACATTGTTTAAGGAAGCAAGAAGCCGCGTTCCATTGACGCATGTGGGGCATGAATTCTTGGCCAAACCGATGGTGTAAAAGAGGTTTCGATCAACTTCGAGTGGAACATTAGCAGGGTACTGAGGAGAGTTTAGGCTTCTTAGTTTCTTGATATAACTCAAGGCAAAACGTGTATCATTGGCTGCAGGAAGAGAAGGAAGAGAAGGGAGGACAGTGTTTGGAATGCCTTTGTATTGGAATATAGCTGTGGCGGTTTTGTTGTCAACAGGGATTGGTGCATCCATAAAGGTCCTAGTAGCCATGAAGTATCTTCCTGCTACTTGGTTGGCCTTGACTAGAACATTTGTGGTTTGACCAGGAGCAATGAGAATGGCTTGAGTGGTGAATGGTTTTGTGTAGACAGCATCAACCTCCACCACTGTCATGTTGTGACCCGCAACGGCAAAGAAAAGCTCGTCATCGAGGGCAGCGTTGATGATTCTCAGTAGGTAAGTTTTTCCTTGTTCAACCTCCATTGCATATGTATCTGACAGATAAATGAAAATTTTGTATTGAGAGATTGGGAATGAAACGGTTTTCAAGTTTAGTTCTCTTTGGAGCAAAGATACTTTTTAGCCATATATAGCCAAATCGTAGACTCTTCCTTTACATAATCACAAAGTTGGGCAGATTTTGCTTACGTACGTTTCTCTGAGCAAGGGAAGAGTGGTCCTGGCTTTCCATTGATTGTATGTGCATCTGACATATTTGGTGGCAACCCCATCTGGTTCCCTTGCGTTTCAACCGCTTCCACGTCGTTGTGCCACCATTCTCCTGTTAACAAAGTTTTATCACAAGTAAACGTGTTTGAAAATCCGTTGAAAAGCCCAAAATCGCTTCAATTCCGTTAGACAATTAATATAGAAACTATATAATTATTAACTTTTCAGTAAAAAAATGGCATCTACAACGTAAAACCAAACGTTATATGTGTGATGTGTTTCAGAATCTGAACCAACCTAGCAGAATTTCAACTTCTCTGGCTGGCTGTGGGAAAGGAAATGGGGTCCCTGGTTTAGGCATGATAACAATTGCACCATACACTGTGGCCCTCAACCAAAGAATATGAGCATGCCACCACAATGTTCCTCTTTGCCCTGTGACGTTGAAATCATAAGTGTAGCTGCTACCAGTTTGAATTGGACACTGTGTAATGTAAGCTGGCCCATCAGCCCAACCATTGCGATATTGTTTAATCCCATGCCTACATTACAATCAATAATCCATATAATTCTATAAGAGTCCCATCTGCATGTGTAAACATAATATTATGAATGTCACCTTTGTGTCTAGTAAATACAAATTGGCCTACCAGTGAATTGACATGTTGTATTTTGCATGGTTGGTTACGTTGACTAGTACTCTATCTCCTTCTCTAACATAAATCGTTGGTCCTGGGAACCTCCCATTCACTGTTACGATGGGTTTTGCATGACATAGTCTACTCACATTCTTTACTTGAATCTGTGGGTACAATACAATACAATCGATGTGATCAAAGTTCAAAATAGATAGTTGCTTAAGCATGCTGATTTTGACCACAAAAGCATAGAATATATAACTCACATCAAATTGGTATTTCTTTGTTGCTGCTTCAACTGTGAAGGAGAATAAGCCAAGAAATCCAAAAATAACTATTAACAAACATTTGTGAGTGCGGAAGTCCATGGCAGCAGCCTTTGTTCTTCTTCTTTTAGACAACTTCAGTGTAGTGTATGCCTATGATTCAATGTTGAGGAGATGGTGAGAAATGTGGACACAGTATTTATACAAATTGATGCAAAGTTAGGTTGGACTAAGCAGTTTATTAAAGAGAACTTGATTAGGTAACGAAATTGTTTTACATCAAGGCTTGCAAGCGATATGTTGACAAGGACTTCAAGGTCTTTGGAATGCCTTAGAGGCTGAGATTCCTAGGCCAATAAAAAAAATTCACAAGCACGATTCATTTTTTTTATTTCAGTTAATGTGGACTGAAAGTGAGGGATATGGGGACCAAACAAACCTTATACATTGCTCTAATCCATTTCTTTAAAGGGAAGTAATGTGTTAAAGGGTAAAATGTAACTGTAGGGAGAGATTGAGCAGAGATACTCTGTGTGCTTTCAACCAAATATATATTTAATTATTGTTTTGTATTTGAGTGAGAAAACAATGAAACCCCTTTTATTTGTTAATAATAATTCACTTGGCTATTGTAGGAAATTCACCAAACAAAAATATTTGGTTGCTTTAGGGCTTGCATCCTTTCTGTAAATCCTTCGTTGGTGGACTTTCCATTGCTTGGGACCAGACTAAATTGGCGTTGCAAATAAATAGCACAAGTTTTAAGATACTGCTACGTTATATCCAAGTTAAGAAATGTGAGCCTTGTGTCGCTGTGTCACTAACTAGTCATTAGTGATTATTTTTTAAGCCATGAGCACTCATAAACCAAGCACCATCTCTACTATTTTTCGTTTTCTTTTTAAATTCTTATGTAACATAATTTTTTTAACATGTTTTTATTGTTTTTTAATATTAACACTAAAGTTATGCTACTTAATACAAATTCAACTATGTACTTTTTATTATTTTATATTTCTAATTTAATTAAAAAATAATTTTTTGTCTGTTTATCATATTTTAAGATTATAAATTTATAATTAAAAATATAATTACATTTTTATATATATTTATCATTTAATATTTTATATATAATTAGTAAAAAAATATGTACTAACTAAAATATAAGAATCGTTAATAAAAATAAATACATTAATATAAAAAAAGGAATTAGGTATAGTAAAATAATATAGGAAATAACTATAAAATTCATTGAACATAGTTTAATGGTTAGAATTTGTCATATAATATGGTATTTGTATGTTGCATAATTTGTACGTGGTTGAGTATTGGAATCATTATTATTAATAATTATTTATGTAGGCAATGTTGTCTTATAATAATTTATAGATCTAATATCCCAATACCATAATGATGATATCATCAGAGATGACAAAAATATTTTATTCAAAAAGAAAATATTTAATGTTTAAAGAACGTAACTCCAAATTGACTTTCCCAATTAGATTTTTAAAATGATCCATATAGTAGTAAAATATAACAAATTGAAAACTAGATTTACAAGCTTATTAATAACTTGAATGACCAACTTGTTCATGACTAGATTTACTTTATAAGTTGATTAAAGTGTTTGGTATTGTTATTATTGTGATGTATCATACTAATGAAAAAATTATGTAAAATTAATATTTATGGGAAAAATATGATTAATTGAAATGAATAATATTTTATATTTATTTTATTATTTATATCTTATGTTTCCTTGAATCAAAATATTATTACATGTATTGTATATTTTTATGTAAATATTTATTTTTGTAAAAATTTTAATCTTCAATAGGTAATTTTGTCAGTAATCTCGCAATGTAATCTACTTTTAATGATATTACCATAAAAAAGATGTTTGTTTGGGTTTCATATCTACTTTAAGAAATTTATCTAGATTCAATGGATATCATGAGAAATATATTGGCGTGGGAGAAATTAATTCATAATTTGATTAGTTTGATGAAACTTACTAGTTGTGAAATAGATTAAAGGTACATTAGGAGGTCAAGTATAAGAAACTTGAACATTTGTTAGGTGTTTTAGGGTACTTCTTTGTTAAGAAGTACATATAAATTGTAAAAAAAAAATTGATAGTTAGGAAATAAAATAGATGAATTCCTTATATATATATATATATATATATATATATATATATATATATATATATGCAAGAATAGTAAATATATTATGATAATATCTCTTTTGATTGTAATTATCTACCATGTAATATATGACATAAACAAGGTATTTGATCTTTGTCCAATGCGAGACAATCTAATATAAAAAAAATTATAATTTCATGAGGTATATTATAAGGTAAAAAAAAAACTAAATCTAATTATATACATTTTTGCAAAAGGAAAAATTAATACTTCATCAACGTCTTGTTAATTAAATCTTTAACAAAAGTGATAAAGACATGTAATTCGATCAGATGTCCTTATTAAAAAATATACATCTCCAATATTTTCTTGATAAAAGTCATCCAAAAGATATAATAAAATACACATTAAGTGAATTTCAAAAATTAATGTATTGACATCAATAAATTTTTCATGATACATTTTAAACAATAATATTATTATTTGCATCATAGAAAATTGTTGAAAAGTTATATTCAACCGAATAAAATTAATAAAATTTTCTTTGGTTACTCATGGTCGTGAATGTTATCTTTGCTCAAAAAACTTATCAAATCAAGATAACTATTAAGAGATTTTTATCAATATCATGGATCAAATGTTATAATTATTTCTCCAATGGAAAATTTGAGTTTTCGATCTCCAAAACAAAATATATTACCCTATTTTCATAAAAAAAAATTAATATAATAAGTCATAAGATTTAAATAGAGAAATTATAAATATCAAATAAATATTTCAAAGTGAAATTATCCATATCTCACTCAGGGCGACTCAAGGATTTGGGAGACCTAAAGTAAATTTAAGAATGAGGTCTTTTATTTAGTAATAAAATAATTTATGTTAAAATGTATTATAATTTTATTTAAAATTTATTTTCTGAGCTTCTTGTGATGCAAAATTATCTATTAAATTGTCATAATTAATTTTATTTAATATTTATTTTTTAATAGATAATAAAGTCAATCCATTTTATCTTTGTTGAGACATGGTTGATCTTAAATAATTTTTTATTATTTTTAATTTTAAAAAACTCCTTTCAGCTAAAGCAACTGATATTGAAATTGTTAACATTATTCTATAAATTATATATGCATTTAGAAAAGAATTTATTTTTTTATATAAGTAAGAATGTCAATTGGTTTATCATTTTCCAATCTATAATTTTCTTTAAGATATTTAATTCTGAAAATAAATCTAATCCATTAAGATCCAACAAATTATCATGTTTTAAAGATTTTTCAAGGTTTAAGCATTTTTCTTTCAAAAGTATATAGTCTAGTAATTTTAATTTTTAACACTAAATAAAAAACTAAAAATATCTTCATATATTTTAAATTGTTCAAATCTACTTTGAAGCATGGTAATTGTTTTATCTACAATGTACAAAAAGTAAATAATTCTAAATGATTCTTGAAAAGATTTTACAATTTCATTATCAGTATTTTCATCAAATTGTTTCTTTCTACTGCTAATACGTTTTTCACGAAACTTAGGCTCTATATCCATTTCAAAAGTGATTTCCTTAGCATAAATCAATGTATTTTCAAATCCATTTTCTCTGTACTTTTCAAAAAATGAAAGAAGACATTTTAATTGTTCAATAGTTTCATCAATGCACATATCTTTTGATTGTAAATGCTTACTAACTGAGTTAACCACAAATAAAATGTCATATCAAATATTTATGCCTAACAAAAATTCAAAATTTTCTAATTCATAAATTGTGAAACAATTAGCTTCACTTTTTATTTTAGGATCATCATTAACTTTAGTTAATTCAAATAAAGCATATCTTATTTGTGAAGTTTGAAATCTTACAACTTTCACGCTTTTAATACGGCTTTCCCAACGTGTTTGTGACAACGATTTAAGAGTTAAGCTATGTATATGGTCTTGTAAAATTTTCCACCTTTTTGTAGAAAAATAAAATAAAGTATATATAGGTTGTAACACACCAAAAACACATGTAGCTTTAGGACAAGAATTAGTCATATCACAAAGCACTAAGTTTAAACTATGACAACCACACGGAGTATAAAATGCTCTAGGATTAATATCAAGAAATCTTTTTTGCACACCCTGATGTTTTCCTTTCATATTAGATCCATTATCGTATCTTTGTCCTCTAAGGTCATTAATATCAAGTCCAACAATTTTTAATTCATCTACAATACCATTAAAAATACATTTTCCACTTGTATCATCTACTTTTAAAAATTCTAAAAAATACTCATTAACTTGTATTGGAGTTGATGAAATATTCACACACCGTAATACAAAAGACATTTGCTCTTGATGACTTATATCAGGAGTACAGTCAAGTATGATTGAATAATATTTTGCATCCCTAATTTTTTTTATAATTTTTGTTTTGATTTCACTTGTTAACAAATTTATCAACTCATTTTATATATTATGTCCAAGGTAATGGTTATGAATTTTATCATCTTTAATTCGACGAATATGTTCTTGCATGATTGGATCAAATTCTGCAATCATTTCAATTAGACTTAAAAAATTTCCATTAGCTTCTTAATGTATCTTTTCATTGTTTCCACGGAAGGCTAAGTTATTTTTACCAAGAGTTTTAACAACTACAATAATTATTAGCAATACCTTTCTCCAATGTTCTTTATCTCTATTTATTTGATATTGAACATATTTGTCAATTGTTTTATTTTTTGTCAATCTCATTTCCAAACCAATCCATGCATTCATGTTTGTAATATGTTCATTCGTTATTTCATGACTCTTCAGCTTGACACTAAGATTTCTTCAATCTCAACTACCTTCGTTAACTAGTTTACTTGTACTAGAAACAACATTAAATAATTTGCAACAAAAACAAAAGACTCTATCCAAATCTTTAGAATAAATTTGTCATCTTCTTTCGCGTTTCTCTCCATTAGACAATACTTGAATATAATTTGATGAAGAAAATTGTCTAGAATATTTATCCTTTAGAAAATTTATATCAGTGATTTTAATAGGGTCATTTTCTACTAATAAATCTCTCAAATTTGTATCAATATTCTTCCATTGGCTTAGATCATATATATTTTCATCAATAGTAGAATTATCATTTAGTCTCTCAATCTCCTCCTCGCTATCATGAGTTTGAGCATCGAATTATTTTCATTACTAACTACTCTCTCTATTGTTTCTTTTACCTATGTTTATATTGTTATTATCTTGTTCATTCAAAGAGCACCTACCTGTATTTTCTAATTCATTTTTCTTATTTATTTTTATAAATTTATCCATAGCTCCTTTTTGTGATAAAGTTAAAGTCTTAACTCTTCTCTTCTTTTGGAATTTTGAATAGCCTGATTCATATTTTCTAGTTAACATATCTATATATTTTTATATGAAATAAAAAATTATAATATATAAAACACTACTAAAGATAAGTATATAAAAAAGAATGAGTTGAAACAATAAAACCTGATTTTGGTTGTGAGTTGTCAAGAAAATAAACGGTAAACGAAACTGTAAAGGCGCAAACGATAAACGGTAAATTGAAAGAGCCACTATCAAATTATCCTAATGTACACCAAGTTTTAAATTTTAGATTTTTACCTGACATGACCTACTGCAAAGAAAGAAATGTCAAATAGCTCCTTGCTTGAGTTGCGTTGCCTCTTCTACCTCTTGAAATCAGTGAAATTGAAATACACACAAGCAGAATGCCAACAGTCAACACAAGTACACAACATATAAGAAATTACTCATATGAGAAATTGAAAATGTTGAATCATTAACTAATGTGTTATGTGTATGTATCAAACAATCAAACTGAGTAGTTTGAAAAGTAAAGAGAATAAATATATGAGAGTTAAAAAGTCACATAGAGAGAGAAGAAAAGATAAAAATTAAAATTAATTAGTAAAATAATAGAGATAAAAAAAACTTTTAAATTTCTTTAATTATTAATATTAACTAACCAATTTTTTTCTTACAAAAATTATGATTTATTAAAAAAAATGGTTAAAAATAATATTAGTATTAAAAAAAATTTGAGAGACCTTTCTTAGAAAGTTAAAGCCAGGGTTTTAGCTGTTTGGATCTTGAGCCGATCCTGATCTCACTGATAAAGTGAAATTATCTATATCTTATTAATATAAGATGAAGCTAAATAGATGTTTATAATTTTATGAGTAAGTTTATATTTTAGATTACATTTTTAAGAATTTTCATATGATCTCTACCAAAATTAATATACAGAATTTCGTTACAGCAATTAACTACAAATTTTGCGTGCATTTTAATATTATTGTTTAATTAAAAACTATTAAAAATACTAAAAAGTTTCATTTTTATGAGAATATTTTTATAATTTTTTTAAAAAAATTACAAAAAATATATTCTTTATAAATTTAAACAATTTTTTATAAATAAATTATCACAAAATAACTAGTTTTCTAGTGAAACTTTGTTTTATTGTTAACATAAGACACACTTTTATTATGTAACTTAATTTCTAAGGTTATATAAACTATTAATTGAAATCAATACAAAATACATTTACATAATTAACCTAAGTTTCCCTTCAACATGTTTATTTAAAGAGTCAAGATACTCGTTATTTATGTTCATATTTAATACATTTTTAAATGAACATTTCTTTTGCCTTTATTGTGAATAATTAATTTCATGTTTATTCTTTAATCGAGCTATTTCTTTTGCCTATGTTAGAGTTTTTATTTTATTTTTTTCTAATGTTTTTGCTTCTCAAACTCAGGTTTGTGTCGTCACCGTTACTTAGACTATTTTGGACACCTCCATAAGTATCCATCCAACATAGCCATTGAGCACTACCACATGTGTCTCCAATAGGAATAATTTTAGATTAAAAGAAAATTAAAATATAATAAATTTATTAAAAATAATAAAAATGAATATTTTCATTTTCGTAACTCAATCATAATGAAAACATCTTTACTCTTCCTTTTTTTAGTATTCGTTCCTTCTTTCATTTATAATTTACAATTTCTTATCTGAGAATCTCACGTCCACTTTCTACAATTATAATTTTGTAATAAATAATTTTTTATACAATCGTATTAAGTAATAGTTCAACCTCATTAATTTATTGTATCATTATAAATATGTTTTATTAAAAGTTAATTACATATTACTATAATTATAGTTTATGGTATAAATTATGCATCACAACAAATCCCTCAAACCATAAAAAGTCAAATTATATATATATATATATATATATATATATATATATATATATATATAAACCACATATATTTCATAAAAATAAGAAAATCAATGTTTTCCAAAATCATATAAATGCATACTAAAATCTAAAAACATAAAAAAGATATAACGATGCTCCAATGGAATACTAAATTAAAAATATATTATTGTTGGTGTGGGAAGATAAACAGGTAGGCAAAAAGTGCTGGGTTTCTGGGACACAGTAGATGAGTTGAGAGAAGTTGTGATGAAAGATTAGAACTGGGGGGGTCCAACACCATGTGAACTTGTTCAGTATTCATTCATTCCTTTAAACTTTTATCCGTTAATAACTCATTATCATGAATTTTCAAATTATGTTAATTAATCTCTACGTGACGACATTTTACGAACAAATAATTATTTCAATTCACATTAAATATTGAAAATACAAAAAGCATATTCGTCTTTATAAATTTAATGTGTTGGAGGATTGTGGTTTGTGGAACAGAAGAGTGAACAAGTAACTAGTTTATCACTCCAAATATGTTTTGTAAGTCAAATTTTTTAGATTAATTACTATTCCTCGTAACAAATAATTATATTGATGAAATTAAAATTAATTCTTTTATTTCAGATTATATGAGTCCAACTTAAAATTTATTTTATATTTTTTCAGTGATTCGTAGGGTTTGTTGAGTTTCGGTGAGCAACCACAACATTATCATTGTAATTTATTGGTATTTTTGAACATTTTTCTCTGATTGATTTGAAATATTGGGGGTTTACCATGTGAATGAAGTTGGTACTCGATGTTTTTATTTTTTTATTCAAATTAGAATTGTGATGGTTAATAAAACTATGATTCCTTTTTGGATTTCAATCTCACGTGTTAACCTTAAAATTTAGTTGTGAAAAAATTAAAATAATGTAAATTTATTTACTGAATTGATATATTAACTAAAAAAAGAAGAAGCAAAAATTAAATGTTAATTTTAAATTTTATAATTAAATTCATCCCAAACGGCTTGTTCTTTATTTTTTTAGAAAATAACAAATTGTAATAAAAACAAAATCTAATTAAGTTGTAAGGGTTTATTGAAACAGGATTATTATAAGGGTGGACATTTGCTTCACAATACAAAGACAAGCTAAAACACAATATAAAAACGTGAACTAAAGAAGAACCGATATTATCCACTCACTCTTTCTGGAAATATTTATGAAAAAAAAAGATGATGGGAGGCACTCCATTCCAGGTACATAGTTTGAAAGATGAGTACTGAATTTGAGGAAGCCCCACCACAATGAGGAAGCTTCCATTTGAGCACCATAATTAATGTTCAAGTGACGATAATGGATGAACATAGGAAAAAACAAATAAATTGCAAAGACATAATAAATAAAGTGAGAAATGAATGAGGCCCACGACATGTTTGTTCAGTGGAGCAATGGATAGAAGAAGATAAACGTTGAAGAAAGAACAGTGGCGACGCAGCACGTGCAAGAGGGAAATCTGTTCTTCTCTTCTGTCCTCTCCTTCCTTCCACCTTACAGACAATTATCAGCAGATATTTATTGTGAATCTCATATATATCATTATTCTTAAGTACTTTTATAGAAATTATATCATCAATATTTTCAATTGTAAATTTTAAAACATTTCAACAAAAATTTATGTTTATCCGCTACAAATTCTAACTTATTCTTAATCTCTGTGGTAATTAATATATCATATTTAAATTCGAATTATTTAAACGGTTTTCAAATTTAATATAATTGATAAAAATAGTTTTTCGTCAAGTTTTACTTATTTTCGATTTGCAGTATTATGAAAACTTTGAGATATTGATTTAACTAATGACGTGTCAATATAGTTGATATTAAGGAACGTGCATTCCTTCAAGGGATTTAATACTTCCGCTCCTTTCTTTGTCTTATTCCTTCTTCAGTTATATTATTAATTTAGATTCTGCAGAATTTAGTCTTTTAACCTTTCAAAGCTAATTGAGTTTTTATTTATAAAATTAAATAAATCTGGATTTTATCATTTTTTTGTGATGTTCTGAATTTTTATTAAAATGTAATTAAAACTGAATAGACCGATATAATTAAAACCTTTGAAATTTTAATTTATTTCGTGATTAATAAATCGTGTTGAACGTTGATTCCTTTTCAATTGGTTCTCTATGCACGTCGATTTTATGTATGATCTCATTGTTGAGTGTGGAGTTGAGTCACCACTGATCACCAATGCTGTGGCAACAACCCACCTCAACTCTCTCATTTTTATTTAATTTTTTAAATATTTTATATCCAAAAACATCATTAAAATTTAACTTTGCATATTCTTAATTGTGAATGCAAGCCACTAATATCCAGCTGTATTTTGTACATATAATCATTTCAAAATGAAATATTGGCGCTTTTATCCCGTTAATTAACCACAATTTAAAACATTAGTTAAATTATTGTTTAACAAAACAAAAACACAAAATATTTAACAGAAATACACATGATTTAATAAATTTAAAATCTAATAACTTGGTTATTCGTTAATATGATTTGTTTTATATTGTTAATAATGGGTGTACGATGGCATTAGTTATAATTGAAACACGTAATTAGCGTGAAGAGGAAGTTGTGTGAGTGGATATGATTTATTTGCACCAAGATAACGGAGAACCGTTGATAGAGTAAACTAAATTAAAGTTGTGATGAACGAACGATTTGATCACCATAGTTTAGTTAGGAGTAAGATGATGAAGAGGAAGAGCCAGGATTGCCACGTGTCGCGATGTGGGAATTAGGGAGCAGTGTGGGTGGAGGTACTGGATTCCCTCAAATAAATTAGGCTTCGCTTTCTGCAACCACGTTACTAAAATAAGATTTAACATAAAAGGGTGGATCCGATTCATGGCACACCATTCCGGTCCGGGACTAACTTTTTCGCGACGGTTCTGGTGGCGGAGACTTGGCGCCGGAATATTCCCTCCCACGACTCCTCCAACTCCATCTCCCTAACCTAGCCTGACCTTCTTCGCTTCAAAACCACTTCATCTTCTCACTCGTGTCTCTCTTTTGCTTTCTCCGATTCGTTTCTTCACGCTTGTCGATCCGCCTTCTACAACTTCCATTTCTTATTGCCTCTTTCTCGCCGCACCTCTCAATTTCTCAGCTGATTTCCTGCGATTTGACTCTCCGTTACTCGCTTCAATTTTTCTCAGGTTTTGTTCTGTTTTCTTAGACCCCTAATTTAGTGTTTAAAGAAGAAGAAAATTAATATATGTTTCGGCATTCTGCATTCCGGTTTGTTATCAGAATTTATAGATCGATTAGTACACGGTGTCTGCTATGAAGTCTTCGCTTTGTTTTATTTTTTTTTAATCTATGGTACTTTTAGGGAGGGAGAAGGAAATTAGGTTATACCTTAGTTTTGTTACTTTATATATTAACCTTGTCAGACTTAGGGTCAGGCTTGTAATTAGCGAGGTATGATCTGTAAATGTGTTTTGAGCTGGAATTAGATTAGTTTTGGTTTCAATGCATTATGCTGTGTTAAGAGCAATAATTTAAAAGAGATGACTTTGTGATACATAGGGTTGTTTTTTCACTTTGTAGAGTGGAGATTTATTTGGGTGGTTGCAGTTTTTGTGGTGGAAGGAAGATTGATATGCTCTGTGAAAATGTCGTTGAAAAGCATAGTAAGAGAACTGAAGGAGATGAGAGATGGTATTGGCAGCATGTCAAGGCGAGGTGTGGAGAGCAGGCGTTGGAATGGTCGGACAAAGTCGCATGTTGCTCCAGATATCACTCTAACTAATCTTGAACCCATTCAGCAAGGGCAGTGGGCGAATTTACCGCCTGAATTGCTTCTGGACATTATAAGTAGGGTGGAAGAAAGTGAGACTACCTGGCCTGCACGTGCTGTTGTTGTTCATTGTGGTTCGGTTTGTAAATCGTGGAGAGATGTTACAAAAGAGATTGTCAAGACTCCTGAACAGTGTGGAAGGATCACATTTCCTATTTCGTTGAAACAGGTAATAAATTCTTTACCCTTGCCTGGCCCAATCAGTTCTTCATCTTTCCCTTTTATTTTTTTTCTGTTTCTTATTTTTCTCTTATGTGTATGAATAGCCTGGCCCTCGTGATTCCCCGATACAGTGCTTCATCAGGAGGAACAGAGAAACTTCTACATATCTATTGTACATTGGCCTGGTGCCATGTAAGTTTGTTACTTTGTTCACTGCTGATGTGTGCTATTGTATTATCAAACTCATTTATATATGCGCAATGGTCAACATCATCCTTGGAACTCTGTTCTCAAATGGATTACTTGGTATTCACACACATATTTTGTGAACCAGAATATATTAGAGCTATTTAAATAAGAGGAATATTGGATAATATGGATTTACCCGAAGCCAACTTTTTGTTTTTGAAGTGATATCTGACAAGTTGTATTATTTTGATGTTAATAATGCAGCGGAGAACGAGACTGATAAGTTGTTTTTAGCTGCCAAAAAGGTAAGAAGGGCAACAGGCACAGACTTTGTTGTATCTTTGGTTGCAGATGATTTCTCTCGCTCCAGCAACACATATGTTGGAAAACTCAGGCAAGTTTTGGTTTGATAGCAAGTTGCCTTCTTTTTTATTTTCATCTTGCTCCTTACCATATCTGTGACCTGACAACAAACTTTGACAGGTCTAATTTTTTGGGTACCAAGTTCACTATTTATGACAGCCAACCACCACATGGACCTACCATTCAACCAGATACTCAATCTAGTAGAAGATTTCATTCTAAGCAGGTATCTCCTAGAGTTCCAGCATGTAACTATGTAGTTAGCACCATTGCCTATGAGTTGAATGTTCTCCGTGCGAGAGGTCCAAGGAGAATGCACTGCACCATGAACTCCATACCTGTCTCAGCTATTCAGGAAGGGGGCAATGCTCCAACACCTACATCTTTACCACAAATCATTGACGGGCCTTTTTCTCCCTCACCAGCACCAAAAGGAAAAAGTTCAATTAGAGATTTAAACAATGTAAACCTCCCTCAGCTACCAGTAGCAAACCATGGCTCAGCTGAGCCCATGGTACTTAAAAATAAGGCTCCTAGATGGCACGAGCAACTGCAATGCTGGTGCCTAAACTTCAAGGGTCGTGTCACAGTGGCTTCTGTTAAAAACTTTCAACTTGTGGCCGCTGTTAATCCATCTCATAATGTTTCTGCTGCAGAGCAAGAAAAAGTAATCTTGCAGTTTGGAAAGATTGGAAAAGACATATTTACCATGGATTACCGATATCCGCTCTCTGCCTTCCAAGCCTTTGCCATATGCCTGAGCAGCTTTGATACCAAACCAGCCTGTGAATGAGACCAATGGCACTGGATCATCTGCTAGAGCAGCTTTGATACCAAACCAGCCTGTGAATGACCAATGACACTGGATCGTCCTCTGGTTTGTCATACATGTAATATGCCAGGCACTGTTCCATCAGGCTTGGTGGAAACATGCAACTGAGATCTTTAGCTATGCAGTCTTTAGTATTTTCCCATTGTGCTGTTAGTTGATTCTGGAATTTAACTTTATGTTGTTTCATAGCCCTGCAACTAAAAAGGAAGCTTAGCGAATCTTCACTCGCGTTGTATTTCTCACAAACAATAGTGAATTTTTAGTTGTATGTATTTCCGATCTGTCATTTTCCTCCAATGATCATTAGTAGTTATACAGGTGACTTTATATAGACGCATTTGGTCTGAGCTAAAATATCATTTTTATTACCTACCGGTATTTCCCTGGTAATTATAGCTAATCAATTGAATCCTGGGTTGGTTTTTGGCTAATCTATGTATTTTCTGTTTATAGTTTGAGACAAATAAATCGTTGGACACCATTTTTAAGTTTATAAACAATAATACTTACTGAAGTAGCCCAACCAAACCGGAAAATATAATAACTATAGTACAATTTGGTTGGTGGATGCTTTGACCATGCGAGGAAGCCATTCTAGTTTTAAAATTTATCAGGTTGATTATTTTATTTACTAACTGTTTAAAATGTTTGTTATGAAATGTTACTTTGGCTTTTTATTGCAAAGTTATAGAAAGAAAAACAATTAAAATGGGTTTTACTTATAAAAATTAGGAATTAAAATGAAAATTTCATAAAGCTTCTTCTTAAAACAAATAAAGCTGAATAACCCTTTTAAATTCTTTAAAGTGTATAGCATTTTTTTTATTTGTTTAGAGACTAACAGAAGGCGCTGTAACTTTTTAAGACACCAAAAAGTATCTAGCCTGTATTAAGAATTAGTTTATTTTTATATATTTTAAGATTATTATTTTTAAATGTTCAAGTTTAACAATATATACAAAGTAGCGTGAGTAAAAGTCAATTGACGGAAAAGGATGATTTAGCAGATTTCCTAAAAACTGTAGAGGATCAAACGCTACAATCGAGAGAGGAGTAAAAACGACTTAAACTGGGGGTAAAAAAAGATAGAATCAGCACAACACACTAATGGTTTCAACAATTACTAAGATCAAATCTAGAGAAGGACAGATTAGATAAACCAGTTGGATTGACAAATTTAGAAGAAAAAAAAAAGATTAATCCTAAAGTTGTCTGCAAAAGCATGATCACATAACCAATTTATCAATGATTTGGGAATAAGAGAAATTAACTAAGCGTGATTTGGGAATAGTGGATATATGTAGTGAAGAGACTGTTTTCAAGATTTGAACAGCCCAAGCAACAACCTTACCACTATGCCAAGATAGTCCTAAATGAAATAATGAAATAAAATTACTAATGTAAGATTGGTCGCCCAAAGAATGCAAAAAATTTTAAGCTACCCTCAATTATCAACATGTCTATTCAATTAAACAAAAAAATAAAGTTAATAAATAATGGCAAACACTTTCATTAAGATAATATATATTTTACAGTAGTATTAAAAGTACTTAAGTGTTTAATATATATATATATATATATATATATATATATATATATATATATATGTATGTACAATAAGAATAAACAAGAAATGTGTAATTGGTCTCCCTAGTAGTATATTGACAGGAAGGGAAAGAAAAATCAGAAAACTGTCTATTATCTTAACAATTCACAAGCCCTAAATTGTAATGTCAATACTCAAAAGAATATATCATTATCATAAGTACAAACTATACATCATCTTACTACCTGTTGTTACAGTGCAAAATTAAGTAGCAGATGCTTTGCGAATGAATCTTTAAGGCTAAAAATGCCGCAAGTGCTGAAAAGCCAAAACCCATATGGAACTCATCTGAACGTGACCTGTTGTCCCCACAATAAGATCACAAGGTTGAAATGCAGAGGAATTCATTCTCATCTTTTGGTTTTTGATGCATTTGAGGACTTTGAGAATGGTGATAGTTTCTTAAAAAAAGGGGATCTCTTCGATGGTCTATTTTCTTCAGGGTGGCTGTCAGAATCTCGAGAAGAGTTGCTGATATTTGGTTCTGGGCAGCCTTCATTCTCAACAATGTTAACATCATTCAAAATATGGATCAATTCCGACGCACTTGCCTTTCCTTTATCATTTCCATTCTGGGAGATCAAGAAAAGAGGAGTTATGATATCCTCATGCTCACGCATTACCAACTTACAATAATTCACATGTTGAGAGCATAAAGAGACTAGAACTGCTAGTGCGTGCTCTTGTTCTTCATTATTGCCTGTGTGAAGTATATCAGCAACAGAAGCTATGCATCCCTTCGTTTCAGCAACAGAATTCTTACCCTCTTCAGTATCACAAAGATTCTTCAATATATATATGCAGTATCTCAAAAGGGTTCTGTCTTTAAAAAATGGCAGTAATTTTGGGATGCACTTGAGAGATAACATGCGGGGACAGACTTCACGACTGAAGGACAAATTGTACATTATTCTAATAGCTTGTTGTTGGAAACCTTTGTTTTCCGAATCAAGTATGTTTAAAATAGAAGTGAGAGCACTGGATGCTGCAATTTTATCTTTACTAACCCCAAGTCCTGACAGTTCTTCCATTATGGCAAGAATTTCTTCCATCGCTTCTGAATCAAGAAAACTTGCCAACATAATGAACGTCTCTTCATTCAAATTAGTATCACCATTTCTGCATCAAATAATATACATATAAAAAAATATAAAAAATAACAAAGTCATTCTAATATAAACAGGCAGGTGCACTGATAAAGCGATCAAACAATTTTAAGCCAGGAAGAAAGTTACGAAAGTAAAAAATGAGTAAAATGTGTTTAATGTCCCTCTAAAAATTTAAATATATTAAATAGGTCTCCTAAAATATTTTCGTATTATTTTCATTTTTCTAAAATTTAAACGTTTTTTATGTACTTGTTCGTAATAATGACAGAGGAAAATTTATGTATATGACAAATTTAACACATAAATTTTAAAAGCTAATTTAGTTAAATATATAATTAGAATGGTGATAAATTGACACCTTCAAATAGCGGTGATATATTGACACTCCGAGATAAACATAATAAAAATAATTTATTATTATTATATTAATAAAGATGGGTTATCAAAGAGAGTTGTTCGTCTTAGAGAGTCTCATGTATCACCACTCAATAACAAAACATCCATCTTACCTTTATTTTATATTATATTTTGTTATAAAACTAATTTATATCATTTAATTTTAAAAGAAAAAATGATGATACAACACGGTTGTTGGAAGGATGTTCAGGATATGCGGTTTTCAATATAACTTTTCCAATATAATTAATAGTAGTTTATGTGAGAAGTTGGGAGTCTCACCATTTGTAAACTTAAGTAAAATGAGTAATATCTAAAGATATTTTCTTCATGTATCTGTCGGTAACAAAGAGACTAAAGAAATTGAAGGATGAAATATGCTCCAACAAGTGAACATTGTTATGAAGGATAGATGTCAAATAATTTAGACAAAACTAACCCAAAAAAAAACACAATCGAAAAATATAAGCAAACCAAAATACTTAGCAATATACAAATAACAAAATTCAGAAAGGGTAAAAGAAATCATGCCTGCAGTTGTTCACAAACTCCAACAGAAGCTGAGTTCCAGCTCTCAGCACTTTAACATCACGCAGATCATATGCATTGCTCAGAAATCTGAGGAGTGGCTCAACGAAATTCTCTGCTGATACCGACACAAAAGCTTGGCTATTACTTTTCAAATGATCTTTCAGATCCTGAATGACCTTGCATTGAGAATCCCATTGAAGATCATGGAGTTGAGGCAAGAGCATCAAATCAGTATCGTGCATCTCTGTACGAAGTTGATGTTTTTCAGAATTGTTACTGGTCTTGATCAACATAGAAGCACGGGTGGTCTTACCATGCGAGGCATCTGAACTAAAACTAGTATCAAGTGACCCAATTGACATGTTACTAAGATCCACTGGATAGTTGAAATCATTGAAATAACTTCCTAAACTGTTAATGGAAGTGCTTGAAGCGTCCCATGAGCGAATATCTTCTGCACGGCTACTAGGATCTGGAATAGAGACTCCAATTTTTCTGCACCACTTTGATATTAACTCCTTCATGGCCATGTTTGGAGTTAATTCCATATGTACTAGTTTCTTTCTGGTTTGGGGGCATATGTCATTACCCTCATCAAACCACTTTTTTATCCACATCCTTTCATATGTTACTCCTGAATCAATGATAACAGGATCATACATCAACCTTGAGGATATTGGGCACTTATATTGCTCAGGGGGGGCAACTCCACTCAGCTCACTTATGTGAGTTCTATACTCATCACAGTTTAAGCTTTGGTCTGACACAACATGATCGTTTCGTAGAGAATCTTGACTAGAGTTCTCTGTTGCAACTTGTTCTTCGGGAACCCTCTCCACATGTTCTTCCACCATGAGCTTTGCATGTTTTTTCAGTAGATGCAGAAGATATCTCAGTATCTTCTTCTTTGTCAGGTCATTTGGTCCAAGTTTATCAAGCAGCTTCTTAATAGATCGTTGCTCTGTTACGATGGCCTTTGGGGATGTTATTTTCAGTCGAGATGCTGCAGACTGGAGAGCTTTAACTTCAGAATCATCGTTTGAATCTGAGGTTGAAGTAAGCAACTCTCTCACAACCCTCCCAGCCTCTTCTTCATCAGGGTCCAGAACAAATCTCGTACACTCAAGATCATGTATTATTCTAGAAACCTGCAAGTCATATTTCAATGTCAACTGAAAAGTAACATAACAGCATATTTCAAAGCCAACTAGATTATTAGAATGAAGTTCCATTTGGATAGACTTAAAAGAAAAGTCAGATGACGCTAGTTACTGTGCTTGTTTTTAAAAAACAAATGATCATTTTATTTTACAGTTTAATGATCCAGTTAAACCAATTGTAATAATCTAATAGCACCAAGAAGGAAATGAATGGAGAATATAAGTTGGCTGACCTCTACAGCCAAAATAACTGGAACCATATTCTGAATTTGGATTAAGCTTTTCTCTAATAGTCTTGTTGCCTTTAGGCATCTTGAGAGTACTGTATCCCCTGTCACAGCCTGAAAGTAATATTTAAACCAACTATACTATCATCAGTATCACCTCTATAATGCAACCTGAAAGTATACTCCACTGATAAGTGATAAGATCATATGTAATTTTAGGTGCTCATATTTTTCTTATAAGCTTGACAAAGAAGAAATGAATAAACTACCAATTTCATCCTCTGGGTATTACTGTCTCGTAAATAACTTATAAATTAATATAACTATACAACTAATCTTACAAGTATTGAATATCCATCAATTTACAATATATTCACTATTAAATATGATGTCTAATACTTGAAAAAATTATTATATAATTGTTTACTGAACGGACCATTCAGGATTGAGAGCAATATTTCAAGGATGAAATTGAGGGTGTTCAAGAAGAAATGAGGTGTCGTACATTGTGTGAGTTGTTTTAGATTTTATTGACGGAAAGTAAAGGTATATAATTTCTTAAATTTATAAAGAATGGACTACACACCAGGTAGAGTTTGCTACATTCAGAGCAATGCTGCAAAAGTAGTTTGGCTTTTTCAATTGCATTGTTCAGCAAACACAGAGACTCGATTCCTGATGAGAATCCTGGCCGTGCCGCCTCTATGTCTGGAACTTTTCTTGAGATTCTATCTACAAATTTTGCAAGTTCTGTGCAGATTTTACTATGAACCTGTTAACATAAATTCCGATTAATAGATTGGTTAGTTCTAATATCACAGTGCAGTTGAAGAAGGCAATGTCATATCCTAAACAAAAGAAAATTGAAGCCAGTTGCGTTTTCTTCTAACTTCAATAAATACCAGTTAGTGAAAGTAGAAAATCGAAACAATTATCACTAACTTCATGACTGACTTTTCCTTTTTTTTTTAAGAAAAATCAATATGATAGGTAAAGTTAAAGTAGAAGATCTGGAAAACATTCTCAATAAACATAATACTGAAATTCATGTACCTTAAATGGGCGGGGATTAAGTAAGGCCTCCCCTTCACCAATGGAAATATCCATTCTCATTAGGAGTGTCCTAGACCTACACATTAGACAAGGAAAGAAAATTTTTCATATTATTTGTAAGAATAACTAATACAACAAAAAATCATGCTTATGCTAATTCATGGTTCCTAACAAAAGTAGGATATAGCTCGGTAACAACCCACTGGCCAACCTGCTAACATAATACGCATTTAAGAACTAAATATGTTACTAGAACTGAAAATATATTTGCATCTAGAGTAAAATGGAACTAATATTAATCGTTTAAGAGTTCATTTGCTTTAAAATGTTAGTAGTATCCTTCACTTAAGATCTCTCTTCGTATGAAGAAAATATGTCATAAATCTAAATTGAAATGCTAGAAGCATAGGGCTTCAAATAACATTCAAAATACATCATTGAATAAACACGCAACATATCTTCCTGTAGGTTTCTACTTCAACGAAATCTTCCGTTTTGACACGCTATTTCTTCCTATAAGGTCAACTTCCTGATAAACAACGTTATTGCTTAATTTTTCTCTGTAAACTGGAAAGCTGCAATAAAGTTAAACAGGAAAAGGAGTTTCAAATGCATCTCTCTTTTCTTATTTGATTATGTTCCCTATCATATTTATATTTTTCTTTATTTATCTTTTTTTCTCTTTAGGTATTTACCAAGCTAGTGTTCATACATTATTTTTGTAATTTTTTAAATAATGTTTCATTTTTTATATTTTGTGTTTTTTTTTATAGAGATCAAATGAGTATATATGACACCACCAGAAGAGATAAATATAAATTTGAATGTGAAAATTTAACCGTGGCGGTGGTTTTATTCCCCTATCAGAGAAACACACATGCATTTAGAAGAAAACTGAATACACAGGTGACAAAATAGCTCCTAGGACCCATATGGATTGTCACGACGCAAACTGAGATATACTGAGTTGGGGAAAAAATATATATTCAATTCGAATTTTTAAAATAAAACGTGAGTTTACATGTTATAAATTAAACCTAAATTGGTATAAGGTTAACAGAATGTATATTTAATTCAGACTAAAGTTAAAAAGGAATTCCAAAAACATTGTAATAAACAATAAATTACCTAGAGTTAAGATGATGAGTAAGAAACAACTTCCAAGAAAGAATTGGAACAGAAGCAAGTCTTTATCTTCTCCCTTGAACCGCACCAAAAATCAGATTACTACAGACAGAGTGCTAATGAATACTGATTTCGTTCTTAAAGCAGCAAAATCAGCAGGCGTGTGAATTTAACATTCAGCAGCGTGTTTGGACGCAGCTCTACCATAGATAAGCAAGGTGAACAAAAAGCAACGGTTGAATGGAATCATAACCTCTTTTTCCGCACAGGGTTGACCCTCTCTGGAGAGAGACAGATGAACTTAATTGAGTTTACAACAAAATCTGATACTTAACCAGAATGATTAATAAAAACACAGAAACCAATAAAAAAGGGGAAGATGATGTTCTTCAGTGAAAGCAAAGCAAAGCAAAGGAAGCGTGGGTACGAAAAGGATATATGAAAGCATAAAGAGCAAAAGTCTTCGATGAAGGAACAGTAGTATCTAGTAATACGTGATAATGGTGCAGAGAGTTACAAGGAAGGAGAAAGAAAGAGAGACCCGTCAACGTGATTACAGTTCGCCCGTTACATTTCTCGGATTTTCTTCTTCCATGACCATTGACCAAGTCAACTAAACCCTACCATATATCTCTCCCTTTTCAATTACCCCAATTTATAATTTATTTTTTCACGAAATTAATTCATACCCTAATGTATTAAATGCATATATTAATAGAACACATCTTCCATTTAATTATAACACAAGTCAAATAATAATAATAATGGTGTGTTTGCTTTCCACTTATAAACAAAGGAAATGGTGTATTTAAAAGTTATATAACTTTTAAAGAAGCAAAGTTATACTCTTTTACAGAAACCTTTTATCCACGTTAATTCAATCCATTCCCTTTTCATAAAAAAAAATCTAGTATATTAAAAATTTCTACTTTTTGTTAGTATAAAATTTTATTAAAAAAAACAAATCTTGTATTTAAAATTTTAACTAAAAATCCCATGCTTAAAAGGTATAAATTAGGAATAGAATTTATTTTACTGAAATACAAAAAAAAAAAATCAGCATAATTTATGATGAGAAGCTACAACATGTTGATTATTGTTGGCCATGAAAGAGGCGAAGCAGCGATCAAGGTGGCTATGGTTGACTGTGAAAGGTGTTGACCGAGACAAAACGCTGACGTTTCAACCGCAGACTCCATTGAATTGAATGATCCAATACCCATCATTGCATACACTACAATTAAAAACCACTGTAATAATTTTCAAGTCAAAAGGCCAATTCCTTCGTGTAGAAATTTAGTGTTTTTTTTTTTTCACGCCTTTTACTTAGACCTGGTATTCATCAGAAAAAATAATAAATGAATATGTTTTATTCACTTTATAAATTGTAAATATTATATGTTCATTTTAAAAAAATGAAATTGTGTATAAGAAGAGGTCAAAAGACCTGAAGAAGATAAGGGTAAACAATTCCCCCACCCTTAAAGTTCAAATTATTGTCTAAAATTTCATGATGAGAAACAGAAAGTTTTCAAATTGATGAGATTTTTAAACATGGGAAACCGACAGTTTTTAACATCACTTGTAACTGCCAATTAATGGATTTAATTTACCTGTATCTTTAAAATTTACTATCAAACGAGTCAATCTGGGGTCAAAGGAGTAATTAATAAAGAATTTGTGATGGTGCAAAATTTATATAGCTGTGTGTGAAGTCACTTAAAATATTTAATAGGACAATTTCTTTTATAGTTTACTACTGAGCATAAATTATTATGCTTAGAAAATCATATAATCGGCTGTGTATTTTTTTAAGCATGGTCTATTATTTTCTCCACAAAATCAACAATATATTGGGTGAAAATTGGATTCCTACGTTAATGTATTAATTGAAAATACTTGTGATTGGAATGTGCATAGAGTGTTTTCGAACATATAAAGATTGATAAGAGCAATGTTTTCAAAATTAGATTCGTAGTATAAAAAACACGAGTTCTAAGATTTAAATATTTAATCGGTCGTATCGGTTTAAAAGGATTTTCAATCGAATTTAATAAATAATAATTTTATAGTATAATAAGTATATAATAAAATTATTACCAAAAATATTTTTTTATAAAAGAATAATAATAAATATTATTATTATGATTATCATGAACTATATTAAAAGATAGAATATCAAATATATAATATATAAAAAATACGATAGATAATTATTAAGATAAGAATAAAATTAAATAAAATAATTTTTATTTGTAGTTAATATAATTAATATGAGATAAAAAAAAAACTTAAAATATATTATCTTTTTTATAACAAAAATTATCTTAAATTTTTCTTTTTTATTTGACCCAACCATTCAACATAATTTAATTAAAACCTAGTTATTTAAAAATAAAAAATCAATTTTTAGTTGATTTCTAGGTTGAATTGATTGGTTTGATTTTCAAATGAATAGGAAAAATGATTCTTAAGATATTGAAAACCCTAGATTTTAAACCATCAACATCTTATAATTTTAAAATTAATTAAGTACTCTTTAATTTTGGATGATTATTTATGCTTAAATAACTGTGAAACTTCTTTCAAAGTTTAACTTTTCTTTTTTCATGGTACATAGAGCATATTCCATAGAAAATGTTTTAAAAAAAAAACAACTATTAAATGTGTTTATTATTAACTGTCGAATAATTGTTAATATGCAGTTTCAATTTTCACTATCACCTCTAATTTTTTTATACTATAAAAACCTTCATTAAGTGTAATAAGAAATTTTCACATATTCTTTATTTTAATATCTTTCTTCTTTTCTAATTATGAATTCCAATTGAATATGTATTTTGAGTCTTTCAATATCAATTTATAGTTATACATGGTCCGACATGTTTTTTGATACTCATAGAATAATATAATTTATACATATATCATATTTGACAACATGTTGAAAAATGATTACATTTTGATCAAAATCATATTGATTATAATATTAAAAAAAAATATATCAATTATTCATATATTTTTAAGTTTCCTTTCTATTTTTATATTTATATACTTTTGAAAGAGAGTGACCGTTTTTAAGATAGAAGCATTAATCACCAATTTCAAGAAAAATTTGTAGAACATTTGACAATTTTAAATGTGAGAATAATAAAAATTAATTTTATGTAATATACTTTTTAATATATTTATTTAAATATGATGTATTTCATATTATTTTTATATTAAAATATGATGGTGTGTTATTATCTAAAATAATTAATTATTTAATGAATATATTTATTTAATTTTTATATAAAATATTAAAATAGTATATAAAAAATATATAAAATAATGAATGGTCTAAAATTCATCTTATTAAAATAAAATTAAATAAAAATTGTTTAATGATGATACGATGAGAACTTATTTCACTTTTTTCCACAACTCATTGAAGATGTCCACAATATCCAATTAAAATTTAACTAGGATGCAAAAAAGTTGAAAATGTTAGTGAATACTTTGGTGTGTTTCACATGTGAGGGCACTCGTTAAGTTTATGATTAATAATAATTGGATTAGAAGGAAGGAAAACGAGAGGAAGGTATGAAGATGACTTGTGTGGATTTGTTTGTGTTTATTTAAGTTGCGTGTTTCGTTGGTATTTGATTGTTGGTGACACCTTATGAAAGCCCATTCAAAAATAATATGAAGCTTGAAGTGACTCTTCAGGCCCACCCTAGCTATCACGTTATTTAATTATGTGCTAAATTTAATTTTAGCAACGGGATATTAATTTAATTCGATATCACATTTTCTCTTGTCACACTCACCTCTATTTGTGTGTAAAACGATTGATTTAGTCACCAAAAATCATTGTCATGTTAAAAACATATATTACATGTTAAAATACATGTGGAAAACTCAAACATAAAGATTACAATTGTTTAAGTTACATATATTAATATTATTTTTCATATGTCGTTAGTGATTTTTTTTTAATCGATGTCACAAAAAAATTCTCATCACTGCCTAAAAGAAATTTAATCAATATTAATCAAAAATGTTGGAAAAATAACCTCTTCCAACATTTAAAAAAAATAAAATTAACTGCAACCCATTTTAAGAAAAAAAAAAAAGAAGAAGAGATGATTTCACTAAAAAATAGTTCCACCCATATTGGATGGAAAAATTCTTACTAAAACCGTGTTTGATTTTGGCAAGAAAATAATCATGACCTTAGCTGGTCAAAAAATACTCTTCACTAGTATCAATTAAAAATAAATTTAATTAATGTTGATAGAAAATATTGTGTTGAATATTAGTTGCTTTAACTAATATTGACTCACAAATAATAATGAAATATGTCGAAAAAATAAAAATAAATATAACAATATCCTGAAAAATAACTACGATCACTTGTCAAATATTTTAAAACAATTATTTTAAGCCGACAATATTTTAATCTCAACCAAATTGATAATGTTTAGGAACATTAATTTTAGAGAAAATAAAATATTAAAATTTTAGGATTCTTATTTAATTTAAATTAATTTAAAATTAATTATTTTTAAATAATAAAATACTCTATAAATTGATTAAATTTTATCTTTTTTAATTAGTAACCTTAATAACATATTTTTATTATAAAACAATGCAATTTCCATTAAAAAATTAAAAGTTTTTCATCCAAATACACTAATATATATATATATATATATATTAAAAAATTACAAAATTAAAAACATTATATTTAATTAAATTGAATTTTAAGATCAGTTTTTAAAAATCAATTAGTTTTTTGTATGAATATAGGTATTTTTTTACGAGATAATTTTAAAAAATATTAATAAATGGGTAAATTTAAAAACAAATTATGAATTTTGATAAGTTAAATTAGAAAACACGATTTTAAAAATAAAGAAATTGTATTTCATAATACAAATTTAACATTTACATTTTTATTTTTAAAATAAAATTATATTAAATAAAACAATTTTTATATATATTTATATAAAAAATGTATTACTATGTTCTATATTATAATAATCATTATTATATTATTAATTTAATTAATAATATATTTTATAATAATAATAATATTTTATAATAATTTTTTTTAATAATTATTAATAATCAAATTGCTATAATTTTTATCATATAAATAATAATAATAATATATAAAAAATAATATAACTATAATTATTAATGATAGAATAATATCAATAATACTAATTATTAATAATATAAAACTTACTTATCTTTATTTAATTTATTAATAATTATAATAATAATTAAAATATATAATCAAAATTTTATTACTAATTATAATAACAAAATAATAAAATGACATCAATTTGATTATCATATTTTAATAATTACTATACTTACTTTTATAAAAACAATTTATCATTATTATAATTAATAATAATAATAATTTTAATATACATAATTATTATTTATTTATTAATATTATTTGTACTAATAATTGTTCATTATTAATATAATTTTACTATTAATACTAATAATAATAATATTATTATTATTATGAATATAAAATTATAAAATCATAATTAATAATATAATTATCTTGTTATTAATATTATTAAATTTAAAACAGTGAGTTGACAAACTAGAGGAACAATAGGAGATTGAATTCTTAATTTGGTCAATCATTTTTATTGTTTAATCCATTTTGTTGTTTATTTTTATTGAGGTTTTTGTGGTGGATTTATATTTTTTTTAGTGAAGGCAAAATATAATGTATGCTATTTTTACAAAATAAATATTATTTTTTGCAAAATATATTTTCAAATAAAAATGTTAACTTTTATGACTTTGATCTAATAAGTTAGTAGCTTCATTTAAAAGTTATTATCCTAAGAGAGAAATACATATTATTTTTTGGGGGAAACGAGAGAAAATAGAGAAAAACTGAAGAGACACGCTAAAAGTTCACATAAATAGTTTTAACGTCAATATAATTTGAAACCTATGACGATTATTATTAAATTATTCTTATATTATTTATAGATTTTTCTAAATATAATTTTAAAATTTATGAATATTTTAAATGAAATATTATTTTATCAGTTAATTAATTAAATTATGTTTATTAAATAAATTGGATGAAATATTTTTTAATTGATATTCTAAGAAATTAAAATATAAGATTGGGTACAAATTACATGCTTTAACAGGTGTCACTGAGGTTTTGTTTGGCTATATATTTTTACTATTTATAAAGAAACTAGGGTGCAGATTTGAAGTGAAAAATTATGCATGGATTAATTGATTTGTGCTAATTTTACAAAAATTTGTGAGACACAAATATTTTATTTTTCTATTTTTTTAGGAGAAGAAATGTATAGAAAATTATTTACATCATAGTTATTATTCATATTATCCTCAAACATATTATCTTATTTTATAATTTTTTATCTATAATCTATAATTTTCTATTTTCTATTTTTTTTACTATCTATATTATATATATAAATTTATTTTTTATTAATATATAATCTTATTTTTTATTATGATTTATTTTTAGTTATTTATATTTAGTTTTGTTTATATTTAATTTTTATTTTAAAATAAACTTATGTTAATTATTATTATTATTATTATTATTATTATTATTATTATATATATATATATATATATAACTATATAATTATATTTTGAATATAGTTTTACAAATAATATTATTATATTTATTATATAAATTAATATTAATAATATATATAATTATAGTTATACGTGAATTTATATTTTTGTATTATAATAACAAAATAAAAAATATATTTAAATAAAAATTTAATTTTTTAACATATATCTGATTTTATTTTTATTATGAATTATTTCATTATATTTTGTTTTTTTTAATTATTACTTAAAATAAAAATTCATATATAATTAAAAAATAAAAATTATTTTTATATTTTATATAAAAAATATTTTTGATAATCTAATTAATTTAAATTAAATTATATCATAATTTTAATTTATATTTATTTTATTTTTTATCAATACAAAAATATTTTACTGATTACATATTTAATATTATTATTTTAATTTTTTTATTATCTTTTTATTTTATCTTAGTCTAAACAATCTTACTCTCCATTATTTTATTTATTTTTTACTCCCTTAAATCGACTTTCTCATCCACAAATACAGTTTAGGATTGTTTGGAAAGCATCTTACCCGAGAAGACACCGCGTACAGATCCGTGAGAAGTGAACCGTTGTTTGACAAACAGTTCCTAAGAAACAGTAACTGCCACTATACGTGGCTCAGAAAACACAGCGTGTCAATCTCTGTTTGAAAGCTATGGGACGCTAAAGTCCAAATGAAGAAGCACGCATTTGAAAATTTGGGTTTTCTTAATGTGATTCTAATTTGGTTTAGGATTTTAACCTAAATTTAAACATGTGGTGTAGATTATTTTTAACTTAAATAATTTAATTTTTATCAATTTTACTATTTTGATTATTAATTGAATATTTTTTGAATTAATTAAAATGTTTTTTATAGTTATCTTATAATTTCAACATGTTCTCTTTTTTACAGATAAAACATAAATTCTTAATTAAAATTATTGCTTTATCTGATAATAAAATGTTTTAGTCTTATTTATTTATATATATATATATATATATTATATGTTAATATTGTCGTTTGAGATATTATTTATTTTAAATTTTTTATTTATTATAATTTTATTAGTAAGAGGTGTATTAGTAAATTAATCAAATAGATGTATATAAATTATATTTAACATCACCTCTTAAATATTTTGAGATTTATAATTATTAAAATATAAATAAAATGAAACTCTATTCTCGCCTTCAAGATAAACCTTATATATTTTTATCATACTAATAATGATTGACAAGATATAATGATAAAATTAGTAATTATAATATAAATTTATTATTATATTTTAATATATCTATAAATATATAAGTAAATTATAATCATATGATCTGATCTTAATTTTAAAATTAAAAAATAAATCACACCGATAGTTGGAAAGTAATTAAATTTAAAAATAGAATATTTATTAAAAAATTTGAAAGTAATGTGAAATATAATTATAATATATAGAGTTAAAATATCTAACCTTTATTTGCATTTAAAATGAGGAAGAAGGGATAAGAAGAAGATTGAATATGTGCAAATTGATATCACAGTGGACTGTGGAAAGTATATAATCAACTAATAGTATTTTTTTATTTGTATAATAATAATAATAATAATAATAATAATAATAATAATAATAATAATAATAATAACTAAAAATATATTAACAATAATAGAAAAATAAAAAATTATTTTATTTTCAAATCATTTGTATACTTTTTATTTAAATTTAAATAATTTTTTTAATTTATTTTCTCTTTATTTTTTTAATCTAAATATGCACTTATCAAAAAATGTAAAAAAAAAAAAAAGAATAAAAAAATACATTTTTATTTAAGATCAAATTGATATAAAAGGAAAAAATATTTATTATAAATTTATTTATATAATTATTAATTATTATTTTTATAAATAAAATAACTTTTTAAATTAAAACTTTTATATTAATGTGTTAATTTATTAATAATATATACTTTAATATATAATTATAAAATTTTTATTATAACTTTTTAAAATATATAAATTTTAAATTTTAAAAAATAATAAAGAAAAATATATATTCAATTTTTTATTTTATTTATTTTTATAATCGGCTTAATTCAATTAAAATAATAGTTATATATATATATAAACATAAAAAAAATAATTATATATACAAATACAAAATTTATAACATAATATTTTCATCGGATTTTTCACTCCTTATCGTTCATGTTTATATAAGTGAAAAATAAATCATATAACTTAATAAAAAATGATGTAGTTTTTTTTTAAATTAAAAAATGACTATTTTTTTACAAGTTATGATGCGTGTGACTTTGAGACGTAAGTCAAGTCGATTCACGTCATTGAAGCTACAACAACGTTCTGTTGCAAGCATGTATAGCATCATTTTGTGTGTTTTTAGTAAGCACCCTTGTCAAGTTGCTTCCAATGCAATCATCATAAATTTTAACCTTCATGCTGTTAAACTAAACCACAAAAGAAAACTATTGACCTCATTGAATTACTCTAATTGGTGGCTATCATAAATACATGTAAATGCAGTCCTTTTCATACACCTTCACTCCACAACCAACCTACCAGTGAAGGTAAACAAATTTGTAAACATTACTTTTATGGAAGTGGACTTAAAGTGATAAGAGATTATTCCATGTTTGGACAATATTATACAAGAACAAGGATCACCAAATGCAGATTCTCCACCGCCACATCAACCTCATTACTTCACCTCTCCACAATAACTCCACTTGCAAAACCAAGTTGCATCACTCCAAATGCTTCCCAGTATCTACCTTCATAATATACTCTAACTTTGCACCACAATGAATAAATAATCAATGGAAGAATCAAAAGCATAGTGATGAAAACAAACCACAAGATAAATTATAGGAACCACTATCATAAAACATTTACCGGCAAGGAAAAACACCACTGAAAATGGTTCACCTACCATCTTCATAATCAACACCACCATTGTAGATTATAAACACTTTATCAACTTTTATTTTTCATACCAAGTAACTAATTGTATCAATTTATATTTTTTTTATCTTTCTCGAAATACAAACATATTTATGTGTTGGTGGCATATGTATTCCTTAATGCTTTTACTCAAAATCATTGTCAATGGAGGGCATAAGTAAAACCGAAATAACATTTTATTAAATTACAGTTAAAAAAAAAAAAAAAAAAACACAGAACTCAATATGTACTTGTTGGTCTGTTCTTATATACGACAAAAATGTGTGAAGATCGAGGGTGTGTCCTGAATTTTCTAATTATTTTTAAAATCAATAATTTATAGTTGACTTGTCACTTTGAGCTTACTGACGTCATCGATTTGTAGTGCAATCACCAAGTTCGTCAAATGATCATGACGCCCGCCCAAACGTTGGAAATATCTTATTATGTATTTTTGTTTTTTAGTTACTTTTATATATAATTATAATTTATATTTAATGTTCAGACAAATTTTTGTTTTCTTCTTTTAAAGAATCCTTCTCTTCTTAACTATAATCTAATTTGTTACGGACGGTTTTTTTCTGATGGATTTTGACATAGAAAACTATCACATTTTTTAAAAAATATTTTAGTTTTACCTGTTAAAAATCACAACGGATAAGTTTATCAATAATAAATATTTTTGTCTTTAAAATTAATTATGCATTATATAAATAATTTCAAACAATTATATTTTATATGCTTTGAATTAATTATAATACAGTTGCTACAATTCAAACAACAATCATATTCTATTAATTTTATAATTATTTAAATTTTTAATTAATTATTTTGTAATAATATTTTCACTATAATTGTTTACACTTTTCTCAAAATATATAAAAATAAATTCCCCTAAAAAATCTATGAAATAATTGAACAAGAGACATAGTTCAGATACTACGCAAAAAATCTAATTCTTCTGTTCCACTACATATTTAAACATTGGTTCCACTGTATAATTAAAAATACCCATAAAACGTGACCATTGAAACTTTAAAGAATATTTTATTGGGGTGACCGCATTTGTAACTTATTTCTTATCAACCTGTCACTAGTAAAAATAAAAATTAAAATTAAAAAAATGTTAAATCATAAATAATTTTTTATATTACGATAAAGGAGTGAACATAAAATAAATAAATAAACGATAATTATAAACATGTAATACACTAATGTTTATATATAACAATATATATGGAAACTGAAAAGGATTTGATGTTATATATAAATAAGTGTATCATTACTCCCTGTTTAATTGATTTTAGTTAAACCACCACCTAATAATAAAAATAAGTTCTAATTTGATGGGTTATGGTACTGTTACTAGAATCTCTTTCCCTTTCTTGATTTCCTCAAACTTATTTGATTATATTCAGTAAAAACCAACTACACCAAAACCTTTATTTTCTATTGGAATACCACAGCAACTCTCAAATATAGATAGATTTTGTAAATATACCAAACTTTGTTTCCTGAAAGTGCATGGAGTTGAATGATGGTTTGCTATTCTTGCATACTGCACTTTCCAGTCTTTAATACCAGGCCTTAGGTAAGTAGTCCATCTCAATTTGCACCTCTGGTCACACCCCTCAAGTCCTGAACATATTATCATCCAACATAACTTCACAATACTGAAACTACACAAATTTTATTTTAATTGCAACATATATATATATATATATATATATATATATATATATATATATATATATATATATATATATATATATGCACATCAACATTTACAAGATTACAAACTTTTGCTGGCAAAGCACACCAATTACCCAGAAAATTAATGTTCTTCAATATTAGCCAAGAGTTTCTGATCATCCTCTGGCGTCCATGTCAAAAGAATAATCTGTTCACAGTTCTTCTACATGAAACATAGTAACTATTAGAATGACTTTGTCATAAATATGAACACAGAATAACCTAGTTGCTAAAATAGCAAAAAACAAAGTTGAAAAAGTATATGATACTTAAGGACAGTGAGAAACTAACATCCAAATTATGCTAAGTCCAACAAATCGATGAGTTGGCGTTTCCTAATAACCGTTTTGGAACAACTCTTAAGGAGTATATTTCGTCGTTACAGCTTTAGAATGAGTTGCTCAAGTGTAGAATTGTGGAGGTGGTAATTGATAACAAAGTGTTAAAATTTTATTGTTCAACTATACATTTTGTTTCCGTAAACTATAAATTGAATGTATGGTTTAATTTTGTAAAGTAAGGTGAAAGAGATCAAGATAGGAGAAGATGATCTTCTCAATGTTTACACCTCCTGAGATAAGATGAATGCTTTAAATATGTGTTCAACAGCTACAAAAAATTTCTGAATACTTGATGTTGATGTTATTCTTTTGGTGTTCTAAATATCAGTATATGCTTTAAAAATCTTCTACAAAGATTTTTAAATGGATCCATAGATAGAAATAAAATTTAAAACACTGCATGCTAAACAAAATACTTGGAATGTTCATCTTATTACAAAATTGTGATACTTGAATCCAGTCTTTTTGCAGGCTCATATTTCCATGTTTTTTTTTTCTTAAAATAGACTCCTTATTTTATCGACTTGTGCTATGAAAATACAAAATCTCAATTAGTATCCATAAAATACATTGCACTCCGTAGATTTATATCACAATGCACCTTCATTCCTAAAAGTCGTCTTCACAAAGGTATTGGGCAAATAAAAAATGAAAATTCTTTTAGCATCTGAAAGCCAATTGAGTGAAAAGCAAAAACATATTCGGAAACAACAATTATGCAGAGATGCAAACGGATCTACGTAGCATTTGGATCAGTATAACTTGTGTTCAGTACAGTACAGAAAGAACTAATTTCTTTCCTAAAAAAAATAAGAAACTGAAATTATAATTATTCAGGAAAATGAAGATGGACAGATATGAACAACATTAAGTTGTTTCTAAATAAATTGCTAGTTACATCTCCTGAAAATTATAACTTATTTGAATGTAAAATTACTTGCATTAAAAAAGAAAATACAAACGACAAAGTAAATGAACAAATCATGTTTAATAATTACTCAACAAACATGATTACTCCATTCCTAACAAAAGATGCATATTAAGTCTAATCCAAAAAAATTTAGAGTGTAAACACGTCCTAAATTGTCCAACAAGCTTTGAGTGCATACAAGGCTATTTTACTCTCACAGGGACGCTAGAGAATAAGTGTAAAATTATTTGAAAATGGAGCAAGAAACTACTTCTCCGTACACATAACAGCCTTCACCTCATTCAGTTAAATAATGTTTATCTTTGGTAGAATTCTTACTCATTCAGTTCTGTCCAAAAACCAACTATTGGAATGACAGTACCTTTTAACATAACCATCTTCTTTTGCATGTGCTTGTTGATATGAAGTAATTACAAATTTGTAAATAAACATAGTCCAAATATACATGGAAGATAAACACAATCAGCTGGCTAATCTCGTAAAACATAAAGTCTACTGTTCCATTGGTGCATCAAGATAATTAATCAAATCACCAAAAAGGAATCTTAAGCAGGAAGATAAATGTGAGAGCAAGTTGAAAAGAAATATCCAATAATCCAACCTAATTTATAAAGTCAATTCTCATCCGAACAAACATATCCTAGATCAAGATTATTTAAGAACGAGCTGCCATAAATTTCACTGAAAACCGGTCCTAATTCATGCCAGGAAAGAACAGTCAGCAATCTATTTTGTAAATTGTACCACTCTAACCAGAAATGGTTCAGAATCACCATGGTTTCAACCAATTTTTATGTGACACATAATTAAATGTCATTAATTATTATTTTAAATTTAAAAACTTAAATATGTGTCAAGTAAAGATTGGTTTAGGGATAGTAAATATGGTGTACAGTATGGCTTATATTTCTCCACATTAACACAGGGCACAGGGCTCGCCATAATTTCAGTGACGTTACTGTTAGAATCTCCAGTATAAACTAATTACCAATATGTGCTTTGACATTGGTAATCCACCGGACAATCATCTAATATAACAAGGCTAACTTACAAGTTGCCACTGACAAAAAAGAAGGAATATCTTTGTTAAAAGTTAAAACTGTGAGGATCACCTCTCCTAAAAGCTTGAGTTATTAGGTGATGGCCCATTAATGACATTATTTTTAACGAAAGCTATTGACGGGTGACTATTGGATCACATTTCTCATATTCCACTTGTCCTTTGTCCTGGTTCGTATTGTGGTTCGTTTGGGGAACAGTTGTACTTGATGATGTTCAACTCTTTTTGAAAATCCTACAGGCTTAACGAATAACCCGCTATTCTCCCTGCTTATGTGGAGCTAGCTTGACCATGTCTTTACCACAACATGTCAACATCCCTTCACCGGAAACAACCACCATTTTCCTATTATTACTGACGGTGATATTCAATGAAGTCACCTTTTAATTTTTCTACAAATAACCAACCATGGCTTATTAATTAGTAATAAACCTCAACTTCTTATGTTCACATAGCGTCATGTAAACCAAGGCAAGACATACTATTTGTATTTGGATGACCCTCTTGCTTTTAATATGATAGGGGAACTCATAACAAAACATTAAAGAAGCCAAGTATTATTGTTTCTAGTGTTGAGAAAATTGAACTATACATTTGAATATTTATAGGTTCATAATGGATTTTCTATTTCAACTTCCCATATTTGAATTCCAAATATTTTGTCTAAAATATATGTTTAATCAAAATATCTAAATCTAACATAAATATCTGGAAAATTTTTAAAATTAACATTTAAATCTAATATTTAATTTTATTTAATAAAATTATCCCGTAAAATTAAATGTTTCTTTTCAACTAACTGAGATCGATCAATAACTAATATGATTAATTTCACTGTTTTTTTTTCATCCTTCATCCGGGTTTGACTTGTTATCAACCCTTCATCTCTCTTCTTGAATACCCATTTCACATCAATAAGTTGATCATAACTTAATAATTCAATCATCGTGTCGTTATGTTTTATAACTCAAATATTCTCGTCCATAAAAGTTCCCCTCTTAATATTTTTCCTACACTTTCCAACCCCAATATACGTTCACTCTTCTGGACTCACATTTGTACGCTTATCTCTCAAAGTAATTTTATTCTTAAAAGAATACAATGATGAATAAGTTCCGACCGGATCGCTTTGAAATCTATTACTCGAACTTAACTCGATGAAGTTTAACTTCAAACTAGAAAGAGTGTGAGATCAACCGTCTATTGTATTCGTTGTTTCTTCCTCTACTTTGTTCATCATTAGATGTTGATTTTATCACGATCAACATCATGATTATCATCATAAATCAACTTGATTAGACCACAAAAATGCAGGTGACTAAATCGATGATCCTTCTTCAACAACGGATCTTTTACGTTAAGCTTAAAGCATATCTCACATATGTTTCTCAACTTCAACTTATTCATTCAATTTTTTCTCCATCTCAATTCGAGCAATCAACCTTTTAAGTTTGTCTTTCAATTGTAATATTCAGTCTTTCATGAATATTGAGTACCCTTTCTCCATAAGTTATATCATACTCAAAAGGTTATTTTTGAGATCTGGAACATAATACACATCTTGGATTGACCCAATTAAGCCATTTCTCTACAAGTAGCATATCGTACTTTAATCTTTTACCAAGACCTTTCAGGCATCTCCAAACGACACACTTTCAACCTCTACCTTCTTTAGTTCTTTAAAGAGATGTTAGTCCTCACTCATATGATTACTTGTACCCTATCCAGATATCATACCGAGTTGTGATATATATCTTCCCGAACTCCATTATTGTTATTTGTCGATATCATACATTTTTCTCAACTCAACATTTTTTTGTAAAATGTCCTACCTTATCACAATTGTAACACTTGTCCATATAACAATTATTTACATAATAACCATATTTGTCACATTTAAAGTTTTGCTTACCATATTCCCTACCACGCCAGTTTTGCTTATTTTCTTCTTTCTCTTCACGATCTCTACCACCTTTACCTCAATCATTACATCCATGTCCTCTACCTCGAGTGTTTTGAGAGTATAGAATTTTCTTTTCTTTTATAGTTGTCTCACTCTGGAGTGTTTGAATTGTTGTCTCCTTTTTTCTTTTTTTCTTTTGATACTCATAAGCTTCAAGAGAAGTAATAAGCTCGTGTACCGTGAGTTCAAACGGGTCCTTTGGTTCCTCTATTGCACACATTACATTCTCCAAGTCATCGGTTAACGACCTCAAGATCTTCTCCATAATACAGACATCAAAAAATGCCTCTTCATTTCAATTAAGCTGATGAAACTACTTTCAATTTCTTCATTTTTATGCTCTCCATCTCGTCACATAGTATTTGTAGTCAAACTCGCTTGACTCGATCATCACCATTGTATGTTCTCTCCAACGCATCTCAAACTTCTTTTGAAGTTTTAGCACTTGTTATCTTCTCATAGTCGAATTTATCAACAACATATACAGGATTGCATTATCCTTCGCACGTTTCTCTTTCAACGTTTTATTTACAATTACTGAAATTCATTCAATGCTTTTTGGTTATTCAAAATCATCCTCAACTATTTCTCAATTATCTTGAAATCCAAAAAGAGTCTTCATCTGGAGACTATAAAAATTATCATAGTTGACTGCGTTTGTCAATTAGGACAGAGTCACACTATTTATTATCACTTTTTTCAAGCTCTCTCACACTCAATCACTAGCTCAGTACCAGTTTGATAACAAAAAGATTGAGGGAGCTAAATATTATTGTTTTTTGTGTTGTGAAAATTGAATGATACAACTGAGTATTTATAGGTCTAAAATGAGTTTTTTATTTCAACTTTCCGCATCGTAATCCCAATTATTTTGCCTAAAATATCTGCTTAATCAAAATATCCAAAACTAACATATATATCTGCAAAATATCTAAAACTAACATTTAAACCTAATATTTAATTTTATCCGGGATATAGGTGAAAAAAAAAATTGTAAGCAGGTTAACCGGCATTATGAGTTCCTCAAAGAAGATGTCTGATGCATTGAACATGGTCAAGTATCAGATCCCTAGTGAACAAACACACATCAGGCGTTGGTAATGAATAGATATGATATGATGCACCATCTTTTTTCTTTTTCCTGATACAGGAGCAAACAATCCACGGGCAGATATTCCAAAATCCCTTTTTGAACAAACTACGTAAACCATTAAACCTATATGAGAAAAGAAAAAAGACGCAATATTATGTTTCCTTTTTGAAAATGACTTGACATTTGTTTGTTGCCTCTTTATAGGCCATACTTTGCGTTTTGCGCATCAAAGTTCTAGTCATCCTTAATGCCAATTCTATCCCAGAATCACTTTCTAGCTAATTTAATAACTGTCCTACAGTTGCGAGAGCAAACAATTCCTCCTGAGTGCTGGTGAAGTTGAGAAACAATGCTTCTAAAATGTGACCATTGAATAGAAGCTGTAATACCATTTCAAGGTCGAACCCTCCCATAAAGCTTGAAACATTAAGGGTCGGATTGGATAAAAGATAAAGATATATATATGACTTTTGAAAGATTTTTTAACTGTATCGTGAGACACAATAAAATCTTACATGTCTCTAATCTTGAGATATCCACTTAACGTGGTTAAAAATCTGGATTAAAAATATAATCAAATTATATTATGTAAATAGAGTATAAACTCATTTTATATATTGGTTTATAAAATTGAGGTATCTTTCTAGATTTATTGCTATAACAAATAGAATAAAATAGGAGATTCAATGCTGGACTCGTCTGAACCATATAAAATAGGGAAAAAAAAAACAGTGGAAGCGCAAAGAGTGAATAATTATACATGACGCAGGTAGAAACAAATTAAGAAATGGCGACAATGGGAAACAGAACAAGTATAGATGGAGATGATAAAGGCATACGTAGCAGGAACACTTTTTGCATAGATTATTTATGCGCATTAACCAAATGGTGCGGGGTATTAAACGGTTGCCTTACCTCAGTTATTCTTGATTCTGACTAAGCGTGCGACAAAACCATATGGCGCATCTGAAACCAAAGCTTAACTAATGCCCTTTCAGTTTTAGGGCTTTTGAAGAAAGCGAATGGCAGATTAAGGGCATCGTATGTATACCTGAACTCTGGAAAACGATGCAACGAAAGTTATCCCAGGACCACGCAAATTCTAGGGCGGGAAGGCTCGTAAAGGCATGGAGTTCCATACTTAAAGACGATAAGAAAATATTAATCATGATAGTTATATCATAAATAAAATTTATAAACATTATTAGATAAATGTAAAATTATTAAAAAATAAATTTTACTATAATTCAATCCTATTTGTAGTTGATAAGAGATCTTTGATACATCTCTTTAGAAAATATTTTACATCGTTCAAATATTAAACTTTAGTTGTATATCTATCTGAGAAGGTGGTAATAGTTTAGTATTTAACTTATTTTAATTTTATATCTTCCTTCTCTAATAATTATATTTTTTATTTTCTTCGGTGTAATTAATAAAAAACTATCCTTTCACTATTTTCTTAAAACATTCTTAATTATATGTTTTGTTTATGTTGTTTCTCTTTTAAAAACATTCTTTATTACTCGTTTTGTTTAGTTGGAGTGATTTGAGAGAGTGGAAATGAGAGAGTGGAAAAGGAGGGATTTGAAGAGAAATAGAGATGAAATTAAAGTTGTTTGGATGAATGGAAATTGAAAAGAAAGTTTATGGGAAATTGTGAATGATTTGATTGATATGAGATATAAAAATTATAATTTTAATTGATTATTTAAGAAAATTACCATTTTACCCTTTGTATAAAATAAGTTCAAATGATTATAAATATAATTTTTTAATTAATTATCCATATTTTAATATTGATTATATATTTAAAAGAAAAAACAAATTTAAAAGTGTTTGTAATTGGAAACAAATTTAAAAAATTAACTTTTTTTAAATAGTTATTAAAAATTATATAAATAAACAATTACAAAATTATGTACATTGCATATCCATAAAAAAATAATTTTGACATATTAAATAAATTATTTGATAATAATTAAATAATTATAAAATATAAAATAATAATTAATATTGATCGATAATAACAAATAATTATTAAATGAAAGTAAATTATATTTTAGAAGATATAATTTTTCAAATGATCGACTTTAGATAGCGGTTAACCTGGAACCGCTATCATATGTTCACCTCGATAGCGGTTACAGGTTAACCGCTATCTAAAGTCTCGAGTATTTGAAAATCTGATCTATTACTTTGTCAAAATGATCGATCAGATTTTTAAATACTCGAGACTTTATATAGCGGTTAACCCGGAACCGCTATCATATGTTCACCTATGATAGCGGTTCAGGTTAACCGCTATCATATGTTCACATTTAAGACTGGTTTAGATGTTAACCGCTCTTAAAAGTGAACATCCGATAACGGTTAACGTGGAACCACTATCTAAAGTCTACATTTATCTGTCTGCATAAATTATATTCCAGTTCTTCCAGTGAATCTCTCTGCATAAATTATATTCCAGTAATCTCTCTGCATGCTTGCACCAGTGAATCTTCCAGAGTGAGGGTAAGTTGGACATTTCAATTTGTCCAAGAGACTTTCGTCGCTTTTCTTCGTGGATCGCGAAGATCCTCTTTCTCCCATCTCCCGCTTTTCCTCGCTCTCATTTCGTCGTGTTTCGTTCAACCAAACGTGTGTCATCCTCGTCTTTCTATCTTCGTGAACAGCCTATCGGTGGAAACAAACAGATCAGTACATCTTTTTCTTTTATTTTTTTATCTTAAATATATTGTCTTAAATTATAAATAAAAATATTATTTTATCAAAATAATAATAAAATATATTGACATATATATATACACCTGTGTTACCGTTACCGCTAGTAAAAAATACCAAAGTATAAATAGATTTATCAACCTGTTACTTCAAAATACCAACACTAAATCAATAATTTGACGAACTTTTAACTTTAACAATTTATATATTAAGTTGAAAAATTAGCATGAGTCTGATAATAACACACACAACAAACACACACACACACACATATATATATATATATATATATATATATATATATATATATATATATATATATATATATATATATATATATCACTTATCTATAAAAACTAATTTTAGATTATCTTATATATTAGAATTTATATATTTCTAATCCATATAGGATATTAAGTAATAATTTTAAATAATAATAAACAAATATAAATTAAATATTATTATTATTATTAACTCAAACTTTGTTTTTTTTTATATATAATATTTGTTATAAATAAAAAATGTAGTTTTTATATTGAATAAATTTTTTTAATAATATATAATTACAAATTACAAATTTAATATTTAAATTCTTTAATTAGATATAATTATATATATAATATAATTTATCTTCATTGATAGATTTAAATCAAATAATATATATTATTTGAGATAATATAAAACTTCTTCTATATTTTTTATTTAATATATTTAATGGTTTATTTTTATATCTAAAAATGAACTTAAAATTATATATTTATTATTTTATTATATTAATATAAGTTTAATAAATTATTAAATTTATATATTCATACAAATTTGAAGGTTTAAAATTATTTATATTTAAATATTTTGAAGATATATTACCAAGATTCATCTTTAGTTAGAAATAATATTAAAAACATTATTAGTTACGAAAATAGATGGATACATTTTATTTATTTAAATAGACCTATTTTTGGAGAATCAAATTTTCAATGAAAATATTTCATACTGAAATCATAAAAACAGTCAAAATTCTAAATTACGTCACTCAAAATTTCGAAAGTGTTTTTTTTAGCCCCTTATATTTATGATTTATATATATATATATATATATATATATATATGATATAAATAAATATTATTATATTTATATATGATAATAATTTAATCATTATATATTAATATATTTTAAATATTTATATGTTTATATTTAATATATATATATTTATATATTGATATAATAAAAATTATTATATTTATATATTTTAATTATAAAAATATATAATTATATAAATATGTATTAATATATGTATTTATTAAATATCTTTTTATATAATGTTTATTAATTATATATAAATATTTAAATATATCAAAATATTTAAATATGTATTAATTAAATATATATATATATATATTAAATATCTTATTATATAATATTTATTAATTATATACAAATATTTAAATATATTAAAATATATAAATATATATTAATTAAAGTGGGTAGCTCTATTTTCGTAATTAATTATTTTTTAATATTATTTAAGACAAAAAATCTTAAATTCTGAACTTACAATCTATTTGACTAAATAAAATAGATAAAGTTTATTTTTATAATTAATAATTTTTTCAATATTATTTAAAATAAAAAATCTTAAGATTCTATAATATATATATATATATATATATATATATATATATATATATATATATATATATATATATTATCTCTTCACTCATATCGAAAATATCTGTTGAAATATAGTTATTGATACATTAACTATTTATTACCCTTGGGGAGTGTTTGAATCAAGAGGCAAAGATTCACCAACCGTAGAATATACCCATACCTCATGTCTCTACCCTAACACAATAAAACGATGTCATTGGTGGTTTTTTTTTTATCATATTAGGTAAAAAAAATGATTTTATGAAAGTGGTTGAATTTTTTTTAAAATAAATTAAATCGTATTAGATGAAACGAATTTGAGATGATGAAATCGAATTTAAAAACACATTTTTTAATTAAAATTGTGTTTCTAAATATTTTTTTTAATATGTTTATTTGGTAACACGAGTTATATATACATATTATTATATAGTAGACGTGTTACGTGAGTTTTTCACAATATATTTTTTGAAAAATAGGATATTTTATTTTATAAAAATATATCATTAATTAAATAATTATTTTAATTAAATTATTAATTTAATAGAAAATAAAAAATATTTAAATAAATATAATTAAATGTAATTTATTATATTTATATTAAAATATTACATTATTTAAAAAATATAATTTTATTATCAAAATAAATTATATGGTTTATTTTAATAAGAGAAACAGTTTTTTTTTTAATTTGTACATTTAATTTATTCTGATAAAAGATACATAAAAAATACATATAATTAATCGGATTCGAAATAAGATAGATATATAAATTAAAAAAAATAAATATTTTTTTATCAAAATAAATTATATAATTATACAATCTGCTTATTTTAATAATAAATTTATATATATATATATATATTTTAAATAATATAATATTTTAATATAAATATAATAAATTAAATTTAATAATTAAAAATAATGATTTAATGAATAATATATTTTGAAAAATAAAAAATATCCATTTAAAAAAAACATTCGTGCTTTAAAGAAAATAAAAAATAAAATTTCGTTTGAAAACATACTTTTTACTGAAATAATATTATTATAATATATATACACGTAATGTAACCTCTCATAAAATTATTTACTTAACTGGACTTCTTTTTCAGTTACACTTGGAATTCGATTTTCCGTAAACCGAATTCCAACTTTAAACTTACCACTTTTTTTAAATAAAAAATAAAATAAAATATATAATTATCTAATACTATTATAAATAAAATTTTAATTTTAAAATTTAAATAATATTTATATATAAAATAATAAAAATAATATATTATTTAAATATATATTAAATTATCTAACTATATTAAAAAATTATTAAAAATATTAAATAATATTTTTTTATTATATTTATATATATTTATTTATTAATTTTTTAATAGAAAATTTAAAATTTATATATTTTTTTAATTATATGAATTATTTAAGTTATAATTTTAGAAAAAATTGATAAATTTAATATATAAAATATTAAAAGTAAAATTAAAAATAAGTTATTAGTAACAAAATAAAAATTATAGAACAAGATATTAAAGAAAAATAAACTTATTAAAATAGAAATAAATGATAAAACATACCTTGTAATTGAAAAATTATTAATTATAAAAGACATACAAATAAATTGAAATGACTTAAATGAAAATAAATTAAAAGAGTTATATTAACGAAATCCAAAACGTAATAGATGTCCCCCTCCTCGTGGAACTAGACACCACTTTGGAGATTAAAATTTTCTTAATATTATTGTCAATAATTGTCAATAATTTTATTTTTCAATTTTTATAATCAATGATTATGCTATTTTTAATATTACACATTAAATTCTGTCAATTTTTATTATTTTTTATTTGTAAGTTTATTTTATATTAATAATAATAATTTTTAACTAATTAAATAATATTTTTACTTTATTATTTAAAAAAATTAATTTTAGCATGAATTTTTTAATATAATATTTATAATTTATCAAATAAAAACTATTACATAAATTTTTATAATATAATATTTAAATTTTTAATATATTACCTAAATTAAATGTTTATTTATTCTATTTTTTTTTCTAAAATTATAACTTAAATAATTCATATAATAAAAAAATATATAAATTTTAAATTTCCTATTCAAAAATAAAAAAATATATAAAAAAATATAACAAAAAATTATTATTTAATATTTTTAATAATTATTTAAATATATTTAAATAATTTAATATATATTTAAATAATATTTTTTTATATAAATATTATTTAAATCTTAAAAATTTATTTTTAATATTAATTTTATTCTTTTTAATTATATATTTTATTTAATTTTTTATTTAAAAAAGGTAATAAGTTTAAAGTTGAAAATCAATTTAGAGGAAACTCGAATTACAAGTACAACAAGTAAAAGAAGTTCAGCTTAAACAAATAATTTGACGAGAGATTCAGTTAAATAAATAATTTTATAAGAGATTATATATAATATAATAATATTATTTAATAAAAAAAGTATTGAAAACACTATTTCAATTAAAAATATGTTTCTAAACACGTTTTTACCCTCACAATCGTTTCACCTTTGATCCATTTAAAAAAAAATTACATTTTCAACCCCTTTATTAAAATTATTTTTTTTACCCAAAATGGTAAAAAAACCGTCTTTGGTGCATTACAAATTAGCCTAATCAAAAAATATATTTGACACAAACCTAAGGTTCCTTTCACTTAACTTTTATATGTCAAGTTTATAATATTTCTTTTTCATATGTGCCAACTATTACAATATATTCATAGTATCATCCATGATGCTTTTATTGAGGGTATCGAACTACAACTATTACCAATAAAAAAATGTTTAACTTACTTTCTCTCTTAACTTTGGATCGGTGCATTTTGATTCTTATGAGGATACAACTTTATTTTTTTTAAAAACCTTTCTTTATTAGAACCTTTAAAAGTAAAAGAAAGAGTGTAATATTAGATAATGTGAGAAAAAAACTTTTTCGTCCATAATTTATAATACAAAGGATAATATTAGAAAAAGTATGCGTACTTTCTATAACCATTGTTATCAAACTTTATCCACACAAATTTTATAAGTTAGTATTTAGAGAAATAATTTATTCTAATATTTGTCGAAGGCATCAATGAGATTTTTCGTAAATAAATAGGAATTAATTATATAAAAGAATTTGATATAATTAAAAAAAAATAAAAAGCATTATATTATGTATGAGTTTTCCCCATTTTAATATTTTCATTTTTTCTTTTACTAATATATAATTTCACCTGCTACTTAAATTCTCAATAATATTTCGCTTAAAATATTATTTTTTATATTATATATTTTTTCCTCGATTCAATGGACTAGTTTATCTTAATTTTATAATTTTGAATTTTTTAATAATTTTGAATTTTTTATGCTATAATTTACTTTTAATGTTTTAAGGTTTATTATTATTTATATTATAAAAAATAATAATTATAATAATAATTTGATTAATAATTATAACTATTCTAATAAATAAATATAATTACAATAAATAGTCAAATTTTTATCATTAATAATAATAATAATAAATTATTATAATGATTACTTATTATTATAATTAGTTTTTTATAATTATTATTAATCTTAATTTTTTTATTTATTTTTTCTTAGAATTTTTTTTTTCATTTTCTCCGATATAATTAATAAGAAGCTGACATTTCTGTCCTTAAAACTAACTTAATCACACATTTTTCATCCATTCTTCTTTCTCGTCTTAAATATATTATTTTGAAAAAACATGACTTTTTTCATAAAAAAATTGTAACTAACTAATCAATCCTAATATTCTAAACCTTATAATATATATTCTGTTATTGAAAAGTAAGAGCATCTCCTTCGGTTAATTAGAGAAATTCTTAAAATTGAAAATTTTTAAATATATATTTTAAAAGAAATATTTAAGTTTACGACAAAATATTTAATAAATCTCTTTTTTTTAATTGTGAATTTTTAAAAAATTATTAAGTTCGAATATGTTTTTAAAATAAATATTAACTTTTTTAAATAACTAAATACTAAAATATTCCATTTGTAATAAAATTGGGAGTAAGTTAAAAATTATTACGTCGGAAAGGTTTTTAAAATGAATATTAACTTTTTTTAAAAATAAGTAAAAAATAAAAAATGTTAGAATTGTATTTTTGTTAATTTAAATAATTTATATACAGTATATAGATACTAATATTGTGCTAATCGCGGTAAAAGTTAGCGATTCGTTAGTTGATCCACTTGAACACGGAATGAACACTAAAACATTTATTCCTGTAATCCCGCAATTGTGTGACGTTAAAGGTGAAACATTATTTTGACCAAAGTATTCATAAAACTAACCACAGAAGTGGAAATTTAAAATTGCGCGGGGTGACCCAATGAAAGAGAGTATTTTGGGCAAAATTGGTTGAAAAATGAATTAAAAGAGTGTTCTTAATTTGAACTTGATTCTCCTCTTTCTGCCACTTGTGTGTGCATTGTCCTGATTTGGGTTACAAAATCTTTTAATTGTCGTTTGAGAAGATATATTCGAGCAACACCCTAAACCCCACCAAGGGTACTTTTCATTGTGTTTATAAAGACCTATCTTGCTTATCTCTTTCCATGCCATCCCTTGACTTAGAGGGTTCTCTAAAGTAGCCATCCTTTTCTGTTGGGGATCAAAGCCAAGCCACCAAATCTTTCATTTTTGTTCTTGGCACCCTATAATAATATATTACCTAGCTTGCTTGCTCAAGATTAATTGCTTTGATTTAGTCACTTTGGATGGCATCATCTTGGACTCCAAGGCAAAACAAACTATTTGAAGAAGCTCTTGCTATATATGACAGGGAAACCCCTGACAAGTGGCAGAATGTGGCAAGAGTCGTGGGAAAATCCGTGGAAGAGGTCAAAAAGCACTTTGAGATCCTCAAAGAAGATGTCAACCGCATTGAGCGTGGACAGATCCCATTACCTAATTACACAGGTATGCCGCCGCTATTTCCAAATGTGAGTGATTGGAACAGAAAAACAAATAAATTTATAGTGCTACGAATTCTGTAAGTTTTTTTAACTTTAACAAGTTACAGAGTGGTGTGAACCTTTTTTTCATCTTTTATTTTTTAAACATGGCAGGTTCTCAATGATCCAGAAATGAGAATGAATGGAGGATTAGCAAACTCAGTAGTGTGGTGTGTTCCTTATAAATAAATCTATCAGCAACTGCAAGTCCTGAAGGACTTTGCTTTGCTATATATGTAAAATGTAAGTTATTTTCTAGATTGTGTTCGAGAATAAGTGACTGTCAAATAAGGAGTTTGCACTGCAAATTACCATGTTCACTCTTTCTCATTTTTTTAAATATTTGCAATGAATATAAATTATTTAAAAATAAGTAAAAACAATTAATATATAATTAATTTAAAGTATGAGGTTCATGAAATGTTGAAAATCTAAATAAATTCATCTCTCTCTCTATATATATATAACATAAAATTATTGTATCGTGTTAATAATAACTCCTTTATAAGCTGTACAAATAATGTATTTTATTAAATTTACAATATAAAATATTTTAATAATAATTTAGGAACATAAATGTCTGTTAAACTTTAAAATATGATAGAGAAAGTTTTAATAGTTTATATTTTGATTCTTAATCAGTAAAAAATAAAAAAGAAATTAATTTTTATATGATGCACTTGGGATATTTATGCCCTTCTACTCGACTGTTTATCGTATAGGAAATTAAAACAAATAATTTGTTAAAAGACTTTTTTCTTATAAATTTAATAAAAAAATTATATAAATGTTATTTGAAATTTATAGTTTATTATTATTGTTATTTTTTTATATATCTTTCAGGTATGTTGAGATATTACTTTTAATCTTACATTAAACTTCCCAATATTATCGTTTACCATTACCTTTTATTTATATATAATCATTACGATTTTATTCTTTAAATACATTGTTAGAACAATATCGTGTTAACAAAATTGAATTGATAGAAAAAACTAAAATATTTATGTGAATAACCATTTATGTTTTCTTAATTGATTTTATAATGCACCACATACATGATGTAATATTATCTACAACTATACAATCTTAGTGTATATAAATTTAATTATGATATATTTTATTCCTATATTTATTTTTCATATTTTCAAACTGTTTATACTCCTAATCAGATACCTACTCCTATTATTTAAATTTTAATTATTACTTTATTATTATTTTTTAAATCAGAAACATAGAACGTCTATTTTTTTCCGAGTGAATTATAAGGTGGTTCCCTATCTCACATTCTTGTTAAATTAATGATAAAATGTTTATCAGTTTGAAAGAGTAAAACTAACGATATGAACATTATTTCCCCTCGTTAATTCACTTTTTCTTTTTCATAATCTTTACACCAAAATAAATTTCATATAAACACTTTTCAAAAGATTTCGGAAAATAATATATTTTCTCTTATTTATTAAAATTTTTAAAAATTAAATATAGAACAATTTAATGAATTATGAAGTTGATTAACACAACCCGAATCATCATTAAATGAAGAGGATCCACTGGGCTAAAAAGCCCACCGCCACGTCCCCGAATCTGTTTCCGTGTTCCGGTGATAAACGTCATCGTTTAAGGGTTTTAATTGTTCTCCACGCAGCGTCCTTCTCAAACTTTTCTTTTCCGTTTCAGTTTAAACCCTAGCGAAGGGTTTAAGCTCGCGCCACATAAAGCTTCTTCATGATCCATTTGGAAGGTGCGTTCTAAGCCATGGCAGCTGCAAGGTTAACCTCATACGTGGCGGTAACATCCGCTGCGGTGGTTTCCATGTCCACGTTCTCCGATCGTGCCTACGCTGACTCTTCGTTCCGATTCCCTTTCTTCTCTTCTTCACCTTCCAATACCCCGTCGCCGCAGAACCAGGCTTCCGACACCAATTCGGAGTCTCCGGCGCCCGAGGAACCTAACAAGTCGGGTTTCGACCCGGAATCGTTAGAAAGAGGAGCCAAAGCTCTCCGTGAAATCAACAGTTCTCCCTACTCAAAGCAGGTTATTTTATTGCTGGTTCTGGAACTCTCTGCATTATTTGTTCAAAATGAGGAATGGCGCATGTTCTTTGCGTCGGGAAGGATTATAGTTTTCTGATTCTTTGTTGTTGTTATGCAGGTGTTTGATTTAATGCGAAAACAGGAGCAAACTCGCCTCGCTGAATTAGACGCTGAGAAAGTTCACTACGAACTTATTCAGTCTCAAGGAGATATTGTAAGTTTAGCGTTAGTTCATGATCATTTCAATTTTTGCCTTGTACGTTGTGCTTTACAATATAGATCAATCTAACCTATCAAAGACTTAGTACAGTCCTCCATAAAGCTTGGACCTACATGCAATATTCAACTAACACTGGGCTGGTTGGATGGTTGGCAATTTTGTCACATTCTATTTCGTTTGCAATTTTCCCGTTTTATACCAAGTTATCACTATATTTTGTATTATTACAGTTTTTTTCATCGTTATTTTCATCCCTGTCGGATTAAAGTGTGATAACAATTATTTAAGGTTTCTGTAAATCTATATATCATCACAGGAAATCATTTTGGTGTACATTTAAAAAAAAAATTATCTTGCTCTGATGTGTCAAATAAATATTATTGCAGGAAAGGCAACGGAAAATGGCTGAAGAACAACGAAATTTAATACAAGAGCAAGCCCAGAGACAGGCCCAGGTGCTGCGGTATGAAGATGAACTGGCAAGGAAAAGAATGCAGGTGTAGTAGACTGAATAAACAATATACTTTTTGTGTAATTTGTGAATTTAAAAAGCTTTGGTAATTACATTCGAATCTAGGAATGTTTTTCTGCCAGATAGATCAAAAAGTCGTGGCTTTGAGAATTAATGTAATTAAAAAATATATGCATGAGGAACGGAGCTTGAGCTTAAACTTTTGGTCAGTAAATCTCTTTTGCTCTTTGGTCCTTGCCACTGGATATACTTTCGCTGGCAAACTTATCTTGTTTTAGTCAGTTGAATATTTTTTTAGAGAATTGTGTGATCTTTATTTTCTCAACAAATTCTGATGTTTACCCCCCCTACCTATCTTGGTGTTTAAAACTCTGTAGCGATAGGATCCTATGCAAATTTAACTTTTTCAGCTTTCAAGTTTTCCTGAGATTAAAATGTTTTACATAGAATGGTTATACATAAGTTGCCATTCGCAGACAGATCATGAAGCCCAAAGGCAACATAATGTTGAATTGGTCAAGATGCAAGAGGAGTCTTCTGTAAGAAAGGAGCGGGCAAGACAGGCTACTGAAGAACAGATTCAATCTCAGCAGCGTCAGACAGAGAGAGAGAGAGCTGAAATAGAAAGAGAAACTATTAGAGTTAAGGCAATGGCTGAGGCCGAAGGCCGAGCCCATGAAGCCAAATTGACTGAGGATCATAACAGGAGAATGCTTATAGAACGATTGCAAGGTGAAAGAGATAAATGGCTTGCTGCAATTAACACAACTTTCAGTCATATTGAAGGTATGCAGCTGATAAGTGCATCTACTGTGTTTAATATAATTTTGGCCTTTATGGGAGGATCATATTTTGTGGATTTTAACTGTCTTGTCTGTGTTGCGCTACTTACTCCTATTTATGGATTAGCTACTATGCAGTTACACTTTTATCGTGTCAATTTCTGTTTTCCTATTGGTAAATGTGAATAATATCAATGCGGATACCAATTTTTGGTTGGTAAGTTCGTAGTAAAGCAATGTGCAGCAGTTGCTATTGTAAACTGAAATGGTTTTAACTTGTTGCTATTGATAATTATGCCAAAGTCCATACACAAGTATAAACTTGCATATTGAATGCACGAAACCAAAATGCATAACACAAGACACATAGTGTCTGCTTCCAAAACATATTTTCTGTACTTTCGGTGACAGAATGGATGTCAACTTGTATTAATATTGCACTCCCTTTGCAACTATGTGAAAATTCTTGACAGTGAAGGTTCCCAGAATTGTTAATCATTTTACCTGGATAAATTTTCAATTATTACAGCCTAGGTTTTTAAGCTCTATACAAGCTTATGTCCTACTCATATCTCGTAGAGTAGCATTCACGGTTATATGATATTATAGAGATCATAGCTGCTTACAAAATGTAAGTACTGCTGTAAATATACTGTTCTGACAGTCAGGTTTTATTATTAAAGATATTTTTGCATGTGTTTAAGAAAATATTGTGATTTTGGAGTTTTTGTTTCTTTTGTTGCCAAGATTTGTGTCACAGCCGAAATGTTACTAGCATGTATTATTCCATCTTACTTCATTTTTTTATCATGGTAACCTTGCTTTTATCAACTGTTTTTGTTGTTAGATGATAAATTGATCTTTGCTTTGAAAATTATTTCAGCTGACCTTTTACAATATGCAGGTGGTCTAAGGGCCTTGTTGACTGATAGGGACAAATTGCTTATGACTGTTGGAGGAGCTACTGCACTAGCTGCAGGAGTATATACAACAAGGTAGATATGCTGTTTTTCTTGATGCATTTGGCTCTAAAATTCTGTTAGATATATACACATTACCATCATCTCATGTATGTCACTATAATAATGTTTGTCAATGTACTTTTAACCATACCAAAGACTTTGTGAAAGTGGTAAAACTGATCGCGAATCAGTTGTATCTAAAATGCATAATCTAGATGTACAATAGTTGTTTTATGTGGTATTGGATGCCAATCAATTGCTTAGTAACTGGACAATAACATCCACATCATCTCTGACAACTATTGATGTTGTAAGTCTGAGATTAAAGGAAAGAGAATAGTAAGTGTTATTTCTGTATCTTATGCTACAGAAGTGATGGCCACTACATAGAATCAATCTAGCAACCTCAGGTCTATTACCAACCCTTCCATTCCCAGCCCTAAGGAACAAAACAGGAGAAAACATGAATTCAAATAAAATCAAGATTTTTCATACTCTGATGCTACATTCTCCCTTTTCAACGATAAGCCACTTCAAACCTTTATTACTATGAAATGTTGTCATGGAAACTCTTGGTGATAATTCACTTAAAACCACTTACAAATTCTTATATGTCTTCCTCCCCAATTTGATTAGAAGACAGGTTCAGTGGGTAGGATCAACTGTTGCTGAATTTGTGTTTTCTGGATAAAATATGCACTGGGTTCTATCCTAATTTTTCAAATCCTTGTTCATCACAATTCTGCATTTTTCTGTCCTTTTCAAATGATATCTGATTGATTATATTGTACTTCCTTTTTCTACAGAGAAGGTGCTAAAGTCACCTGGGGCTACATTAATCGAATTTTAGGGCAGCCGTCACTGATCCGGGAATCATCAATGGAAAACTTTCCAGGATCGAAGATCATTTCTCAAGCCAAAAATAAACTTCTTAATAATAGTAGTTTGGTTGGGGCAGAAAAACCTATTGGGTGTAAAAATGGCATTGGAAATGTAATCCTCCATCCTTCGTTACAGAGAAGAATAGAGCATCTTGCACGTGCAACATCAAATACGAAAGCCCATCAGGCACCATTTCGCAACATGCTTTTTTATGGGCCTCCGGGCACTGGTAAAACGATGGTTGCAAGGGAAATAGCTAGAAGATCGGTATGGTGATTAGTTCTTTAATACACAGTTCTGATTTATATTTGGCTTTGTCTACATTTATATGATGTGTTGCTAAGTTGTTTTTACTGACAATCTGACGGAAGTTTCTGGAATTAGTGTTTGTGATGCATGAACAACTGAATTAAATTAATTATTATCATGCTCAAATTCTGTTTTATATTTATATTACTAGTTGGTGGGTTTGGTTTATGTTGTATACGTTTAAGCATTTTTCGTTAGCTAGCCATGGAGTTTCTTTGGTTAGTATTTTATGGCTCATTATCCTTTCTATTTGCAGAATATTAGAAAGGTATCCTTGACTATTGTTGACTTTCATGTTTGATGTGAAGGGTTTGGATTATGCCATGATGACTGGAGGAGATGTTGCACCTCTGGGCGCTCAGGCTGTTACCAAAATTCATGATATATTTGATTGGGCCAAGAAATCTAGAAAAGGCCTATTGCTTTTTATTGATGAGGCAGATGCTTTCCTTTGCGAGTAAGTTATAGAGTTTAAAATGCATTTTGACTGCTGCTATAAAATATAACTATGTAAATTTCTACCGTGTAGCAGGGTAGCCAAAATTATTTGGGTTTTGTTTAACATGTGAAAAATGTAAATGTTGTATTACAACAGTCTATCTTTATACTTTTATAACAGTTTATCTTTGATTTACTTTGCATTTTTAATTTTGATATTTTAGAATCACGAAGTGTCTTTAACTTGGAGATATTTTTTTATCATTGAGAAAATACACTTATTCGGAGATTAAATACATAGAGGAACCAACCACAGCATTTTATGGATTTTGTGTCTGTATTTGTTTTTACCCTATTGGATATGACTTGGAAGGATTACAATTTTCACCCTCTATTACAGAAACAATGGGTGTGATATGTTCGATAATGATGATCACTTTTTCATGGCAATTTATTGATTACTTTTTACTCAATGCAGGCGTAACAGCTCACACATGAGTGAAGCTCAGCGAAGTGCTCTCAACGCTTTGCTCTTCAGAACTGGTGATCAGTCTCGAGACATAGTACTTGTCCTTGCGACAAACAGACCAGGTGATCTTGACAGTGCAGTTACTGATCGCATTGATGAAGTGATTGAATTTCCGCTTCCAGGAGAGGAGGAGCGTCTAAAGTTATTGAAGCTCTATTTAAACAAATATTTATGTGATGACAATAATGGCTCCAAGGGAGGCTTGTTGCTGAAGAAGCAGCCTCAGAAGATTACTATAAAAGATTTATCCGAAGATGTTTTCAGAGAGGCTGCCAAGAAGACAGAGGGATTTTCTGGGCGTGAAATTGCCAAACTCATGGCCAGCGTCCAAGCTGCTGTCTATGGGCGCCCAGATTGCATCTTGGATTCCCAGTTGTTTAAAGAGATTGTAGATTACAAGGTGGTCGAACATCATCAACGATTAAAACTAACAGCTGAAGGTGGCCAGCCCGGCCAAATATGATTTGTTTGAGCATTAATTTCAATCCACATTGACCTGCTGTGAGTTTTTTCGTTCATGATGTTATGTGTGCCATTATTTGTGCGGCAGATGAAGCAGGTTCGTTAAAAGTACTTCCCTAGACGCATTTTGCGAGCCAAATTTTTGGATTCATTTCGGCTTTATTATCAGGATCCATTCCAACGTCACCTTTCCACTTCATGCTACGGAGCAAGAAGCCAGGAGTTTTTAGAGTAGACAAGTCTAATTATTATATCTTGATTAATAAAATTTTAGGATACGCTCAATATTGTAATTTAAACGGCAGATTTTATGAATATGATTTCATTCTAATTCCATTGAAGTTTCATCAAAAGTTAGTATGCTAAATAATTATTTATTTTTGCTTTGATATAATAATTATCCTTATACGGTTTACAATCAAACTTATTTATGTATATCGGGGGAAAAATTAACATCAAACTTCTTTTCGTACATTTCAGGGAACTTTGCATTTATTTGTATTTAATATTTTATTAATTGTTTTTATATCTGTAAATGTATAGTGTAAATAGGGAATTTACGAATTTAGCATCCTTGCCTTTCATATATTTCGCTTATCGAGTTAAAATTATGGCTCAATGTATATCAGGTTTGGTTGTGTTTTTATTTCAAATCATTATAATTTCCTATCGACATGTGATTTAATTGATAAAGTTAGAAAAGAAATATAAAAGTTGAGATTTATGAAAATTCTAATTTCTATTTTTAAATTAAGTAATATTAACATCTGTTATCGGGAATTCTGGTGGCCTAGTTTTATTTAAGAGATTTTATTTTGAAAACCCTTTTCTACAAATATCTATTCTACCACTTTCATTTCTCTTACATATCTTATTATAATATTATTATTTATTATTATTTTATTCTTATTTAATGGTTATAGAATGAAACCTTATTGGATGTCAAAATATCACCACCCTTTATTTAATTCTTCCTCGGCCAGTTTTTGCTGCAACTAAAAGTTATAGTTTCTTCCACTTTCGTTTCGGAAAATTGTTTTGGAAAATGGGTGCTTGAGTTGTTGATATCACGCTGCATTATTTCTTTATAGTTTCTTGCTAATTTGTTTTGACAAATAGGAAATAGGTTTCCTTTCATAACAACGATCATTCAGGCACAAATGTCTTTGATTTGGGCATTTTTTATAACTTAATACATTGAGCATTAATCTCTTCAGACTGTATACTTGTATTTTGTTCAGAATAGAGTTGAAAGAAAAGCAAATATAAAAGCTGCGGCCTGTAGTTATTTCCTAAGGATAGAAAGCGTGCAAAATTTGTTATATATATATATATTTTTTTAATTAACGTCTTATAATGATTAAATTGAGGTCTCATTTAATCAAATCTGGAGTTCCATTCTCGGTTTAGGTTGAGAGTCGTAACTGAATAATTAATATTAGAGTTTAGAACACTATCCAAAAATTTGCTCTTTTAACTAATTATTTATGTGAATTTTTTTTATGGTGCACTTGATAGGGGGAAAAAATTGGTAAAACGAAAATTAAAAACTAAAAGGAATAGAAGTAAACAAAAAATAAAACAATTCAGAAGACAAGATATGCACGAAAAGGAAAAGGTCGCAAGATACAAACACTTTATGGACATTCATTAAAAATATCTGTATGGACAAGTGTGATTGGCAGAACCCCATTCTCTTTGGGCCAGTTTTTTCTTTTTCCTCTCTAGGGTCGCAAGTGTAACTGATATGACATTTCTCCGATAAGATATATAAGATTATCATGGTGTGGTGTTATTGGTGAAAATTTTTGGTTTTCTTTTTATTTTTTCACAGACTAGGTTTTACTTAATTTTCAATTATCCTAAACTGTTTTTATTTAGGTTAGTAAATAAAAATTTTCAATTAAAATATATAAAACGATAAGTTTAAGTACGGTGGAAAATAAATTTAAAAACATACAAACTACTCAAAAGAAATAGTTCTTTTTATATTTTTTATTAAGAGACTTGAGAATATAAAAATCGATAAAATAAAGAAAATAGTAAAAGATGTCAATACGAAAAAGTAATACATAATTTTAAATTGTACCATAGTAGATTACCAATGAATTGAAATAACTTTTTCGAAATACTTGAAAGGTAAATAAATAAAGGAACGAACAATACGAACTTAAATTGCATGTAAATAAATTAACAGTAAAAGTAAAGAAAGTGGTAAAAGATGTTGATAAAAGCGGAAATCCAGATTGTCAGAAATTCTATGATCGTCGTGATTCTCCAATAGACTTTACAAGGAATTTCTGATATCCCCGAAAATCCCCTTCCTTCTTCAAGTTTGTTCTATTTATAATCTTATTTAACATAACCCCCTAAGAACGGTTTAGAAACTGCTACCCCATGTTCCCATGCGCAAAATAACTACTTTTCTCGATTTCGACCCCAGATATGGAGTACTTTGGAATGTTTGACCACCTAAGAACGGTTTAAAAACCGTTACCACATATTCCCATGTGCAAGATAATTGTTTCCGTCGATTTCAACTCCAAACATCGAATATTTGAATTTTCCCTCAAACTTACCACTCGATACATATTATCGATTTTTTACTCTCATTCATATTCATCGAATTTCCTCTATCCTCTTTCGATTCATATCTCAATTTATCTACTTTCCAATCTATATTTCGATTTATCCACTTTTCGATTTATATCTCAATTTTTTTCCAACACATTATCATCAAAATTCTTCTATCCACTTTCTATTCATATCTCAATTTTCCAAAAACATTATGATCGAATTTCTTCTACCACTTCTCTATATATTTGCCAATTTGATTGTTTAGACTAATAATTCAATGTTACTGATTAAATTAAAATAATTACATACCAATTCATCCATATCGTTCATGTTATTTTATCTACACAACCTAGTTCACACTGGTTCTTGTCACAGGCCTTTAGAACAAAAAAAGAAAAAAAAGAGAGAGAAATTCACCGATATAAAAGTTTTCCACAAAAGTTATACTCACAAGGAGATAAGATAGCTTATGTGACATAAAGATAAAAGGAAAAAAAATAGTAGCGTGAATTTACTGATTACATTAATGAGTGATTAAAAAAGTGATGGTGATATTTCATGTTATGTAACCCAAATCCTAGCATGTAACAAAGTCTTTGTATGAATCAAATTTCCACAAGGTGGAGCAAAACCCGTTAATGCCATCAACGTTGGAGCAAAACGCGGGCCTTGCGGGTCCACCCCAACACTCCACGTTCCTTCAACACGTGTCCAAAAGCTGGCATCTCTACTCTCTCACCACCCTCTAAATTCTGCCACGTTTCTCCCAAGCACCACGTGGAGTTCATGCTGCACTACATATTTATATATATAGCCACCTTATCTTTCGTTCTATTCTCACATCTACACGGTCAAGGAAAAGAAAATCGTTTTCGTCCAGAAGAGAAAGAGAGCGGAAAATGGGAAGCACAAAGCTCCTGTTGTTGTCGATGGTGTTTCTTGCAGTGTGTGCTGGGACATGCAGGCCTTTGGGTGATGATGTGGTTGAAGACGCCAAATCCAAAGCAGAGGACGCAAAGAAGTTTGCCGCAGGAATGATGCGTGATACCGAGGAAGGGACCTGGTCTTTCTCTGATTGGGCTCAAGACATGTTCTCTAAGTAATGTCCTCTCTCGCTATTCTTCAATCTAATACAGTTTCCTTCTCCACCCTCTTATCATATATATTTATTTCAATCTTATTTCATTTTATTTCAGTTATATATATATATCCAGCATGCATGTTCCGTTTTATAACTTATACTGACACCAGTTTCAACAGGAGAAAAAGATGTTATTATTATGTTGCATATCAGCATATTAGAGGTTTTCATATCTGAGAAAGTTTTGAATTAAGATTGTTCATAGTTTTGAATATGATTATCTCTGAAGAGCATGTAGAGAAAAAAAAGAAGACTAATCGTATAATAATCATGTTAATTTGTAAGCATGTCAAGTGGTAGATGTCAATGAGATTGATGTGGGAAACTTGAGCAAATCTTTTCCCATGAATGCTACCGCTTCTCGTGCTTAGTATATAACGGGTATTTTGCTTTGTAATCTGTAACTTGCGTTCTGGTGCTTTTTAGGCCAAATTAATCTTAAATGTTGTCGTTTTGTTCACTAGTTTGAATTATTGTGGCAGAAATTTCGGAGAGGATAAATCGACTCAAAACATGAAGTATAATGTTGAAGATGTTGCCTCAATGACCGCAGACACAGTGAAATCTGCAGCATCAGGTAACAGTTGTTCATTCATTGCCACTCTATCTCTTGCATAAACGCCTATCGCTTAAATTTTGGTATCAAATTAAAAAATGTAGTATCTTTTTTGTTTGTAGGAGCGTCGGACTATGCTTCTGAAAAGGCTACGGATGCTAAGGAAGCAATTTCAGGGGCCATGGCACAAGGAAAGGAGAAATTGTATGACGCTTATGATGGAAACGCCAAGGTCATAAAAATGCCAACAGATATTAATAATGCAAAAGACAGACTGGGAGAAACCGTGGGTCAAGCCAGAGAAAGAATGGGAGATGCCTACGACGATGCTGTGCAAAAAATGCAGATGGCTTCAGAGAAGGCTTCTGGTGTGGCTCACAACGCCAAAGATAACATGGATGAGTCCATAGAATATGGAAGAGATAGAGCAGTCAATGCCTATGACGAAGGTAAGCAGAAAATGAACATGGCATCAGAGAAATTCTACGAAGCCAAAGACAAAGCAAGTGACGTTTATGTCGAAGCTAGTGATAAAGTGAAAGAAGCAATGGACTGTGGAATGAATATGGCTGCTGATAAGGCCAATGATGCTAAAGATAACATAGGCGTGGCAAATGAATATGGAAGGGACAAAGTAGCCGAAACTTTTGACCAGATTAAACGTGAAGTGGAGGAAGCATACGCGTCGGCAAAGAATACAATTCCTGAAGAGGCAAAGGCTAAGTACGAGGCTGCAAAGGAGAAGGTTTCAGATGCCGCAGGGGATCTTGGAGCTAAGATGAGGAACACCCCAAACCAATAAACATGTGGTTAGTTTACATAAAAAAACCTCTCTTGGTTTTAAGCTCTTGCTGCCACAAGTTAATGTGTCCAGGGTACATGATTTTGTGTGTGTTTTTTCTTTAGATGCAGAAACACTTATTAGTTATTACTTGATAGACATTATGAAAACCGAACACAACTCTATTTTCCCTAATGATAGGAGAAAGCCTGAAAGACCCCACAGATAGGTTCTTCTCTGATATATCACCATGCCAGGTAGATTCATATACAAGGTGCTGTCCCATAATGCTGTAGGGACTATATTTGTAGCTCTTAGTAGGCTATGAATCTGTAATTATAATATTTTGCAGTTAGTGGATCCTCAGACAAATGATACAAATTGTTGGGCCCTTTACTAACTTGCGTAGTTTGATATTTTTGCTACAAGAAGAGATCATGAACATCTAAAAGGTGCATGGTTTAATAAAGGTAATCCCCTCTTTTTAATGAGTATATTTCTTCTGCATTTTCTTAGTGGTTTTCTTTATGGTGGTCCATAACTCAAAATGCCACTCCATTAGTCATTTTCTCACCAATACCAATTAAACACAGACAAACTTTATAATTTAACCCAGCAACTTTTGGCCCAAAACACATTACTACAAGTTGGAAAGTATCCTATTGAATGGGAACATCAACTTGCACATCTCCTTGCACCAAGCATGGGAATGATATCTAGCCACAGCATATTATTACATATACAAGAAATTCCTTTTGTATCTTACTGTAAGCTCCAAATCATGTGACAATAAGTTTAGTCTACGCCGTTGGATAAATCGTACGTGTGGCAAATTGGTAGGAACACAATTTGTACTATGTTGTGCGAAGTGCGTTGTTTATAGTCCTAGCTGCTTGTGGAGGTACACCAAAATTTGAGCACTTTTGAGAATAATGAGGAGAAACAGGTGCATGACAAATCCTTTCACCATTGATTGTAGTTTTCCATATATATATATATATATATATATATATATATATATATATATATTATACTCGCCACGAATATTGCGCTTAAAGCAAATCCTTTTCACTGCTATTTTTTAACCCTTAACCTCAGACATTTACACTTGTCACTGATTTTTTATTCTTCATGGTTTATATTCTTGTTATCGTCGTCTTGCTTCTGTTTCTGTGCAGTGGCATAATATTTGACAATTCCAGTACGGGGTTTAATGGTAGTAATTCTTTGTTTGAATTTTCTTAGTTCAATTATTCAGTGTAGCCTATAGAAATTTCAGTTAGATCAATGAAAAATGCATGTTATCACACGTTGCTTGGAAGGGCAGAAATGGAGAATGCATAAATCAAACTGCAACCATGAAATTAGTTTGTGCAGACGTGAGGGCAAGTACATTAACAAGAACAATTACCCTCTTAATTAATTAAAAATTACGTTAAATATGATTGTAAAATATTGTAATTATGTGACAATCTAGAATTGAATAACAATTACATATTTATTGTATTATAACTGATCAAATACCGGTTCTCCACGAAGATATAGCTTAAAATTTTTCTTCCGTAGGAAAAAAATCTGAAGATTGTTCGTCTCGATGTGTCACCAGTAAACTTAGGAACGGTGGAGCCAGTTTAAAATTAAAAGCCATTTTATGCAAGAAATACAATATAAAATGTATCTCTAGGATTAGGAATACATATTATGCATGAAAATAAAATCTATATATATAGAGGGTTTCACCAAAATAAATAAAAAAAGTTTCAGATATCTCAAATTAGGGCATCAATTCATTCGATATATGCTTTAATATCATGTCCATCCTAGGATTGAATTTCATGGGAAATTAATGGTGACTATGTTGCCCATTATCATCAACTTACTTTGCAAGGTAATCCGTTCTTTGAAACCGTAAACAAAGGGGAAGAGAATAGCCTTTTCATTTTCATTCTCTTCATCTTCTGGATGTTAAAATCCAAAACCAATGCTCGTAGTGCATTATTCTTAAGTAGTAGAAACTGGTTTCCTTTTAGTGCGAAGTAACTTTACTTTCATCGTGTGCGTGGCTAATATCATTGACAAGTACGAGTTGAAGAGGGAGGAAAAAAAAAAGAGCAGCTGAGGGGTGAAATAAATTTGTACAATCCAACCCTTCTCCTCCTTGTTTATTTGTCATCATTTGGCTACATCTTCCTGCTTCATTCGCGTAGAGACAATATAATATACACATTATACATATTATTATGAAAAAGGCAATTTGAGAAAGAAACGGGTATTGTCTGCTAATTCATGTGTCGGCCGGTGTGCTATGTATTCAATGACTGTGAGAGGACAAAATTGTGGTTGGGTCATGACCCATGAGTGTGCATCCTATTTTCTCCAAAGCCTTTCTACATTGATTAGCAAAGAAGTGAATAGGTTCACGAACCAACACATGAATGATTTAAAATGGAAATTTTCGTCATAGTGTTATGCATGAAATATTGTTACAGCCAGCTAGACTAAGTACCTCATCACAAACAACGTATACCAATATCATATCCTACTTCACCACATCGACCAAAAGTCATCCTCGTCTCTTTTCTTCTTTACCCTTTTTAATTTCTCTCTCTAGAGTCTTGCCCCCATGGTGAAAAATGGTTACGCCAAAAGAGAGAAAGAGGTAAGAAATTGAGAATTTATCCGTACATGTTTTTCTGCACCAAAAAAATCAGTGCAAATTGTCTTTGCTGCCTATGTCCATATGAAGGAGCACAAAACAAAGTGTGTTGATTAATAAAGTGCATACATACGAGAAAATGAGGAATTAAAATTGGAAGTTATAGAGCTGCTGTCAATTTAATGTATCTATGTAGCTACAGCTAGCTAGCTTCCTCTCCTTGAATAAGATATATGCACAGCTAAATCTACGATTATTCACTTAAAAATTAATCTGATGTCTTCTTTTTTGTTTTTATTTCTTTCCAAACAAGATGGAAGACAAGTGATCTAGAAAAGAAGGAGAGTGTAGGCTAGGCTTACATTGGCTGCTTCTTACTACTTGTTTGCTTGTTATTATGCATCCAAACCTTGAAAACCTGTCTCTTGACACCCACTTGAGAACAAAACTGTTGTACCTCCTGCTCATTATGTTTCTGGATCTTCCAACCGATCTTGTCAGCAAACTCCATCATCCTATCCTTCTGGTTTTGAGAGAACTTAGTCCTAAACCTCTTCTTGGAAGAGAGTGGTGCCTGCACTGATAACTGTGCTCCTCCAATGTTGGACTGGAACATGTTGAGATCTTCACTTGAGGACTCAGCTGGGCCTCCAAAGGCCATCATCACTGGGGGGACCAAACTTGGTGTACCACTAGTGCCAACCAATCTATGATGGAGGGAGGAAGAAGAGGGTGTAGGGTAGTGAAGGTGTCCATTGTGCTTGTTGGGGTAGTAGCCGGGATAATTGGGAGCATGGTGTGGTTGTGGTAGTGGTAGTGGTAGTTGTGGCTGTAACTCTCCATCAATCTCTTTCCTGTGGAAGTTGCGGTGGCACTCACACGCGGCGCATCTTAGTGATTCCGGCGTACCTTCTTCTCCACTTGCCATGAACTCTCCACAGCCATCCACCACGTGGCTCCCCATGCTTGCCGCGTGGTTCCGAAGACATTCTCGGTACCTGATCGACGGGGTCGAGGTTGAGTTTGCTGTTGCCGCTGCTATTGTTGTTCTTTGAGGGTGTGCAGTTCTTAGGGGATTCGGTGTGGGAGCAATTGGGGTGCCTAGATCTGGATCTGATGTGAGTCTATGAGGTTGACGAGGTGCAAGAGGAGGAGGTGGTGGTGGCGGATAGAGATTATGGTGAGATGGGTCGTTGAAGATTAATGTGTGAGTTTGGTGAGGTGGTTGATGAAGTTGATCATGATCATGATCAGTGCTACTTCTTTCACCAACAGTTGGAGAAGAGAGCTTGGAAGAGGAAGAAGAAGAATCTCGGTTGGGAAGGTTGTAACCTAAAGTTGTTGGTATCTCTATTTCCTTATCTTGGCCTCTCATTTCCATCAAACTTTGCTTTCTGTGGTGTCCAAGATCTATCTAGCTACGTCTGATCTCAACCCTCTGTGCTCTCTCTAATTATGACAAGCTGTAATCATCATCATCATCTTCGTGATTTTTTGCTTTAATTATGCTTGTGGATCTTCCTGTAGCCTCCTCAACCCTAATTCATATTATACCATCTAATCCAAGATCAGACTCAACCAAAGACATAATTACTAGCACGCCCACAATTATTCTTTCCTTATTCTGATTTTGACGTTCTGGGTGCTAATCCCACCAACCAATTTTCACTAATCAATCCTATTCTCAGAAGTGAATGAGTGATTTAACTGTATATATAGCTCCACTATAGCGATGGAAGGAATAGTTTTATTATTATTTCGTTTATATAATAGGGGAAGAAAACAAAGAGAAAAGGATAAAAAACTTTGGTAGAAAAAACTTAGTGAAATGAGACTACAAGCGGGGTCCCTAGGAGACCCAAACAATATAAAACTCACCTCTGCAGGCTACAGAGACTTGAGGAATAGAAGTAGAAAGCTTAATTGCACCAGCAACACAACACAAAACAACAGTTAAGATTGATTAAAAAATAAAGAGATGTGGGATGTTATTTGTTAATGTTGGATTAGAGAAAGTGGTGTGGGAAAGTAGGTGTTAAGGTGTGGGAGGGGAAGAGGGCCTAGAGGGGTTTTGTTTCCTACCAGCCATCCAGCCCCATAAAAACCAAGTAGGAAAGGAACAGGGGAAGAGGTTGTTTTGAGCTCAGAAGGAGTGGTGACTGGTACAGTAGTACTGCAAGAATTTGTCTTGCAGAACAACCGACAAGGTCATGTTGGTCCTCTCCCACAGCCTGCACCCTGGTCCAGTTTTTAATTATTGCCCTTCTCACTCACTCTCTCCAACACCCTTCAAATGAATGTGTCCCAAACCAGTATATTCGTACAAATTAAAGGGAGAGAAAGCAATTAAGGAGAGAAGAGACATCCTACAATTAGCCTTAAATACACAAGTTTATAGAGTAACAAGACATGCAAATGATAGCCATAACCCAGATTAAAATAAGATAATTTATGAAAGATAATCATGAGTAGAATCCAAGATGAAGTGTTTCTCTTTAGATGATGTGAGGAAATTAAAGGGTGTGTGTGAATGCTTGCTGGGCCACTCCTACACACACATCCCTTGTCTTGTTATCGTGTGTCAGATTCTCTCTCTCCTCAAGGCTCTTTGTGTTGTGTTGGTGACTTTGTGCGCCTGCTGCTGCATTATCTGCAACCCACTATTTCTTTGGACCAATGCCTTACTTTTCTTACCACCTTGCTTCTTTCACCATGCAATTGATGCCTTATTTGCTACCTTTGTTAGCATCTTCTTTCACTTTTCTCTTTCAGGCATCAATTTGTGCTTGTTTACTTTCTAGTACACACACACTCGCGTTGCTAGTGCCATCAAAAAGTCACGCTCAAACCGAGCAAATCTATGCATTATTCACTTTTTCCTCCTGCCAACCATCCTTTATTTCATATCACTCATCCTCATGGTTAAAATGTTTTTACTTTATCTTAAGTTTCAAACCATGGTTTTAGGCAAGAAATTTTAAAAAAATAATTAATTAATTTCTAGTGTAATACATATTTTCAACATGATTGATTATGTAAACCATCAAACTTGGTTTGAATTTGTGGGTTTTAAAGTAGGAGAGAGAAATAAAACAATAAATATTGGTATTTAATTTATCTATAAACACATTTTTTTAAATATTTCTTCTTATGACTCGAGTCCACCAGATATTATTTTTAAATTGATACCGAGTTTTTTTAAATACCTATTTAAAATTGTAAATATTGAAAAATCGCATCTTTTATAAGTGGATATCAAAACTAATATTTTTTATTTATAATCAAAGAAAATAATTCTTGATTACTTCTCAAAACTTGATAAGAGAAGTTGAATTTTGATTGTTTTTTCTGTATATATGATTATCTGTGGCGTTGAGTAATTGGAGCTAAAGTTTTGTGTTTTGTTTTTTGGTCCAAGTCAGTTTAAAATAATTTTCTATTTCCTTAATAATAAACAGTTTTTTTTTTTTTGGCAATCACTAATTCAATATAGAGTTAATTATTTTTTAAAGTTTCCTACAAAAATGGACCTTTTTGAATTCTAATTAGACGTCATGAAATCCACTGAGTGAACTGGAATAAGAAAAAAAGCTGTCAATTTATTGATCTTAGGAGATGCTATTAGATTTTGTTTATATTTTATAATAATTTTTTTAAGGTTTATCACGGTATTTTAAATTATAGTTTTTCAAAGCATAAAATAAGTTTATTCGAACAAAAATATTGATAATTTTTTTTTCAAAAAAAAAAACGACAAGGCGTAGTTTTGCAGATAAAGTGATCTAAAAAAGAAAATAACTCATGGAACTCTATGCAATTTATTATATATTAATATGTTTAAGTTAACTTATGTCATATTAAGCATAATTAATCCAGATTGGAAACTTTAATTTCTAGTGATTATTATATTTAGATATCTTTTAATAAAAACAAAAAACAGGTCAATCTAAAATTTTGACAAGTCCTTCTCATTGCCTCAAATAACATACAATCCTATCTTATTTTATGAAAGTCAAGTTTTTTTATCTATCTTTTTTCTTCTTTATTTTATTTTTTTCCATTACCCCACTTGCTATATTTATAATTAAATTCTTTTTTTTCCCTCAAATATCCCTTTCTCCCCAAGATGTATAGATTTCGAAAGATTGAAAAAATCTTTTTGGAATAACATGATGACATTGCATGCCATGCCAAACTTTGATGAGAGATAAAAGAGTACGTGTTTTTTCTTATCATTGATTTGAAAGTCATCATATATAGAATCTATGGCAGAGAAGTAAAGTTATTATTATAATTATTATAATAATAATAATAATAATTATTATTATTATTATTATTATTATTATTATTATTTTTAATGTGAAGAATGTATCTCTAACCTTTTCCATGCACATAAGCATAAAATGAATATAATATCACGTAACATCACCTCAAACACGTAGGAATCATATCTTATCGTACTTGTTTAAATAAAAAGGAATTACGGAACTTAAATAATTGTCACTTCTCAAAAAGAGTATCTAACCACTTGTCCAATTAATTAAAAATAAAACAATATTTTTTCTTACATTTTTTTATGCAAGACGGAACTTAATAAAAACTATTACATAAAAAAACAAAAGATTGTTGCTTTTATTTAATGTGTTATATATACATATAAAAGTAAAGTTATTAATCTTGGGGAGTATCGTGAAATATAAGAAGAAATGAAATTATATTAAGTGATAACTAAGTACGTCTATTTCATCAATAATATAACTTTAAAAAGTTTACAAATGAAAATTTAATATTTAAAATACGAGAAATTAAATAGAAGAATATTTATTATTAAGTGGAATAATAACATGCTATGTAGACAAATTTTGAAGGGACAAAGACAAAAAAAATCGTAATTTTCTATCATTTGGTGCAACTAGATAGAGGAAAGAAGGGAGTAATGTAGGTCGACTTAAATTTCACGTGCTTATCTAGTTTTCATGGAAGATGAAGAAAAAAAAGACAGAACAAAAATTCTATATTTTTTTCCTTTATATTCTCTCTTACCCATAAAAAATTATAATTTCATACTCTAGATATTTTAATTCTATATTTTTTCTTTTACTTCTATTTTTCTTTTCTAAATTCCTTAAAGAAATGGGAAGGTTGGAATGCACCAACCCAAAGCTTGACCTGTAGGTTTGGATTTGTAAATAGGTTTGGTGTAGTTTTTAAGGAAGAATTTATGTGTTTCTAGTGGTCTCAACTTGATTTAGTTTTATTCCTTTTAAAGTTCAATTTTTTTAACATTTTAAATTGATAATAAAAAAAGATTAATAAAAAACTTGTTTTTATTTTAGTTCCTATAATACTTTCTTTATATTTGTCCCTCGAAAATTTAAACTAATAATTTTAGTCCTTATAAAATGAAAAGAAAAATTAGCTTTGTTCCTATAAAATAATTTTTCTTTATTTTTACTCCCTAAAAAATTTGAAAGTGACATTTTTTGATATATAAAATTCATTTTAAGGTAAATAAATAACATTTAAACCAAATATTTATCATATTAATTATATATTTTATAACTATTATATTTAAGCGTCGTATAAGTAGTTTAAAAATTAATTTATCTTACCTATATTGCTCTCATTAATTAGTTGAAACTTCTCGAAGAGATAAAGGACAAGTTATTCCATTACCCATAACAAATTTCCACTTTGGTAAAAAATTTTATATTCTTCACTATCTTTATTACATGCTCCGATCATAATTCTAACAAAATCTTAGTAAAAAAATTGCTAGAGTTTAAAGATAATAGAAATCTAAAAGTATGCTAGATTTAAGTTTGTGAAAATAAATTATTTATTTTTCTGATAAAAAAATTTTAATTTAACAAACTATATTTTGTCTTTTATATATTTTACAGCTTCATTCTCTATTGTTATAAAAGAATATATCTTGCAAAGAGTAAATGAGATTTGGCAAAGACAAAGCAAAAGGCAAAATCTTTTTTTTTTTTCAGATCAAGAAAAAACTCAGGATAAAAACAATAGTTAACGTTAAACAGAACTACCAACAACATATATGTTTGTATGAAAAATATTATATAACTGTTAGTATCAAATCGAGAAAAGCGATCGAAATCGAAAGAAAGAAAAGCGAGAAAATATGACTGATTGACAAATCGATAAGATAGACAAAAAACCATTTGATGTCTAATTAGAAGTACGTAGCACATAACATCGAGAAGTACAATCGAGAATCGAGTGAAAGATAGCCAAATGCCTATTGTCGAATATAAACTAAGAAATTAGAGTTATATGAGGTCAAGGTTAAAAAAGGAACCGTAAGCAATTTGGAGTTCTTGAAAACACAAAATCGAAAGTGAAGAAAGTCAACCTGCGTGGACATCGAAACTTTGGTCAAACCGTGAAAAGAAGAATAGTCAAACGCACATATAGGAAGCAGTTTCTAAACCATAATAGAAGTCGAAGATCGTGAGAACGTGGGAAACTGTAGAAGATAAACTGCAACATGCACGTAGAACGTGGTAGCAGTTTTGTTAACTACCCCTGGAAGGCTTGAATGATGCCCTATAAATAGAGCAAAGGAGGAAGGAACAGGGGGTGGAAATTGGCAGAGAACAAGATTAGTAGTGAAAAAGTCTACCGGAGAAATGACGAACACCATGAAGCTTCTGACAATCTGGGTTTCCATGCTCATGGAGTACCTTTATCGCTTTCTTTATTTTCCTTGGTAATTTATTTTGATGCAATTTATATTCAGCAATTTTATGTTTCTGTATTTTCGATTCTTCGTCATTTCGATTTAATGCAAGTTAAGTTTCCGTATTTAAATCCCTTGGTCATTTTTGCAATTTTTGATTCCCACTCATTTATCGCACCTTTGATTTACTGTCCTTTACATTTCCTGCAAATTCGATTTCTCGGTATTTACATTGTTGCTGTTTCGATTCCCTGTCTTTTACACTTAAAGCAAATTTAAGATTTTCGTAGTTTACGTTTCTTTGCAGTCTAAGTTTCAGCACTGTCTTTCGATTCCATATATTTCCTGTTTTCTTTACTTCGAGTATTCTTAATACAAAACACCAAAAATAGTACCTTTGAAATCGGATAAAATTCGATCCTCATACACATTTCGATTGAAAATTAATTTGCTAGCCTAAGCAAAAAGAACTTACGTGGTAGAATTTTGATTAGGATCAAAATATCTTAGGAGTCGAAATCGATCGAAATTCCACCAGAAACAAATTGGCGCGCCAGGTAGGGGAACTTGTGTTGAAAAACACAAAATTGGTTAGTTCGAAAGTGTATGAGATTAAGGAGTGGGAGAGTTATAAGAATGAGCCAGAATTCATCAAATAACCAGAGTAACAGTGAGGGTCTAAGTGGTGTGCCTCCGCCAAATACTGGGGGGCAAGGGCACAATGGGAGTATGCCTGTAATATCGACAACTACGAGCATGTCGATACCTGTGAGTAATGAACAAAATTCAAGCACAATAGCAAACACCCAAGTAGGATCTAGTACAGTGGCACCGAATAATACACAAAATATGGGAAACCCCACAACAACATATGCAGGGCCATATACGAGTGTAAGACTGCCTGGTTTTTCGCTCAATAATATGAATGGGGCCGGTATTTCATCGATACATAGAATTTCGAGATATAACTTAGGAATGCCTCAAACACTAGGTATGCCGCAAAACTTTGGAGTCCCTCCAAATTTAGGGGCATCTCAAAACTTAACAATCCCCCAGAATTCAGGGAGTGGACAGAATTCAGGCACACAACAGACACCTCCAAATCTAGATTATAGAGGAAACTTGGATCATGGGAGATACGCATTTGATAGAGACTATCACCGGTCTAATCTTGAGACTCTCGATAATACTTGTACTGGAGTCTCCAGTAACTCATTAGAAATACTTAGGCAACAAATGGACGAGAGCAACTTTGAAATGGTAAATATGTTATCACAACAGTTGACTACAGTCTTAAATCCATTAGTTCAAAACACTACTGCTAGTTTCGAGATATTAGCAGATCAAATGTCACGTATCGGAGATGCATTGGCAATACCTCGACAAACAAGGGTAGAAAATCATGTTAACCAGAATGCTAACATTAATTCCCCATATCTATGGAGGAGAAATCGGAACAATGATCAACAAATAGGGTATGAATATCAACATGGGAGAAATGATATTTATGGAAATATGAATGAGGGATTTCAAAACATGTATAATCAAAACAACATGCAAAATAATCACATGTTAGGACAAATGATGAATTTCCAAGGGATAGAATTTAGACCACCCAACCAAACATACTTTGTGTCTCCTTTTCCAAATACGATTCTCGAGACGGAATTACCTCGAGGATACAAAATACCTAAATTCACCAAATTTGCTGGAGAAGTTGGTGAATCAACTATCGAGCATGTAGCTCGATATCAGATCGAATGTGGAGATCTCGCGATGAGTGAAGAATTAAAAATGAAATATTTCCCTAGTTCCTTGACTAAGAATGCTTTTACTTGGTTTACTTCGTTGCCACCCAATTAGATATATAATTGGCTGCAACTGGAAAGAAATTTTCATGAGCAATTCTTTAGAGGAGAAACTCAAGTAAGTCTCATCGACCTGATGAATATAAAAAGATACAATCATGAAAGCATAGATGATTATTTGAATCGATTTAGAAAAATGAAATCGAGATGCTTTACTCAAATTCCTGAATATGAATTAGTCAGAATGGCCTCTGCAGGCTTAGAATTTTCGATTAGGAAAAAGTTAGTCAATTTACCATTAAATGACATGGCTCAGTTAGCTGATAAAGTGAGAAGAGTAGAACAAATTGAATATGAAAAACAAATATATAAGAAATTTGAGAAACCGATGAAGAAAGAAAGAATAGCATATATAAATGATGTGTATGAAACAGATCCCACGACAGAAAATGATGTGGAAAAGACTGTCGATGAGAAAGTAAATATAGCAGAGCTCAAAGTAGGAGCTCCATATATCTGTAAATTACTACAGAAAAATGAAGTAAAAGACAAAATGACAAATCGAACATATACTTTTGATGTAACAAAGGCCGATAAAATCTTCGATATTTTATTGAAAGATAAACAGATTAAATTGAGTGATGATCATAAACTGCCCTCTGCAGAACAAAGGAATGGTCGAAAATATTGCAAATTTCATAATATTTATGGACATTGGACTAACAATTGCATACATTTCAGGAACACGATCCAAGATGCGATCGACCAAAGAAGGCTGAAGTTCGAAGAAATGACAATGAAAGTCGACACGAGTCCCTTCGAGGCTCAAGTAGGATACCTCGAATCCCAAACAACCATGACTGAGGATGTCCGATTGACAAATTTGGCCTTTATAGGCATGATCGATGTTACTGAAGACATTGATCCCAAACATGTTAAGATGGATGTATCTGAGGAAGATATGGAATTTGACCTGAGCGAATTCGAGAAGGAGTTCGAAAAGGAGATCTACCCTCGATCAGGAGATTCCCTTATTGAGTTTTTGAATAGAAAGAAAGAAAAAGACGAAAATGTGTCGTTATGCTCACGATGCAGTGCGGTGTTCGATAAATCGGCTGCTAAAACCTTCAGATTAGAACAGATAAAGAAGATCGAGAGCCAAAATAAAAGGAAAAATAACAAAGTGGATCAAACGGCCCGACCAACGATCGAAGAAAGTCAACAGAAATCCGTTGGTTCTGGTGTTAGCGGAAATCAAAGGCAATGGGTCAGAAGAGAGATGTATCCTTCTCGAGGAGGAAGAGGCAGACTTCAGAGCAATGATGTCTTCGAGAGATTGTCATACGATGAAGGATCGAACATTGGATTTCCAACATTCCAAAGGAGATTCCGAGGAAGGCCCTGGAGAAGAGGAGGAAGGATCCCTTATTGGAATAATTATAGAAACTTTAAAGAGAATATTGTGCCGATGGAGAGTCAATATGCAAGAGAATTTTTCGATGATAAGAATGAGGGTACTTGGGATGAACATCAAATCGGGGTAATATCAATTCTACCCGCGGAATATGTTAGCGAATACAAAGAATACCAAGAACAAAGAGATGCCAAGCGGGAAGATGATTTCTATTCGGAAAGCATAAGGCCAAAGATAACATGGGTAACACAAACCTCATGTGAAGTTCCTCATAGAAACGCTACTTTTATTGATCCCCCATCTGAGGAAATGAGGTTCCACCTGAAACCATTATTACTGAATATCGAGATTCAAGGGCAAATGGTGAATAGGGTCCTTGTCGATGGTGGAGCAGCGGTAAACATATTGCCAATTACTATGCTAAAGAAATTTGGCATTGAACTGAAAGACTTAGTCAGGCACAATATTATGATTTCCGATTTTAGCAGAAAAACATCAAGTTCAGAAGGCATGATTGCCTTAGAGGTGAAAGTGGGCACTTACTCGAGGCCTACTGTGTTCGTTGTAGTCCAATCACATGTCAACTTTAATGCATTACTTGGCAGAGAGTTGATTCATGGAGTAGGAGTCGTGCCTTCGACGACTCATCAGAAATTATTTATGTGGAATCGAGACGGACATCTCGAAGTAATCCCAGGAGACCAGCATGAATTTGTAACATTTGTATCTCAGGCGGGTCGGGCACTACAGAATCTGGCATTGGCCCAGCCATTTACCTTCGAAACGGTCGAAGATTTTAATTCAAAGTTACATGAGGAGCGATTCTTAGAGATGAATGAGAAGAAAAGATTTGTTATGATCAAAGAGGGGGCCAACCTCAAAGTGGCCGAGGAAGATGAATAGAGATTACGAAGGGTTCTTGGCTTGATTGAGACAATACGAAAATGAACAGAAGAGCCAAGAAAGTAGTAGTAGTAGTAAGGTAGGACTAAATAAATCGATTCATTCGACTTTAGTTGCAAATAAAAGCGATCAAGTTATACTTGATTGTATTTACGATAATTCTCCGTTAGGTTTCGAAAAATCTATTACATCAAATCACAAAAAGGTCGAGGCTCAGGACCCATTAGAAGAGATTAACTTAGGGAATATCGAGGATCAGAAGCTTACGTATATCAGCAAATATCTCGAAAAAGAAATGAAAGAAGACATGATTTCCTTGTTAAAAGAATATAAGGACTGCTTCGCTTGGGAATATGAAGAAATGTCTGGATTGGAGCGAAGTCTAGTCGAACATAAACTTCCCATCATCGAAGGTAGAAAGCTAGTTAAACAAGCACCGAGAAGATTTGCGCCTGAGGTGATGAGTAAGATCAAGGAAGAAATCGAAAGACTCTTGAAAGCAAAATTCATCAGGACTGCCAGGTATGTCGATTGGATTTCTAATATTGTACCTGTTATTAAAAAGAATGGTAAAATGAGAGTGTGTATCGATTATCGAGATTTGAATTTAGCTACTCCTAAAGATGAATATCCTATGCCGATAACCGATATGTTAATAGATGCAGTAGCTGGTAATGAAATGTTAAGTCTTTTAGATGGTTATTCAAGATATAATCAAATATTTGTATCTGAGAATGATATAGGCAAAACAGCTTTTCGATGCCCGGGGGCATTAGGTACGTATGAATGGATAGTAATGCCATTTGGATTGAAAAATGCTGGTGCAACATATCAGAGAGCAATGAATCTAATTTTTCATGATTTGATCAATGATTTTATGCAAGTTTACATAGATGATATTGTGGTTGTATCGAAAGAAAAACATCGACACTTAAGCAATTTGAGGAAATCTTTCGAGAGAATGAGAAAATATGGATTAAAAATGAATCCTTTGAAATGTGTCTTTGGTGTATCTGCTGGTGAATTTTTAGGTTTTATAGTACATGGAAAAGGTATTGAGATCGATAAAAATAAAACAAAAGCTATAATAGACACTTCTGCTCCAAAAACTAAGGAACAGTTACAGTCATTTTTGGGAAAAATAAATTATTTGAGACGATTTATTTCGAACTTGGCTGGTAAAACTTATGTTTTTTCGTCTTTGTTAAAGTTGAAAAAAGAAGCAGAGTTTAAGTGGAAGGAGGAACATCAAGAAGCATTCGAGCAAATTAAAATGATGCTGACAAGTCCTCCGATTATGATTCCAGTAAAAAGAAACAAGTTATTGAAGCTATATGTATCAGCATCAGATCGAACAATAGCGAGTCTATTAGCACAGGAAGATGAGAATGGTGTGGAATGTGCTGTGTATTATCTAAGTAGAATCTTGAACGATGTTGAGACTCGATACAGTGATATCGAAAAATTAGGATTATGCTTGTATTGCTCTTGCACAAAACTCAAGTATGTAATGAAGCCTCATGATGTAATGGTTTATTCCAGAAATAATATTTTGAAATTTATTTTGTCGAAACCGATTATGCACAATAGAATAGGAAAATGGGTGTTAGCTTTGACAGAATTCTCATTATTCTTCGAATCTTTAAAATCGATAAAAGGTCAAGTAATCGCTGATTTTATGGCTGAACATACAGTTGGTCCTGTTGAGAACTTGTTTATTGAAATAAGTAAATGGATAATGCATTTTGATGGTTCAAGTACATCGAATAAATCTGGAGTAGGAGTTCTTATTATTTCTCCAAATAATATTCCGACTAAGTTATTATTTGAAGTTCAACCCATTTGTTCGAATAATGAAGTCGAGTATGAAGCTTTGATAGCGGGTCTCGAAACTTTAATTAAAGTTAAAAGCTCGACATGCGATTATAAGAGGTGATTCACAATTAGTGATCAAACAAGTGCGAAAGGAGTATAAATGTATTAATACCAATTTGATCAGATATCTAGAAAGAGTGATGACTTTAAGTAGAATGTTCGATGATATAACATTCGAGTATATTCCTTGAGAATTCAACCGAGAAGCCAATGACTTAGCATAAATAGCATCTAAATGTAAGATATCTCCGGAAAATTTACAGGAAATGATTCAAATTAAAGAGAAATTACCCCGGGAAAATGAGATTTTACAAATTGATGACTTAGATGACCAAGATTGGAGAAAATCGATCATAGATTACTTAAAAAATCCCAATGAGAAAACCGATAAGAAAATTAAATATCGAGCAGTAAAATATGTTTTGCTCAATAATGAGTTATATAAAAGAGGCATCGATGGGTTATTACTTAGATGTTTAGGGAATGATGATGCCTACTTAGCAATGGCTGAAATACATAATGGAATATGTGGGGCCCATATGATAGGTCAGAAGATGAAATGGACGTTAACCCGACAAGGTTATTATTGGCCTTCGATTTTGAAGGATTGTATCGAGTATGCTAAGTCCTGTGAAGAGTGTCAAAAGTTTAGTCCTATACAACAGATGCCCGCGAGCGAATTGCACTCGATCATTAAACCTTGGCCTTTTAGAGGTTGGGCTATAGACTTAATCGGACAGATCTTCCCACAATCATCGAAAGGACATAGGTATATAATTGTTGCTGTCGATTATTTTTCAAAATGGGTAGAAGCAATACCATTAAAGGATGTTGAGCAACAAGATGTAATTAATTTCATTGAAGAATACATCATTTTTCGATTTGGGATCCCACAGTCTATCACTACAGATAGAGGGACAGTATTTACTGGTAGAAAGATAATTAGATATGCTGAATCGAGAAACATTCAATTATTAACATCAACCCCATATTATGCTCAGGCTAATGGGCAGGTCGAAGCAATTAACAAGGTAATTATTGGGTTAATCAAAAAACATGTTGGTAATAAACCCAAAACATGGCACGAAACGTTGTTGCAAATTTTATGGGCTTATCGGAATTCACCTAAAGACTCTTTACAAAATACCCCATACAAGCTGGCGTATGGACACGATGCAGTTTTGCCCATCGAAATAAATAGAGTCGAATCGAATACAGAGGCAGAATGATTTACCCAGTTGTGATTATTGGAACATGATGTATGATGAATTAAATGAACTCGATGAAACAAGGTTACAGGCATTGAATAGTATGATTTTACAAAAGAATTAAATTGCTCGAGTTTACAATAAAAGAGTTCGAAAGAAAACGTTTAACGAAGGTGACTTAGTATGGAAAACAATTTTACCCATGGATAAGAAATGTAAAAATTATGGTAAATGGTCGCCGAATTGGGAAGGACCTTTCGAAGTTATTAAAGTATTATCGAGTAATGCTTATTCGATCATCGATTGGTATAACAAAGATAAAGTGTTATCGATAAATGGCAAGTACTTGAAAAAATATGAGCCTCGAATAAAAGAGATAAACATTCAATATTAAGTGAAATATGGTAATGTTTACAAAGAAATATATCGAGTTCTCAACTCCTCAAAATCTATCAATAGTTGTGTCCAGAACGATGAAAGTGAAGCCTCTTCAATGGTCAGCTTATGTTTATGCTCCATGCTTTGACCAAGAGATAGCGCCACCTCCTTCGCAGAAGAGTTGATCTTGTCCAGCTTCGACGTCAGGAACCCCTTCTACGACTTCAGCTGTAGTAGCCTCTTCTCCAACTCTCTGATTTCTCTATCAACTGAAGTCATCTCTTTCAGTGTCTCCTCTCGATTGAGCTTCTGGGTCTTCAATAAATTCGACTTCTCGATCTGGAAAGAAGAGACGTCAGACAACTTAGTCGTTACCGACTGCTTCTTCTTCCTCGCAGCGTAGGCTTGGTTGAATAGATCAGTGGCTGCCGCGACCTCTGCGTCGAAGCCTTTTGGAAGAGCTTCTTCGGGGAAAGTCTCGATAGAAGCCAAAATCTCTTTGAAAAGTCATTTCTTTTCAAAGGACTCAACCAAAACCTCCAGAGGCGAGGAATAGAAGAAGGTCCGGAAACGCTGCTTCAGTTGGTATACTCCTTCAGTCGAGGAAGAAGGCGGTTGAGAGGAATAGCTTGAAGGGGTGGCGCCGCTCGATACTAAAATATCAAGGATCGAGAAAGGATCTTCCTCGATGGCAGCTCGATACTCGGGCACGTCGCTTGAAGTAGGCTCGTTCAGCACAGGCAATGTATCCGAGAGCAACTCAAATTCGGGTAAAGCGAAAGGAGGGGAGTCCACTTGCTCCGCGGATATAGGGGAAGGAGAGTCCTGAACATGAACTATTGGGACATTTACTGAAAAGAAAGAAATCGAAAATGTAAATCAAAAGGTTCATAATAAAATAAAATGAAAAAGTAACAGTGAAAGAAAAGTATAAATACCAGAGGGAGGTAGAGCGAGGAGTGTTGAGGAAGGAGGAAGAGCTTGTATAGCCTCAGGCTGCTGTGAATCGAGAACAAAGGTCAGAAAAGGAAATGCATAAAAAAGGTCAAGTATACATACAAAATGATATAAAGAATAGTACCTCAGGAAGGGATAGTGGTAGCAAAAGTTGAGAATCGACATTCGTCGATATAGTCGCCGATGGGTGATCCTGGATAAATACCGAAATTTTAAGTTATGTTATAGGTCCCATTGAAATCTAAGAATACAAAGTTTGTGCAAAGAGGAAACTCACGTGACTTAAGTGAGTGACGGGTGTAGCTTGGCCCGTTGTAGGAATTGTGTTAGAGTCCGTCGATAAAGGATTGAGGGCAGAGGGCTGAACAGATCGAGGACTCTTCGATTTTTGTTTCTGAAATTAGAAATCGAAAAACAACGGAAGGATGTTAGAACCCAAGTGAAGTGACTATAAATGAAAAGATAGAATAAACAAGGAATCGAAAGTAACCTTAGATTTTTTAGAAGATGAAGAAATGGTGGCCGAGTGTTTACGCTTTCTGACAAGGGCAGAGGGATCAGACTCATCAGAGGATTCCCAGTCCTTCTCCTTCTCTTTCTCAGCAATGGTTACCTTAGAGGACTTCAAAACTGTCGAGAAAGAAGACAGTTAGTTTATAATAATCAAAAAATTAAAAATATCTAGAAAAGGCAGCAAAATCTCACCAAAAGGTGATGGAGTCAAAATTGTGACTCGATCGATATGTACAAGCCAGGAAGGAAGAAGAATTTGAGGGAGGTGTAAGTAAGGGAAATAAGATAATTTCGATACAGAAATATCTTTGTTTTTTGGTTTGGGATGGAGTGTTTCTTTCGAGGTTCTTAATTCTTGAACCCATTTTGGATGAGTTAAAGGTTTGGCAATCCCAAAGGGTGCTGTAGGGAAAGTAGGAAGGCGATCGGGACAATACATTTCAAAAGGAGTTTTTTCTAAAGGATTAACTATTTTGTGGTTCGATTGATTAGTGTCTGTTTTATAAGATAAGGAGATAACAGCATCGTAATAGGTCGATTCTAATCTCAGGGGGTTATAACATATTTGATAAAAATTCTCGAATCGAGATATTTGGAGACAGTGAAAGTGTATACCTTTCTTCGCTTTCGATTTGTCCTGCAACACAAAAGAAGGATGAGCAGTCAATTTCTGTCGGATCTTGTCAAAAGCAGCATGATTACTTGAGAACCAATTAGACCACCATTGAGAAAAACCCACAGTCGAGAAATAATTTGATTCAAAAATATAGGGGTAAAGATGCATCGGGGTTTTTGGCAAAAGCTTGACAAGCTCCCGTCCGAGTATCGATTCAGTTAACTTGGACCTTGGGGAGGTATCTAGGGGAAAAAAGGGTAAAGACTGGCTCAGACCAAACTGTCTCGAGAATAGTTGAGGGTAGTAAGTAATGAACTTGAAATCTTTGGATTGGAAACCCGATACTAGTATATCATGAGTTAAATAGTTATTCCATACATCTACCAACTCTAGTTGCAACCCAGGAGTTGAAGCAGGGAATTTCAACTTAAACCAAATTGGCCCCCTGAGTTGATCATTTAGTCGTCCCAGATGTACGGTAAAAGGAGCCAAAGTCGAATCGAAATTAACTTTAGTTAACAAAAAGTTGAGGTATCTACAATAAGCAGCTTCATCAGACTTCTGGTGATGATGGCGAGAAGACAATCGGGCCCCTTCTATATTTACACTCGGGGGGACGGCCGAAGTTGGGGGAAGGATGCTCTAAAAAATCGAATTTAGCCACAAATATATAAACCAAATAGGGCTAGAGAAATTTCCAGAAGCTTTAGGAGTACTCAAAATTTCGACGGTCTCGTCGAAAGCAGTATATACATGTGCTAGCAAAAATTTGGCCAAACATATTCTAAGTTGGCCTAGGTGAAGGAGATATGCAAGGTCAAACATATGAGAGGAGATTTGGATCGATCGAGGGCAAAAAACGTGGGTACACAACCAATACACCAAAAGGCGATATGCTCTTCATTAGTTACAATTATTGATTCATCATCGATGAAATGTTTCTCAAGGAAATGCCCATAAGCTTTCGATTCCCAATCGATTTTAGATCTTAGAGAATTATCCGAGGGACATGCACCTTTAAAATATCTTTCCCCTATAGGTTCTAATCCAGTAATGGCCGCGACTTCAAAAAGGGTAGGCGAAAGAGGACCGCAAGGTAATTCCATGGCATGTATTTCCTTATTCCACAAGTGAACAGCAGCCAAAAACATAGCCATGTCCAAATGAGATAAGTCACATCGGGACAGGTGCAAAAAATCAAAAATTCCCACACTTCTCCAATGATCCCCGAATTTAGCTTTAACCCTATCAAACCATCTAATGTACAAAGGTTTTTTGGAAGGAGGGTCTGTCCGATACACCTTAGAGACAAGGTTCAAGAAATCAATCCTAACTTCAGGTTGGTGTACAAGAGCCGAACTATTCGAGAAGTTGAGGGGAGAAAAGGTTCCATCAATAGGACGAAGAGGACCCCCAAAAGCGTAATTAACATCATCAGCAGTGTAAGGAATAAGTACCTGCGTCTCAGCAATTTTCCGAGAAGCTTCCTCCATCAGAGGGACTGGAGCGAACTTCTGATTGTTGATCTCCAGCAGATTCGATGCCAATGAGGGAAGGGGTGGAGCGGAAAAGTCAGAAGATTTGGAGGAAGTTGTCATTTCAGTAACTGGGAATATGAAGAAAAGCAAGGTAAGAGATGAAGGCGCAGGGATGAAAACAAGAGCTCAAGGAAGAAGATGAAGTTGCAAAGGGTAAAGGTTCGCGTGAAAACCAGAGTAAAGACCAATGGAGAGATTAAGGGGAAAATCACCTAGGGAGCTGGAAACGGCGGAGGCGAAAGGTAATTAATGTGACTTGTACCGTAAGGCAGCAGACTGACGAGACGGCGACATAAAGCAAAAAAGAAACCCAAAACCCCTTAAACCCTAGAACCCCAGAAACCCTAAACCATAAGTTCTGTGGGCCTCCAAATACTAAGGCAGGAATATTTGAAGAATATAAACATAAATTATTCATATTCTTCCAAGGGGGCATTTTGTTAGTATCAAATCGAGAAAAGCGATCGAAATCGAAGGAAAGAAAAGCGAGAAAATGTGACTGATTGACAAATCGATAAGATAGACAAAAAACCATTTGATGTCTAATTAGAAGTACGTAGCACATAACATCGAGAAGTACAATCGATAATCGAGTGAAAGATAGCCAAATGCCTATTGTCGAATATAAACTAAGAAATTAGAGTTATATGAGGTCAAGGTTAAAAAAGGAACCGTAAGCAATTTGGAGTTCTCAAAAACACAAAATCGAAAGTAAAGAAAGCCAACCTGCGTGGACATCGAAACTTTGGCCAAACCGTGAAAAGAAGAATAGTCAAACGCACATATAGGAAGCAGTTTCTAAACCATAATAGAAGTCGAAGATCGTGAGAACGTGAGAAACTGTAGAAGATAAACTGCAACATGCACGTAGAACGTGGTAGCAGTTTTGTTAACTGCCCCTGGAAGGCTTGAATGATGCCCTATAAATAGAGCAAAGGAGGAAGGAACAGGGGGGTGAAAATTGGCAGAGAACAGGATTAGTAGTGAAAAAGTCTACCGGAGAAACGACGAACACCATGAAGCTTCTGGCAATCTGGGTTTCCATGCTCACGGAGTACCTTTATCGCTTTCTTTATTTTCCTTGGTAATTTATTTTGATGCAATTTATATTCAGCAATTTTATGTTTCTGTATTTTCGATTCTTCGTCATTTCGATTTAATGCAAGTTAAGTTTCTGTATTTAAATCCCTTGGTCATTTTTGCAATTTTTGATTCCCAGTCATTTATTGCACATTTGATTTACTGTCCTTTACATTTCCTGCAAATTCAATTTCTCGGTATTTACATTGTTGTTGTTTCGATTCCCTGTCTTTTACACTTAAAGCAAATTTAAGATTTTCGTAGTTTACGTTTCTTTGCAGTCTAAGTTTCAGCACTGCCTTTCGATTCCATATATTTCATGATTTCTTTACTTCGAGTATTCTTAATACAAAACACCAAAAATAGTACCTTTGAAATCGGATAAAATTCGATCCTCATACACATTTCGATTGAAAATTAATTTGCTAGCCTAAGCAAAAAGAACTTACGTGGTAGAATTTTGATTAGGATCAAAATATCTTAGAAGTCGAAATCGATCAAATTTCACCGTAAACAATAACATATTCTTTAACATATATTTAATGATTTTTTATTATTTACGATTATTAAATTTTGCTAAACTAGAAGTAAACTTCATTAATTTCGTAATTTAAAAAATTTAATTAATTAAAATTAGAAGTGTGAAAAGTTGATTAATCTGATATGGTTCCATGAATAAAATTGAGTAGGAACAATATTCACCTAATAAAGCCTTATTATTTGTTTGCTTTTAGAATTTATAAAAATATAAATTAAAAAAATGATATCCGATACATAATTTATAAAATAATTAAAATTAGTTTGAAAGAAAGCGTTAGTCGCATAATCTTTGTTGGCATTATATTTTTAATCTTATGAATTTAGAAAGAGAAAAAAGAACCAAACTTTTCGAGTACGATGCATCGTTTTTTGTCGTCTAGTTCTTGTCTGATTGTGATCTGCATCTATCTCTAATTCTTCTCTTTTTCTCTTTCGTATTTTCCTTTCAGTATAAGGTACAGAATAGGATCCACTTTTTTTTTTCCTTTAATGCAGAAAGAAAAATTAAAGAATAAAATGACTAACACTACAAAACGGAAGAACGAAGGCGCTTTTTCTACGGGCCCCGATAAAACGACACCAAATATCACAAAACCCACTAAGCAAAGGCCCACGAAACTCAGTGATGGACTGTTTCACCACGAAAAGTAATAGGGTAGTTTTCTTTTTTTACTGTTTTTATTTATTACATCATTTATTTTCTTCACTACTATTTTAAAATTATCCCTAATTAAATAATGAGTATGAGTTTTTTTTCTTTAAAATATAATTTTATAAGTTAGTTTTGAAAAAATAAGGCTGTATTGGTTTAAAAAAAAAATGGTTCGAAAGAAAAGTAAAAAACAAGGTGCTATTACTATGTTTGTTCACTGTCTCGTGTTTATACATATTAGATATAAAAGATGGAAGCTACTCAAATTAGCAACGGATATAAAATATTTATACTGATGTGAGATCTCCAATAAACTTTCTCATATCGTTTTAAGAATCTGAATATTAAGAGAGATATGATAAAGTAGTAGGTATTAATATCATATTAGAAATGAAAAAAAAAAATGCGTAAGTCAATTCGATAAAATCACCTTATAGGATGAAGTCTACATTTTAATTATAATTAGTCATATATCTAATCGAATGGAAAATTTTAAATAATAATGAACCAAACATATTCTTAATTATTAGGATGAATTAAGAAAGAGAAAAGTAGATTTCTTAAATAACCCCGATTTTCTGATAATATTTTTTTTATGAAATTTTATCTAATTTTACAATATTATTTATTATATATTGATATTTTTAATTGTGAAAATACCAATTTTAACTTAGTTAATCATGATATAATTAAATGAAAAAAATGATATGTTTTAATAATATTTTCTAATAAGTAAAATTTAAAAGTATTTAAATATCTTCTATAATTAAGTTATATGTCACATTTTATCTTTAAATTTTACAGGAGTATGATGTATCATTGGATAGGATAATCAACTAAGAGGCTCAAGAGAAAATACTTTATATGTAAAATAAACTTGCAAACTAAAAATATATATATCAGAATATATTTAATAAACTAGTTGATCATCTACTTAAAGATTATAAGATAATTGGATGAATTAAAAGTGTTGACTGAAAGAATGTAATGAGATATTTTATAAATAAAATTATATATTCAAGTATTTGAGATAAAATAGGATTTCAAATAAACTAGTGAAATTAAAAGGTATTACGAAAACAAAGATATAAACCAATGTTTTTAAATCAAATCGATGACAGAACCAATAAGTATATTGATTCAGATTCAAATTCAAATATTCAACTACAATCTAATCGAATTTAATAAAATAATACTTTTTAATATAATAAATTTATTAATAATAATATTTTTTAAAATTTTATAAAATTATTATTATAATTAGAATAAATAATTATAAAAATTATAAATATAAAATACATTAAAAAGATAAAAAATTAAAATTAAAATAAGATAAAATATAATAAAATTGATAAACATAGAATATACGATTACAAATACCAGTATCATGCCATGATTCTACATGATTAATTTTTTCCATATTTAGCTTGGCATGATGACAATACGCACAGTGATGCACATTAATGTCATATCTGTTAATAGACAAATTTAGGATACCGACTATAATGGTTAGCGTAATTATAGCCTAGAATGTTTCGTATTTCATGTATATATTGTGCTATCATATTCAATACAAGACAGGGTTTTTGGAAATATTTTTATCATGGTATCGGAGCGAACCAAACTCGATATCCAATGCACTCGAGAACACGATCGTACTTCTAAAATGGCAGAGAGAGGAGAGGCGGTGAAGAAAACACCATCGCCATACGATCCGAGTGCCGGTGATAATCCTGGAAATGTGATTACACAGGTACAATTACGAGGAGAGAATTACGAGGAATGGGCAAGGGCCGTGAAGATATCTCTGCAGGCTCGAAGGAAATGGGGTTTCATAGATGGAACTCATAAGGAACCTGAAGAAGACACATCCGAGATAGAAGATTGGTGGACAATTCAATCGATGCTTGTATCTTGGATACTAAACACTATAGAACCTAGTTTGCGTTCCACCGTTGCATACATGGAAAACGCAAAGGACCTATGGGATGACATCAAGGAACGATTCTCGATCGTGAACGGACCAAGAATCCAGCAGCTAAAGTCGAGTTGGCGTAATGCAAACAACAAGGAATGACTATGGTTTCTTATTATGGGAAGTTGAAAACGTTGTGGGATGAACTCGGCAAATTACGAGCAAATCCCACAGGTGTAGATGTGGGGATGCAAGTGTAATATTATGACGCAACTTGAGAAACGAAGAGAAGAAGAAAAAATTCATCGGTTCTTGATGGGGCTAGATGATGAGGGCTATGGAACTGCACGGTCAAATGTTTTGGCAACAGATCCATTACCCTCGTTGAATCGGGTGTATGGCACCATGGTGCAAGAAGAAAGGGTGAGAACAATCACCAGAGTCTAAAGAAGAGCGAGGAATGATCGTGAGAATGGCTATGCGAGCGGAAACCAGGAACAAGTTGCGCAATGAAGCGAAAGAAAAATCTGTTGTTTGCATGCGAGTGTGGAAGGAAGGGACATGACAAAGGCAATTGCTTCAAGATCATTGGTTACCCGTGAATGGTGGAGAGAGAGACCACGAACCGATAGAAACGATGAAAAAAATCAACAAAGAACGAGGAACCTTCCGAGGAAAAGGAGGAACGGCTCGCGTCAATATGGCGCACACCGGTGCGGATAACGTTGGTTCAACCGAAAAACCGAAGTCGCAGGACCGAGTAATGAGCAATGGCGGATCTTGACAACGAATGTTGAATTCTCGCAAGGCAAATGAAACTGAAAAGATGACCGGTAAGAAAGCATGTGACTTGTGGATTATTGATAGTGGCGCCTCTAATCATATGACAGGAACACTAGAAAACTTGAGGGAGAGTCGAGCCTTGGAAGGGTGCCCAGTGGGACTACCAAATGGTGAATTGGTGCTGGCAAACAAAGAAGGATCGGTTTTCCTTGATGGAGGATCGAAACTTAAACATGTTCTATATGTTCGAAATTGAATTGCAATTTGATTTCGAGCATCACAATTGATCGAATGAAGTAAAATGTACAGGACATTTTATCGATAGATTTTGTGCAATGCGGGACCACACTTCGAGGATGCTGATTGGAGCTGGTGAACGAAAAGAGGGACTCTATTGGTATCGTGGTGTGAGTGGCATAAAGGCGTATCGTACCAATGCAGTAAAATCAACTAGAGATTTGGCACAAGCGAATGGGACATCCCGCCTACCAGATTGTTAGAAAAATTCCGCATCCGAACAGCGTGAATAGAAATACTGATACAACTCATGTGTGTGAAGTGTGTGAGAGATCAAAGCAATGCGTAAACACATTTCCTTTAAGTGATTTTCAAGCATCCAATATATTTGATTTAATACATTGTGATTTATGGGGTCCATATAGAACTCCCTCGTCTTGTGGTGCATCTTACTTTCTCACTTTGGTTGATGACTCGTTCTCGAGCTATGTGGATATATCTCTTGAATAATAAGAAAGATGTGTCACAAACTTTAATGCATTTCATCGCCTTAATAGAACGACAATACGAGAAACAAGTCAAAATATTACGAAGTGACAATGGAACCGAGTTTATGTGTCTTCAACGATATTTTCAGCAACATGGGATACTCCATCAAACCTCATGCACTCGGAACACCTCAACGAAATGGGAGAGCCGAACGAAAACATCGACACATCCTAAATGTAGCTCGTGCTCTACGATTTCAGGGAGAACTTCCACTTCAATTCCGGGAGAATGCATTTTGACCGCAGGATACTTGATCAATCGTACACCCTCAACCGTTCTCCATGGAAAAACTCCATATGAAATATTGAATGGGAAGCCACCCACTTATGACCATCTACGGGTATTTGGATGCTTGTGTTATGCACATAACCAAGATAGGAAAGGTGACAAATTTGCAAGTAGAAGTCGCAAGAATGTATTTGTTGGATATTCAATCGAAAAAAGGGTTGGAAATTGTTTGATCTCGGAAAGAGAAGTCTTCCGGACTTCGAGAGATGTTAAGTTTGTAGAACATGAATTCCCGTTTGCCTCTCTTGCCCACGGTAGACATTCGGAGGTAGGATTGCCTACTCGTTGATGTTGGCATTGTCGAGGAAGCATTGCCTGGACTTGGTGCAATGAACCATGCGGAACACGTTGTGGAGACCGATGACGTTAACCCCACAACGAAGATGTACCCACAACCGAGTTCGGGGAGGGCCACGCCGAATGCCATGAACAAGAGCCTCCCACCCGGATCGTTCTCCCACCGGAACAAACCGACTCTATGATGACGGAACTAGAGGTTCCCGAGGAGCATACCGTCCCCGCATCCCCGGGGAAAGGTCTTCGTGTACGAAAGCCATCCGTGAAGCTTCGTGATTATGTCACTAACACCACTTTACAACTCTGGTCCCTCAATTCGCACTCCACATTCAGACTTCCTCGGGTATGTCTTACAGTTTGACAAAGTACTTAAATTGTGCTAAATTCTCCTTCCCCCACCGAACCTTTCTTGCGGCCCTTCATGCGGAGAGAGAACTCGTGCATTTCTTTGAAGTCGTTCGGGATGTTAGATGGAGAGATGCCATGGCTAGTGAAATTCGGGCCCTCCAAAGTAATGAAACATGGGACATTACTCCTCTACCGGTAGGGAAGATGCCTCCGGGTTGCAAGTGGATTTATAAAATCAAATATCATTCGATGGGAGCGTTGAACGCTTCAAAGCCCGATTAGTTGTCTTGGGAAATCACCAAGTTGAGGGGATTGACTATGACGAGACCTTTGCCCCAGTGGCAAAGATGGTCACCATTCGGACAGTGTTGGCAGTGGCAGTAGCCAAAGACCGGGAACTCCATCAAATGGATGTCCATAATGCTTTTCTCGCACGGCGATCTTGAGGAAGATGTGTACATGAAAATGCCGCCGGGGTTCTTGGTGTCTCAAAAGGGTATGGTGTGTCGTCTCCGCAAGTCCCTTTATGGTCTTCGTCAAGCTCCTCGGTGTTGGTTTGCCAAGCTCTCAACCGCTCTTGTTCAATATGGGTTTCAACGTTCTTCGTCCGATCACTCCTTGTTCATCTTTCGCAAAGGAGATGTCGAACTGGTTGTGTTAGTTTACGTGGATGACCTAGTCATTGCTGGCAATCATCATGAAGACATTGCGCAATTCAAAGATTATCTTCATCAATGTTTTCGTATGAAGGACTTAGGGAAATTAAAATACTTTCTTGGGGTGGAGGTTGCCGGATCTCCTACAGGAATTTTCTTGTGTCAACTGAAGTATGCGTTGGACATCATAGCTGAAGCGGGATTGCTTGGAGGGAAACTCGTGTCCACGCCAATCGAAGAAAATCATCGTTTAGCATTGGGCGATGGCGAACTACTTTCTCGACCCGAGTCAATATCGACGTCTCGTCGGTCGCCTTATTTACTTGTGTTTTACACGACCTGAATTATCTTACGGTGTTCATGTCCTATCTCAATTCATGCACCAACCGCGTCGAGAGCATTGGCGGGCTGCACTCCGCGTGGTACGCTATTTAAAGGGCAGCCGGGTCGGGATGTGCTTTTAAAAGAGAGAGTGACCTTCGTCTTTATGGTTGGTGTGACTCTGATCGGGCAAGTTGTCCTCTCACTCGAAGATCTCTCACCTAGGTTGGTTTATTTTCCTTGGTCAATCCCCCGTTTCCTGGAAAACCAAGAAGCAACATACGGTTTCTCGATCATCCGCCGAGGCGTAATATCGTTCTATGGCCAACACGACATGTGAGTTGAAATGGCTTCAAGGCCTTCTTTCGAGCCTAGGCATTACTCACACCGACCCTATGACTCTCTATCGTGACAACCAAGTCGCCCTTCACATTGCCAAGAATCCCGTGTTTCATGAACGGACAAAACATATTGAAGTGGATTGTCATCTTATTCGTGATGAAATACAACACAATCATATCCAACCCTCCTATGTGTCCACTCATCATCAATCTGGCTGATCTCTTCACCAAATCTCTTGGCGCCACTAAATTTGGTTCTTTTTTAGGCAAGTTGGGCATTCATAACCTTCATACTCCATCTTGAGGGAGGGTGATAAACATAGAATATACGATTACAAATACCGTATCATGCCATGATTCTACATGATTAATTTTTTCCATATTTAGCTTGGCATGACAATGATGCACGATGATGCACATTAATGTCATATCTCGTTAATAGACAAATTTAGGATACCGACTATAATGGTTAGTGTAATTATAGCCTAGAATGTTTACGTATTTCATGTATATATTGTGCTATCATATTCAATACAAGACAGGGGTTTTTGGAAATATTTTTATCAAAAATAATTATTATTTAATATTAATGTAATTATGAAATAAAAAATATATATTATATTTTTTATAAATAAATTATATTAAAAACATTTATTTATAATTTTTTATTAAAATCGATTGGATCTAAAAATTAAATTAATTTTTTTTATATAATTATTTTCAATTTTATTTTAATTTAATTATTATAAATAACAAACCGTTATTAGTTGAAAATGCTATAAACCACTATAATATTGTGTACCAAACAATTTTATGAGGTTATAAGATATTGGAATTACTTATCAAACTGACAAAAGGACTAGGTTGTATAGAAGTAGAGTCTAATTTGTTTAGTAGTTATCATTATGATAAAAACACAGTCCAAAGAAACATTAAAAACACAGAAAGATAATAAAATGAAACAAATTTAACTTACTTTTAACAAGTTATAAAGTTTATTTTATAGTATCCTTAAAAACTAAAAAATAAACTAAAGCACAATAAAATAAAAAATATATATAAAAAAAAACACCCACCTTCAATCTTTGCCGTTACCCTGCATTCCCATATTCGTTTCCTTGTCCTCTTTCTCAAAATAAAAAATTAAACACTCCACATTATGTCCTGCGACAAAATGAAAAGCTCGAATAAATAAAATTTCTCAAATATTTAATTGTTTTGCTGGGAAGTAATAAAGAAACTCTGTGTCTCAGACGTACTTTTATTGTTGGTTTAGTTTGGACACCTGGCAATGGCAAAACACAAGTAAGAAATTGCTTGAGGCACTTGTTATAGACCCAGGGTCTCTCCAGGTGAACCAAGTGACCCGCATTCTTTATCGCTTCAAATGTTACGTTATTTCCCATCTTCCTGTCACATGTTACACAAGCAAGGATATAGAAATGATAAAATTGTTGAGCATAAAAAGGAGAAAATGGTTTTGATATATATTTTCTTACTCTTTCATTTTCTGCGCAAACTCTACTTTAAAAACTTTGTCATCCTCACCCCAAAGAATATGTATTCGCTGCAAAGGAAAAGTAAAAACTGAAGTTATAAAATGATGAAGACATGAAGGACACGAAAGATGGGCGAATGTATGATAAATTATGAAGATTATACCTGCTGAAATTTTGGGATGTTGATCTCTTCGTAACAAATGACTAGGGCCTCCAATAGCTCAGCTCGCTCCTTCCTATTCGAGTACATTGCCTACAATCATTTGTGCTCAAACAAGTTACATTCTAGTTATTTATTACCTTTGGAATTGAAACCAGAAATGGCACTATAAAGGAATGTTGATGCTTGAAAGTGAACATGAATCACTGGGTAACTGTTATGGAAGGAAGCTGTGAAAGGAGAAGTTGAGATTAGTGGAGAATATCATGAATATTTTGGAGGATTTCTCACTCTTTGATAAATGCTGGTTTTCAAGTACTGTCCATAGCAAAAATGAAAAAGGACAAAAAAACATCATTTTTTTTTTTACATTATAGAAGGAAATCTTATAGGTTAAATTTCGTATACTACAAAATAATTTTAAAAATATACACATTCATCTAACTTAACGTATTCTTTCATGTGACGTAACAAAATCTGCAACTTATCCTAACGTTTTACCACTCTGCCGTCAAATGGTGAAATAGGAAGGAAATTTAAGTACATCGCCTCCCCCACTCTCCACTCCATTCTTTTTTTGCTCATTGTCAGGGCCTTTTTGTTTTTAACTACCAAAGTGTGAAATTTGATATAATTTCCAATTTTATTTATTTCTCCATCAAAATATTTGAAAAAAATATTAAAATTTTAGATATAATTAATTGTGTATTCGACATAAGATTATGTAAAATTTATTAATATAATTGATCGTGTTTAAAAAATTATTAATATTTTTATTTGTATCTTTACTATTACAATACTAAATAATTACAAATAATATATAATATGTAAATAAATATATTATTAATAAATTAATGTTCTCTCTGAGACTTTTTTCAACTCCCAATATTATGTCTTCACAGTACAATAGTATTTAAATATATATATTTTTTTTGTGATAGTGGGATGCTATGATTGAGTTTTGTATTTTAAATAATCTTCCAATTAATTACTCTTCTCCCCTTGAGGTTATTTTAGCAAATTAATTAAAAATATAGTAATTTTTAAACATTGTAAAACAGAAAAAGAATACTTTAAAAAGTTACTATTTTAAAAATGATTTTCAGGAATTGGAAAGATGTGAAGAGATTTGTGTGGTGTAAATGAGTAGAAAGAAACCTGTAAAAAGTCGGCGTAGAAACGGTTGGGTAAGGAGAGGTTTCTGTGAGCAGCGATGGAAAGAAGGAACTTCAGTCCCTCAACGGACGTCGGCAACAGCATCTCCGAGCACGACGAAAACCCAATCCCTTCCACTGCTCTCGAGATTATGGACTCCGTTACAGCCACAACGGCGCCAGACAGCACCACACACTCCACCATCTCAGCGTACATCTCAGCCATTTTCAATGCCACAAACCCTCCATAACTGAACCCAACCATAGCGCATTTCTCCACCCCGAGCTTCCCCAACCCCGCTGCCAAACACTCCGCTTGAAATTCCGGCGACCGCTCCGCCTTATCGGTGACGGAGCCGCCGAAGAACAGAAGGTCCGGCACGTAAACCGCGTAGTCTCTCGTCAAAGCTCCCACCTGGCACTGCCAGTTGATGATTCCGTCGCCGCAGAAGCCGTGCAGGAGAACCACCACCGGTTTGTGGTTGGAAGCGGCGTCGCATGGCACCCAGAATCTTATAACCGTCCCTGGCTCTATCTCCACCGTGTAGGGTCTCAAACCCACCGCTCTCATTAACCAATGCAACAACCAGCAGTATGCTCTCACAATGTTTACCATTTTCAATTCCTCCATTTCACTCACTGGATTGAATAAATAGAGTAGAATATATTATATTTAGATTAAATTATTTTTATTTAATATTTATTCTTTAATAATAAATTGACACTCATTTTCAATAAACATTCATCCTAACTTTTAAATTTATATATTTATTATTATTATATTATTATTATAAGAAATTGTAGATTGAATTTATATATTTATTATTATTATTATTATTGTTATAATAAATTGTAGAGTTAACGGATGAATGAATAGTGATTATCTACAAATCACTGTCAAGGATATATTGTTCAACACAACAATGATTGATTGTCAATGACAACTCATTTTTCTATTATAATAATAATAATAATATTATTATTATTATTATTATTATTATTTTATTAATTTTTTCAATTACCCCGTCGTCTGTCAAGAAAATAGGCTCTGTGTCAATAAAGATGTATTTAAAAAACAGTGACATTTATTAGAGTTATGGTTTTTAAAATTGTTTTATAATTTGGTAAGTATAATTTAAAATGAAAAAATTATTTATTAGGTCTGGGATTTAAGATTTTAAAACGTAAAAAGTAAAAACATTTTCAAAACAATAAAAACTATTTTTGAAATTTCTAAATAAACAATGATATTTGTTTACTCTTAGTTTTTAAAAATATAAAAATATTTTAAAAAATATCTACAAAATTATTTGTTGATTATAATTTTAAAATATTTTAAATAATCAGAATAAAAGTTGAAAATAATTTGAATATCTATTGATAAAATAATTTTTAGAAGAAACATGAATATTATATTATGAATATCAATTGTGTAAATTCAATTTTCAAATTACTAAACACAAATTTAGTAAATTGATCGATGCATTCATCGATTGAATAATATACAGATACAAGTAATTTTTTCTTATTTTCTTTTAGTGTTTTACCCTTGATTAATATTTATATGGAAGAATAAAATAAATTGACATGTGACACATTGTGAAATTGTAGTGTAACTATAGAAGTACAAGTACTCCATCGGCTTATTCAATCGGACACGGACAGGACTAGGAATCATTTAATACGTGTGGACGGAAAAGTTTGATAATAAATATTTGAAACATGTCAAATCGTAATAATTAATACACCATGTCCTTCATCTTTATGGTTGAACTGAAGATTGGATGAATTAGTTGAACTTCCATTTCATATAAATTATAAAAACAAATTTAATTCAATTAAGTAAAAAAATAATAATAATGAATTAGGCAATAATTGAAAAATTGTTTTAAAAAATTAATTCAAACGGATCAAGGAATTTTTTTCTTAAAAATACTTTTAAAAGTTTTTTTCCTTCAAAATAAAAATATAAAGTATTTTTTTCTTAAAACAACTTTTTATTATGTATTGTTGAATATTAAAATTAATATTATGGTTTGCATGTATATTTTGAATGTAAAAAATTATTAAATATATTATTTATGTTTTTCCTATCAAGTTTTTATATTATATATATATATATATATATATATATATATATATATATATATTTAATTATTTTATAAATATTAATTAAGTTTGAATTGATGTTTTAAGTTTATTATTATTATATATAATTATGTATTTTTTTAAGGTTATGATAAATAAAATGATTTAATACATATGTAATTAAATAGACGAAGTAAGGCTCTCTCATTAACATCCATTTGAAAAGATGTTTACTATAACAAGTGATGACTAGGAAGCTATTTACTACACTAGACGAGACTAAAAATGTTATAATATCATAATATCATATAAGATTTAAGTTTAGAATCAATTGATGATAAGCAAAATGTTCCAACAGATATATGTAAAAGTTACATTCAAAGATAAGACTCTCTCCAACATTTCTCTGGATAAGATGTCCAGTACAATTGATCCAAGACTAAGAAATATAATATATGAAAAAATATATTTCAGATTACGAAATCTTTATCACCATAATAAATTATGAACAAATATAATAAACAATATTATACGACAATTATGTGTTCTTAAAAAAATAAATCACCAATGATATATTCTCTTGTTGATTAGAGAAATTTAATATAAATACTAATTACTTATTAAAATTTGCTATTATATTTTCTAATAAATTAATATGTATATATAACATAATTTTTTAATTAAATCAAAATAACTATAAAATATAATAAATATATCATTGTTGCTGAAAATTCTATTCAATTTTTTTTAATCAAAATAGTGTCACGACTCCTCCAAATACTTAGTTATTAAGGGGATTTATAAAAAAATCTCAAAAATTCTTTTTAATATCTTTAATGTTTATAATATATATATATATATATATATATATATATATATAATTTTGATAATAAGATCAAAATTACTTTTATAATTAAAACATTAAATAACCTTTTTTTACATATACTTATCATCTAATCGGTCTCTGTAAATTTTAAATATCATCTTTTGTCCATTTTTTAACTCTGAAATAGGAAATGATGAAGGTGAATATGAGATTATGAAGATAAAATGTTACTCTCTTTTATGGTAACATAGTGTCATGTGTGCGAGGAGCATAATTATAAGTTCCAATTAGCTTGCACCTAAAATTTCATAGTGTCATGTGTCCTCAAGACCCTTTCTCCTCCTATTGTTTTATTATCATGACAAACAATAATAAAAAAATATTAATAGTAATAATAATATTATTATTTTAAAACTAAATAATCTTAAATATTAAGTTTGTTTTATTGTTCTTTTACTTTTCCAACAAAAATTATTATTTTAGTTTTCTTTCTCTTTCTCTTTTTTTTTAATGAAATACTGGCATAATAGTTTAATATTTTTAGGAATCACCTTCAATAAAAACTATCATTTAATTTATCTTTTATTTTATTTCGTACGCTTTCCATCTTAACTATAATTAAAAGACATTTTTAAGTCCGGATTGTAAAGTTGTCTTTAAACAGATAAAAGATTATTTATATTTTGACTTAAAAAAAAATGAAAAATTAGGAGTTATTAATTAAATGAAAAATATAAAAAAATTATTTTTCAATTTTTATTTACATTAAATTATTATCTCTTTAAAATATATATTATTTTATCTTCCTTTTAAGATTTTTTTATCCCTCATTAGCCATTATGAAGATTTGAACCCATTTTAGTGGAGCTAGCATAAAGTAGACAAATTCTTACTAATTAGAACCACGAGAAGGGGTTGCATGTGGATAGCAATCTCTAGTATGTGACCCTAGGATGGCAAAATGGGTCAGCCCGTCTGTTTGGGCTCACCTGTCTTTGGCCCGCCAAAAGCAGTGATGGGCTAGCTCGATATAGTCATAACTGTACGTAGACCTTGGCTCACCACTAAGGGCTGATAATGGTCTAGCCACGCATAATTTAGAAAAAATAATTTATTTTTTAAAATATTTTTTTTAATAAATTTAATAATAAGATTATTATTTGTCCGTCAATAATTTAATATATATATATATATATATATATTATTTCAATTTAATAATATAAATCAATATATTATTTTAAGAAATTATAATTTAGAACAATAATAAAATTTACATAATAATAAATAATAACAAATATATATATATATATAATGTTAAATCTTATAAAATTTATATTTTTTATATTGAAAAATTCAAATACCTATATTTTTTTATTTGATAAAACTTCACATTATTTTTGGTTGAGTAATTCTTACACATTTAATTCAAGTCATAAGAATAAAAATAATCGAGTGTTTAAGGAGAACAAGGAGAACAGGAGAGAATGTTGTGTTTCAGGATAATATTTTATGTGAGAGTGAAACTTTTTTAATTCTCTTTTTAAAATTTTTAACTTTATATATTATCTTTATAATTAATTTTTATTACAATAAAAAATTATTTTTTTATTAATTAGGCGGGCCGCGGGCTGGCCCGTCCCGTCCCGCAGGTTGACCCGGCGGGTTGGTGGGCGGGCCAAAGCGGGCTGGTGGGCTGAAAACACCAACCCACCCCGCCATAATATTATGGCGGGCTGGCCTGCCGAGTCTGACCCGTTTTGCCATCCCTATGTGACCCTTATCGGAAAAGATGGATATTTTGTAATCTATGTTTTTAATGATACGTTCGATTTGATATTTCAGATTTTTTTTTTAGATAAGTTTGGATTTCTTGTGAAAATAGTTCATCTTTGAAATTACACTTTCGAAAAAAAATTCAAATAAAGGAAGTTAGTTTACATTTTCTAAGTACAATAGGATAGAATTTTGAATATTTTGTAATTGACTTGGTTATAAGTGTTGAATTCTTAGAAATTACACTCATATACTTTTATGTTAAAATAGGATTGGTATATGTGAATATTATGCTTGGTTAGAGGAAAGTCTTTAGGAGTGTATTATTATTAAGAAGTTATGTTTCGATAATTGTAATGATGTTATTACAGTATTAAAATTTGATTGAATATATTATTTCGTTCCAGAGAAAGGGCAGTGTTGATTATGTTTTAAAAAAATAAAATAAAATTAATTTTAATTAGTTTTCAATGGGTTTAGAACAACTTATCAACTTTCTATATAATTATGATTTTTTATTTGTTTAACCAATCATTTGTTCCCTCAAAGAAAAATGTAGTTACGAGTAAAAATCTCATTTTTAGAGTCTCTTGTCTCAAGCACGAAATTAATCACTTGAGTGATGAGACTGTAGAGAAGATTATTTCGATCTTGTTTTTTTTTTTTAAATAAAAAATAATGGCTCAATTGAATAACTCACAAAGATTTTATACAATTTCATTTTATTAGTGATAGGAGGAAATCGAGAAAAGCTATCGAAAAATGAAAGAAATAAAAATCGAGAAACATGTGATTGATCGATAACGCGAAGAGGTGAATGAGAAATAATTCGATGTCCAATTAGAAGGGCGTGGCACACAAAATCGAAAGTTAGAGTAGGAATCGAAAGAATAATAGTTAAAAGTTTATTGTGGAACAAACCAATAAATTAGAAGTATATGATGTTAAGGCTAAAAGGAACTAAAAGTAATTCAAAGTTCTCGATAAAATCGAAATCAAGGAGAAGGCTAACTTACGTGGATATCGAAACCCTGGCCAAATTGTGAAGGGAAGAACAGTCAAGCGCATATACGAGAAGCAGTTTCTAAACCATGGTAGAAGTTGAAGATCGTGAGAACATGGGTACAGTATTGAAACCATAGAAGATAAACTGCAACACGCACGTAGAACGTGGTAGCAGTTTTGTTAACTGCTCCTGGAAAGTTTGAATGATGCCCTATAAATAGAGCAAAGGAGGAAGGAATAGGGGGCAGAAAATTGGCAGAAAACAAAATTAGTAGTGAGAAGTCTACCGGAAAATGACGAACACCATGAAGCTTCTGGCAATCTGGATTTCCATGCTCATCGAGTACCTTTACCGCTTTCTTTACTTTCCTTGGTAATTTATTTTGATGCACCTTATATTCAGCAATTTTATGTTTTTGTTCTTTCGATTCCTTGTCATTTCAATTCAATGAAAGTTAAGTTTCCGCGTTTAAGTTTCCTTGTCCTTTAACATTGATGCAATTTCGATTTCCGGTATATTTTCTGCAATCTTGACTCCTTGCCATTTACATTTCCGTTCTTTCGATTCCTTGTCATTTACATTTAACGTACTTTTAAAGTTTCCGCATTTTACGGGTTTCAGCAATTTAGTATCCTGTATTGTTTTTCGATTCGATATTTTATTGCTTTCTGCATCTTAAATACAAAACACCAAAAAAGTAGCATTTTCGATACTTGGTAAGGTTCGATCCTCATACACATTTCGATTGAAAATTAATTTGCTAGCCTAAGTAAAAAGAACTTACGTGGTAGAATTTTGGTTAGTATCAAAACATCTTGGGGTCGAAATCAATTGAAATTCCACTAAAAACAATTAGTTACTTAAACAATAAACAATTCTTTAAAACCTTTCGTTTAAATGAAAATACAAATGAAAACTTTTAAAGGAATATTATTCAAGCGATATCCTCAAAACTAATAAGTGAATGTTTATTATGTACGATGATGTTATGAAAGGTATATATATATATATGCCTTGAAAGGGTGGTGATATGGTGTTATATAGTAATTAGCAAGAAAGTATTACTACATGAATATGAATAATGTAGGTAATGAATTTATACTTCAGTGATATATTATTGTTTTACTAATCACTAGAATTATATGAATAAAATGTAAGTTGAGATAAGAATTAAAAAAGGTTATTTTTACTTGATTTAAAATATTATTCACAAATTACATATAAGTTTTTGTTGTATGTGTGTTACGGAATATAGTGTAACAAATAGAATTGTGTGTAACATAATTTAATATTAAAATAGAGAGATATGAAACATTTGTTACTTTATTAAAAAAATAAAGGATTGATTTAATGTTACTTTATCAAAATTACTACATGCATTGTAAGCACAAGAATAATAAAATTATCAATTGATGATAACAAAATCAGGTTGTCAAATGTAATTTACAATATCATGTACTTGAAGGTGTCTTTTAAATTAAGAATTGAAAAGGTAACAAATATAACAAAATAATAATACACATGTTTTTTTTCTCTGCCCCATTACAGAAAAAATAATTATATATAAACAAGTATTGGTAGAGGTGAGATATAAAATGTCACAAATATAATCAATTAAGACATGTAAAATATATATGCAGATTTTACCATAAAAAAATCAAAATAAAAAAAAAACATTTATTTTCAACAACATATTTTACAACTAACCAATCTACAAATTAACTTATAAATAATAATAGTTTCACAAATCACATCTTCCATGATAAAAAAACTTTTTAAAGTATTCAATGAATATTGGAAATGGAAAATAAATAATTGTGAAAATATAAATAGATTTGTAATTAAAAGTCATTTAATTATCAAAATAAATTTTATATTTTATATATTCTTAAAATTTATATAAAATCATAAAATAATTTACATTAAAAAATAATAATAATCCTATTGATTTAATCTTGCAAATTCTACTATATCATTTCTATAATCTTACGTTTTAAATAAATAAAAATTTAAATTCCAATCGCCAATGTGTATAACAAATCCATTCCACCAATTCAAATAAAATTTTCACCATTTTATAATTATAAATATTATGACCGAGTCATATAATTACATTTAAATATACTTTAATGTAATATAAATATCAACTAGTTTCCCTTATCATTTCTATTTGCTCTCTGATTGAGATTCCAAAACCCCTAATTTTCTTACAAAAACTAAACTCGTTATCTTGTATTAGTATAAAATTATTTTTCACAAAGAATATCACATCCAATATGTAAACTACTCCCCACAAACGTCTTAAAAAAAAAGACAAAGAATAATTTATTCAAAATTAACTTTTGATATATCAGAAATGTTCTCTTTACCAAAGACACTAAGATATATTTAGAAAAAAATAAATAAAAGATAAAATATATTCAAAAGAAGACATATTTAAAAAGTTCATAAATTATGTTTTTTATATAAATAAAGTTTGAATGTTTAAAAATCTCTATTTATAAATTTTTAAGTTAATAAAAAATCATATTTCACTTATTACTTCTATTTTTAAACTAATAAAATTTCTAATTACATATAATTTATAAAAAATTAATAAAATTTGAGGTTAGTTAAATATAATTAATAATATCATAGATTTCATTTCAAAATAATTTATAAAATTATTGAAAATAATTTAGAAAGTTAAATTATTTATGCAAAGAATATATTTACTTACATTTTTAATAATTCAATAAATATTTTTTAATTATTATGCTTATTTTATTAATATTTTAATAAATATATTCACACAAAAAAAATGAGTGAGTATATTTATGAAATATTAAGTAATATACTTTATTAATATGAAGATATACTTTCTTTACATTTTATTTTGATGATTTAGTATTTCTATTTTATTAGCTATTTTTATATATTTTAATAATTATTTAATAACTAGTTTTTTTAAGTTATATTTACTAATTTTTATTATTGTGAACGCGTGTGTGTTTCTACTTATGTTAGAAATTTGGGCTGGAAGCCTACGGAAAAAGAAAATACGGGCTCAATGAATGACATGTGTTACTTGGGCCATGTTGTTTTTCTCCAAGGAAAGGAGAAATTTGTAACGCATTATTCAATTAATTAATTACTAACCTAAATATAATTTAACAGTAATTTGTTACTTAATGTAATTTTAATTAAATATTCATACAGATATTTAATTTAAATACTCTTTAATTATTTTCATAGACACCCAAATTTTTTTAATTTAAATTAAATTAAAAATTGTAATTTTTATTATTTAATTTTCTTGGATAAAATATAATTGCAATAAAATTCATTCATTAACTAACAACTAAAAGTAAAACACTTATTTGATTATTAGTTTCATTAAGTAAAAATAAAAGTAAAAATTATTCATAAGTAAAAACCAAAAGTAAAACATTTATAAGGAGAGAGAAAATGTTACATACTGTATACATCTACTATCAACAATGACACTCCGATTCGATTGATGTATCTGGTTGAACAAGTGGTTTGACCTTTTGACTAGTTATGCTAAGAGTCAAGTTTATGATGATATTGAAACAACGGTCACTATTAGTACACATGTATAGAGATTTCTTTCAAATTTTAATTTTTTATGTGTTTTTTTTTCCTGCATTTGACATGAAATATCTGAAAACCCAGTTACAGTTTGAAAGAAAGATATTTTATAAGTAGATATTTAATGCCAAGATCATTTATCTTCTTCATAATACGAATTTCATGTTGAAACATATATTTTTGAAATTATTATTTTATTTTAGAATGATAAGCAGTTGATAAATAAATCGAGGACGAATATGTAGGTGAATAATCAAAATTATAATTATATTTTTATAGAATTCTTTTAATGTAAAAAAATTGTTAATTAATTTTACAAAAACAATGCAACAACTTCTTATTTGTTTGGTGATTTAATAGTTTGGTACCTTCATAAGCTACTACTGATTTTATAAAATAATCCCTCTTTTCAACAACCTGACAAAGTGAATTTTACAGACTTGTCCTCCACGACTAGTGTAGATAAATATATTATATTTTACTGATATTTTTGTGAAATATAAATATTTTTTTAGTGAAAACACAAATTTGTAGAAGTCAACATTTCAAAGCCAGATAAAAATAAATACATAAAAATAATAATTAATTATGTTTAATTTATTGAGGAAACATGATTTCAATTCCAATATAGAAAGGACAAATATTTTTATTGAATTTTAATTTGAATAAATTAAGAAAACCAAATTTTTCATTTTATTTGGTGTAAAACAGAAGTATAAATGTTCTAAAATAAAAAAAAGGTAGAATTTCCTGAAAATAAAACCACAACCATACGAAAATATATAAATTGAAAGACAGAGTTTCAGGTTTGTCTTATCACTTCTATTTACATTGGTGATTCAAACTCTTATGTGAGATTTGAACGAGTTGTTCACAATGGATCATTAAAAGCCACCGTCAGGTATAATAATAAAATAAGTTGAGATTTTTAATTCATTGGTAAATTAACTTCACATATTAGTTTAATTAAAAAATTAAAAGAATATAAACAAATATAAAATTTACTTTTATATGGTATATATACTTAAACATAAAATGACCCGCCACTGATGATTGATTTCAAAGATGAGAGAGAGATTAAGAACAAACAAGAACGTGTGTTGTTGTTACGAGGTCTGTGTCATTACTGGTCACGGCCTCACAACCGCAGTTTTGCACGGTCTTACATGTAATGCTCTTATTAATCATCACATTACGTGTCTCCTTGGATTTGGTGGGACTCACTTATTCTACTTTTCAATTTCCCAACCTACTCTTAGTACAATATTAGTGCCATGCCCAGTTTTTTTTTTTTTTTTTTTAAAACACCATCACAAACACAATTACTAAAATCAAATCGTATCTAACGCCTAATCCGACAAATTTCCTAAATTCAATCAATTCATTAATAATATAATAATAATATCATCCACCAAGATGCCACGTGGGGGGTGTCGCGGAACAAGTTGCTTGCATTGCATGCATGCAATGCAAATGTGTTGAGCAATGACTATTGAACACTTTGGTGGTGTATTTTATTATAGAATATTAGTCCATGGCAGTGAATAGATACAACTGTGCATAAAACAAATGGCTTATAATTATTACTAAAATAAACTTTGGGAACGAATAAAATTACATTCCTCAAAAGCAACAAGATACAACTGGAATGTTTGTCTTTCTCTCTCACCTGGGGGTTTGGGAATTTTTTTTTTAGGGTTTAAATTTGTTCCTTGGAGGCCTTTTGGCAAGGTGGATTGGGATCGGATTGGTCCAGTGATTTTGTTGTTGACGGGATCTTCTTTGGCAGAGATTGGTGAGGCTTCAAAGTAGCAACATTGAAGAAGTGGAATGAGAATAATAAGAGAAGGAGGAAAAGAAGGAACAAAATCTAAAGTGGGAGGCAAAGGAGGAACATATTGAAAAAGGGAACCGTATTGTAGGAGAAATCCCGCTACCTAAGAAAGTTAACTTCTTGTCAGTATCATATAACATCTGAGACCACTCTGTAACATCTAATTGTCTCCTCTATGGAGGTCTAACCTTTTGGTCAACTGGTCAAAGGTGGTCTTAAACCACTGTGTATATTGTATCAACCTTAAAAGAACATTTCTTTATCTTTCTATTTTTATATTTATTATTATATTTTCATTTGTCGTTCATGTTTGGATGTAACAAGTTTTTATTTTTTTAATTGATAGATTAATTACTTTATGTCAAGTGGGTATTTATTGATTAATTGATCCCTTGCGTGCTATTCAAATTTTCATTTTTTTAAACTTTTATTGAGTGATTGCATTTTACTTAATATAAGAGATAAATATTTTGTATTCAAATCTATTTGAAAAAAAAAATTGTAATAGAATTAAAGCAGATGAAATCATTTTATACCATGAACATTACATTCACACCTTTTTTTTTTTGGATTCTTAAATGACTTTAATATACTTTCATGATTTTAACTCAAATCCTCTTTATTTGCTTAAACAATTTCACTTCAATATATTTTGTTTTTCACAAAACCCCACAATATCTTACAATTTTCATTTTCGCAATACCATGCAACTTTCTTTTTTTTGTCAGTTTTGTTGTTGGGAGCATCCATCCACATGTATAGCAACAACCTGAGTTAGTCGCAAATAGTTCCGGAGTTTAAGTAACACTTTCTTTAAGATATATAACTCAGAAAAAAAGAAAAAGAAGATTGAAAAAAACATGGTGAACTGAATTATTTGCAACACTCACTCACCGACGTGGTAACTGTTATTTTTATCAAAGGTTGAAGTGGGGCACCAGCGATGGTAACGTAGCGTTGGATCCTATATATGTTTTAAGACCTTTTTCATTAGGCCTCTCTTTTTTTTTTTGGCGGAGCTTCCCGTTGGAATTTTGAGTTGTGTACGTAAACATGGAATCATGGTTTGAAGCCCTTTTGCAGATGATAACGAGATTAAAGACTATGTTCAATGTGTCTTGTGTTGTTGCTGCTTTTGGTCTTTGGAGCACCTATTCCAATCATTTCGAATTTGGACAATATAAGTATTATTATTATTTCTGTGTCTTTTTGTATTTTATTTTGGATTTCACATGATTTGAAACTTGGATTGGAGAGTTGATACTCCCCTGGGGAATATATTCTATTCACAGATCTGAGTTCTAAAAATTTATCTAATCCTAGTTTTTGCTAGCAGTTTACAAAGCAAATAGAGAGCATCTTTTGGAAAGCGGTGGTCGTCCCGTCTGTGGAACTGTGCTTCATCAATCTCTAGACGATCTGATTCTCACTCTCAGTGAATGTTTTTGAATCTTTTCATCGAATGGGATCGATATGTTCCAGAGGAGTTTGTTTGTTTGGGCTTGCCTCGGCTTTGCTTGGGTATTATGATGATGTGGGGCACCTCTCTGTTTTTCTTTTTAAAACAACCTAGTTTTGGATTTTCTTTTATTTTTTTCTCTGGTCCTTTTCTTTTCTTTTTGCTATCCCTTCTTCTATTATCCAACCAGCTTTAACCCAAAGAAAGCAGAACACTGTGGTTAATTGCCAAGGTTGGTTTGATCATTGCCCAGTATCTATTGTATTCCGTTTGAACCCCTTTCTCTCCCTCTCCCTCTCTCTCTTCATTTCGTGCTGTGATTCAAAAATCAATCAGAACCCCAGGGATCTTCTCATCGACCACTACAACTTCTACTGTTGTCGCATAAGCAACTGGTCTTAAAAAGCAATGTGGTGATGAGGTTTGGATTCGGGGCTTGAGGTTACTATCATGACGAGCTTGGCTTTTGTTTTGGATTCACGTGATTCGCACGGTACGGCAGCCAAAACTGCTTGTTGTGCTTCTTCTTGCTGCAGATTTGATGGATTGGACGCCCTGTAACAACTAACGGAGTCTGGGTCTTTGGGGTCATTGGAGTCTTTGGAGGAGAGAACTGCTCGGTCATTGTTCTGTTGAATCAAAATGTACCCACCACCCACAATTTTCACGTATCCCACCCTCATCAATGTGCGTCACACTTCTTCAATATAGTAACATAATTAAAGTTTGTCTGATACTGAACATCGTAATGTTATGAAAGAGTAATTCTTAATGCGTTTTGGTAAGATAACTATTAATAATAATAATAATAAAATCTGATTGTAAGTAACTTCAGCGTTAAGCAGTGTGTTAAGAAACCAATATGGATTATGCGTGAGAATGAGTTATGGGATGGAAATGATGGGTTAGTGATAGTAATATTGGGATTAGAGCGTGGTTGAGGAGGAGAGGGAAAGGAGCGTGAGAATGAGAGGGTTGGAAAGTATTCCATTTTCCTTGGGAGGGTGGCAGTGGCAGAGGCAGAGAGGCAGAGATACGGATATTGGGTTTGAGACACTAAAACCTCGTGATCGGAAAAGGCAGATCCATGGAAGACTGTTCCCGCTAGTCACGTGGGCTCTTTTGACTACCCATTACCCAATGACCAAAACAAACAACACCTCCCCCCACCGTCTCTCTTTCTTTTCCTCCTACCATTCCACCTCACCCATTCGCTACCCTATGCTATAAATCCAAACTACTCAACCCACAAACTCTGCCACACTTACAAACTCAACATACTTCCTTCCTCCTCCTCCTAACTCTACACCCAGACTCACTCCCTCGCTGCATCATTCACTCTTCCTTCCACCCACACTTTGTTATTTTCTATTCTCTCTCTTTCCTATTACACGCCAGTTGGGTCCCTCTCTCTGCTCACCTCTTTATTATAATTAACAATCATTATCATTTAACTTCTCTCTCCTGAACTCAAACCCCCACTACACCTATCATATATCCCTCCATTTCCAATTAACGACAACGTGGACTGCACCTGCTGACTCGTATTTCGACATCTTATAAGCTCACAAAGCTACCAGACAACACCCGCTTCTCATTTCTCCCCCTCAATCTATTACCATTCATTCACCTCTTTCTTCCAACTCCTCCCCGTTGCATTTCTATCGTCTTATTATTGCTTTTTCATCATCTTCTTTATTCTCTCCCTATTAATTTCCTCACTCACCGCCTCACCGCCCTCCCCTCAAACCCTTTCCGTTTCCAATTCCAGAGGCCCTTTGGCAATATCGATATAGCGTGAAAACAAAAAAACCCAGGATGCATCGCTGCTGCAGTGGCTCCCAGGGGCACGTGATGGGACCCTGTACATGTGGTATGTTTCACAGCCAAACCACCTCCTTCTCCATGCTCTTCTCAATGCCCAACCACAAACCACCCTGCCAAGATTCCGACATCTATGATTATTCCTTCACGCCCTCATCCTCTTCCTCTTCCGTTGACTGCACCCTCTCCCTCGGAACCCCATCCACCCGTTTCTCCGAAGACGAGGAAAAACGAACCCGCCATGAACGTCGCTCCGTTTCTAACTTCTGCTGGGACTTACTGCAATCCAAACACAACCCTCAATCCCAAACCAAATCCTCCCGAACCTCCAATAGCACCTCCACCACCGACCCTCTCCTCGCTCGTCGCTGCGCCAATTGTGACACCACCTCAACTCCCCTTTGGAGAAATGGCCCCCGTGGCCCCAAGGTAAATAACAATATATACCATCCCTCAAAACTTACGCTTCATACATTTTTTTCACAAGAAGATACAATTCATCTAACATAAAAATGAGCTTTTTGCATAAGTTTTCTCATGTAGAAGGTTTAATCAATATCTTCATTTTATTTCTGCGAAATTAAAGAGTGGTTTATGACTTTGTGTGTGAATTGCATTGCAGTCACTGTGCAATGCGTGTGGGATTAGATTCAAGAAGGAGGAGAGAAGGGCAAGTGCTGCGGCGGCGGCGCCTCCTCCGGCTTCTGTCGGCGTGATGGAATCGGCACAGGTGTATAACAACTCGTGGTACGCACACCCACAGAGTCAGAAGATGCAGTGTTTCTCGCCGGGGATGGGGAACGAGTTCCGTTTCGTGGATGATGGCGATCGAGACACCGATAACGGCATTCCGTTCCTCTCGTGGAGACTCAACGTCACAGACAGAACCAGCCTCGTTCACGACTTCACAAGATGAACGTTGAAAAAGAAAAAAAAAAAAGCATATTATAATAATATAGTAATAATATAACTATGACACAAGATATTACAAAAGGAGGTAGCTAGCTAGCGTAGTTACCTGGACTACGGTCAAGACCAACCAAACACACAGGCAGCTATACGTCAACGTTTTACGATGATGTTTTTGATTGTGATGGTTATGATGGTCTCGAATCGTGGATATTATGTTTCTTTTTAGCTTTTCCGTTTTGTTTGCTTCCTTTTCTCCGTCTTGCATAAGATGGTGTGAGAATGGGATAATTCTATATTCTTAGCTTGCTTTTTCTTTGGATTTATTTCTTTAACTTTCTCTTTCAGTTACATATAAACCTACTTTTTTGTTGCCTCACTTTCCCTCTTAAGTTTATATATTTATAGTTGTTGTTGACCATCAGACATATATATATATATGGGTCGTTTTTGAATCAATTAATTGGAAACACGTTCTATTATAACTTGAGCTTTGGCAGGTGCATGTCATGACTCGTGACCATTACCTCCTTTGAACAAGCTGTTTGTTTATGCTTAAGCAGACTCTGAAATTCTATAGTGGTTGTTTTCTTTTTTTTGATCCAGACATTCATACCCGACCATGCATAGATACAATGATGTGCGAGAGCGAGTGGGACATGGGTGCATTAAATTCCTTTGAACCAAATCAGATGGTCCAATGTGTCAACGTTGGATCACGGTTCTCTCTGAACCGGACACTGCGATTCAGAACAGCAAAACTGAATCTCTTTTTAGAATAATTTTTTTTTAATTAACATATTCAATATGTTTTTTAATAAAAACAAATTATTCATTATCTTTCTAAGACATAGAAGATCCTATTTAATTGTTATACATTAGATTTTCTTTTTTAAAGATGTCTGACAAACATTTACAATGTATTATGAGTTACGGTTGAAGTATATAAATACTTTGTTATGACAAAGGTTAATTATTATTTAAAAAATACTAATTAGAAATTCATTTGTATTCAGTCTAATTTTTAGTAAAGTACTTTTTACTGGTAAATGAACTCAAATAATTTGGTGAAAGAAAACCAGTAATCGCACTTGTTACCTCTTGCTACCTTTCTGTTTTTCCTTACTTAATAAAGTAGTGTTTCTTTTGCATAGCAGTGGTCAGTGTATACAGTGAGATAATCTCTATCTTCTTGGAATACCACATTGAATCTAATCATCCAATGAAGTTTATGTTGCAGTAGCATGGAACTGAGCTTTTCATCATAGAACCTAACATGATTGCTGCTACGACTTTTTAGTGGAGTATCATGTAAGAATTAAAATCACCAACGTTCACAGAAAGACAAATCAAACCTTAAACCTTGAATTTGTGTCTTTCATTTCATTACATATTCACGAAATTATGAAATTATTTTTTTCTATCATTTCTTATTGGATATATTTATATATATATATATATATATATATATATATATATATATATATATATATATATATATATACTTGCAAGTTCTTTATTATTTATTAATAATGGTTTGCCGACCAGGATGAGCGTTGTAGATTTATAAAATAGAAAATGATACTTTGAAAACTCAAATCCATACATATTTTGTAAATAACTCTATTTTAATATTATAATAATAGTTTTATTTTATTTTTATTTTTATTAAATCAGTCTATAGATTATTATATTAATAAAAGTGAGTTGTTTGAAGAGTTGTATGGTTTCTAGTTGTCAAAATATCAAGTACTCTTATAAAATTCACTTTATCAGCATGTCAGACAATTATTAACGAGTAACTGCAGTGAAGAAATATTTTTTCATACCAGAAAATTTAGCTAAGTTAGGTCTGAAATTTTACAGAAGATGGACTTCAAATTTTAAACTGCATTTGTAGTGATATGTACTGAATATCTATTAATATGATCTCAGAAGAAAAATTAAACTCCATCTTTTTGAAGTATGATCATGTTCCTTATCCACTACAAAAATAATATATATATATATATATATATATATATATATATATAACAAACTACAAAAAAAATGCTTATTATCTACTGGGTAAAATTCGTAGGTAATGACAAAAATCCGTAGGTTATTGGTAAGATTCGAACCCAAGTACCTCGTAGTTAGAGGCGATACTCCAACCACTAAACTATTAAGATATTTTGATAATAATTTACAAATAAATTATATTTATATTTATTCGTGTAAATATATAAATATAAAATATATTTATATTTTGATATATTTATATATTTGTATTTATATATTTGTATTTATATATTTGTATTTATATATTTATATTTATATATTTATATATTTATATTTATATTTATATTTATATATTTATATATTTATATTTATATATTTATGTATTTATCTATTTATCTATTTATGTATTTATGTATTTATATATTTATGTATTTATATATTTATGTATTTATGTATTTATGTATTTATGTATTTATGTATTTATATATTTATATATTTATATATTTATATATTTATATATTTATATATTTATATATTTATATATTTATATATTTATCTATTTATATATTTATATTTATGTATTTATGTATTTATGTATTTATATATTTATGTATTTATGTATATATGTATTTATGTATTTATGTATTTATATATTTATATATTTACACGAATAAATATAAGTATAATTTAGTTGTAAATTATTAGTAGAATATCCTAATAGTTTAGTGGTTGGAGTATCAGTTTTCAACTTTAAGGTACTGGGTTCGATTCTTGCTTGTGACAATTCTTTTAGTTTAATATAATTTACCTACGAATAGTAATTCCGTAGGTAATTACCTATGGAATTACCCACGGATGATATTACCTACGGATAATATCCGTAGGTAATGGATAATTACTCACGGATAGAATTCAGTAGGTAATATCCGTAGGTAATGTACACTTTACCTACGGATAGTAATTACGTAGGTAATTACCTACGGAATTATCTACGGATTATATTACCTACGGATAATATCCGTAGGTAATGGATAATTACTTACGAATAGAATTTCGTAGGTAATATCCGTAGGCAATGTAAAATTTACCTACGGATTTGTATCCGTAGGTAATATTTCGTAGGTAATAGGCTTTTTTTTTGTAGTGAAATAGAAAGCTTACAAAGGTATCTAAGGATTAAAAGCACGAAACGAATAACCATAGTTGCATTGTTAATGCATAATTTACTACTACAAAAACTACGATTTGTAATTTGATCATTCAAAACTACTATAATATTAATATACACCACTGCAAAAATATTTTTATATATTGATAAACCCTTATCATTAAAAATTATAATTCATGTAAAATAGGACTAAAATTAAAATAAATTTACATATAGATAAAATCTTATGGTTAAAAATTATAATTCATGTAAAATAGGACTAAAATAAAAATAATTTTATATATAGATAAAATCTTATCGTTAAAAATATGACTAAAATTAAAACTAATATTTATTGTAAGTATTTATTTTTTAAATTATTTTAATGATAGTGTCAATATTTTTATCAATTATTTCAACCAAGATTTTAACATTGTAGCGAATGTTTTCCTGACATTGATTTAACATGCATTTTCGTAATAAAAATAACAATAACAATACATTTAGTCTAAAAGAATTTATATAGACCATGAGGGATTAGAGACGACCAAAAGATAATAGGTGTAACGTGATAAGGGAGATACAAAGAGAATATTAAAAAGAGATTCAAAAATCTTAAAATATAATGATGACATGACAATGAGACTAAAGAGAGAGGTTTGATAAGAGAAATAAAATATTAAAGAGAAAATATAAAGTCTAAGTGAGAAAATGACTAATTGAAACATAGTAAATAATATTTATGATAATAATTATTTTTAGAATCAATGTCATATATAAGAATAATCCATATTATATTTACAAATGATGACCTTTATAAAAAATAATTATCATTATAATTAAATAAGATAATAAATATTTTAAGAATTATGTATACTATATAAATATGACAATGATCTTGACCATTTTAAATTAATTTCAAAAATATAATAATAGTAATTTTTTAATAATTATAATATAATTTTATATTGGATGTATTTAGTTAGTCCATAATATTTTTTTTACAATTAAAAGGGTTTTTTAATGGATATAAAAAAATATTTTTATATTTAAATAGATATAAAAAATATTTTTATATAAGTCAAATTATACTCAAAATATAATATATTATCGTATATATTTTATTTCTTTTTTTTCTGACTTCCTCTTAGTTTTTTTTTTCTCTTTCTCTCTCTTCCTTCTTTTTTCACATGTCATGGTTGTCATCTACCATTATATCATCATCACTTTATTGTTGTAATCATTAATTACTTTTTTTAATGTTTTATTTGAGTTAGATCATTTCATTCTACTAAAATTATCGATCTCTCCACCATTACGTCAGTACTAGGAATTATAAATATTTTGAAGAATACATTTTGTATTATACACATAAATTGAACTTAATTTTTGTTAAAGAATTCTTTTGTAACATAAGTTTCATACAAGTGTGTTCTCCTTGTGATAAATAATAATACAAGTAATGATTACCTTTTAAGGTATTTGTGATTAGTTTTTTTTTCTTAAGGACAATGTACCAATTTGAAATAATTCACATCTAGGAAATTTTGTTAAAGTTCAAATGTAAGTTGAGAAACATATAAGTAACTCATGTGCTCATTTTTAAATATCTCTTTAATGTCACCCGTCTAATATGTATAATAGTGATAGTTCGTCTTGATAATCAATTTAGTTAATTATAACATGAAGGTGATGAATCCAAGATTTGTGAATCTCCTACTCTGAAAATCTTCTTATTTGATTTTTCGAAAAATATGTCTCATTGTTGTAAATGATATTATAAGTAAATATCACTGTTGAGGTACTCATGATTAATGGATATTTTTGTTTAAGGGAGAGTGTACAAATATAAAGAGAATCACACTTTAGAAATATATTGTTAAAGGACAAATGTGAGTTTGAGTCTCACATTGTGTATAAATGGTAAGTTAAGCAATATATAAATAAGAGAAACTCATAAATCTAAAGCCTTAAATTGAAAGTGGTAAAATATTATCTTATATGATTTGACTTGTATAACATCGTAAATATCTCTTTGATATTGTCTTCCTCATAAATATCCAACCATGATATGAGTCGATAGTTCATCCTAGCGAATAAATAGTCGAGTACAATATGGAATAGGTAATGAATTTTATGTTTTTGTATAGTAAATTTATGGATTCTTATGTCAAAAATCTGCCTAACATGAAGTTTCATGCAAATATGTTATGTTATAATAAACGACATTATAAGAGAGTTTATCATTAAGTACTCACGATTGAGATATGCTTCCACTTACGGAGTTTTGAGTAGTTATAATTTTATCTACATTTTTATTGATTTCAAATTCTTATACTTCATCTTCAATAATATCATTATGTTTTATCTATCTCAATCCTCTTTTTATTTTTCATTCGTTTTAATAATTGATAAAAATGGAAACAAAATATCATGTTAAATATTTTTGCAAAATCTTGTATTTTCTTTATGCCTACAGGTAATACTTAATTCTATGTATACTTTCTTATATAAGAATTGATACAATACAACCATGTGTACACATTATTTATTCTTTCCTTTTTAAATGTAAAATAATGTTGTACATAATTTGTTTTTCTGTAAGTTATTTCTTGGGTGAACAATATTTGTATTACTTTTTTTAGAGTATTATTACTTTATACATACTAACAACATAAATTATATTTGTACTAATTGAAAAAGTATTATATAATGACGAAGATTATCCTATTAGAATATATAAATAATAATAATACATATAATGATTTACTAAATTACTATAATAAGATTTTTTCACATATATCCTAAACATATATATCATAATTTCATATTATATTATATTTAACACAATTATCTTTGGATCTCTTGATTGAGAAAAATAAGTTTTATTATGCATGATTTAGTCTCTCTAACTCAAATCCAAATGCAATTATTCATTTCCTGAGTATGCTTAATTCACTTCTATTCATGAAACAACTATATTGCAACGGATGACAAAGGGTTTTTAGAAACTCAATCGTAGAAAATCTCAATTTTAAAAAATCTCAAATTTAGTTTCATGTAATATAGAACAACAATAATGAAAACCCATAAAAAATGCAGTATCTTTATAATATAAAAATTAATTTTTAAAATAAAGAGATTGTGATTATTACATGTTTTAATGTTTTTATGAATAATTTTAGTAACAAAGGATTATGATAATGAGATTAAGATAGATGATGAAGAGAAGTTGATAATGCAGGATACTATAAACACAATAGAATTATGCATGAATATTTTTTTTATTGTGAATGAATAAATGAAAAAAAAAATACAAGAAAAAACAATATTGTTTTGCCTTATAATAAAAAGGTAACCATTTAACAATTTTCCAATCTTTGAGGTTTCAGAGGATTATCGAAACAATTCTCCGTCTAATTGGTTGAGGTATTGTTTTCATAACCATTTTAGATCATCTTAATTAAAAACGTCCTTTTATGTAGTTTATTCGTACTAAATGTTGATATTTAGAATTTTTAAAAGTTATTCTTATATTTTAGGCCAACATTGAATTAGTTTTTTTTTAAAGACATTTGGTGTAAGACTAAGCTCTAAAATTCTTATAAAATATAACTTAATTAAATGAAGGATAAATTTGTATTAGTTAAATTAAATAAATTATAAATAGAAAAAATTAATTATTTAATGTTTATGTCATAAAAATCACTATATTTCTAAAACTTTCGATAATTTATCTTCTCTCTAAAAATTTTTAGTCTCTCCTTTGTCGTTTAAAAATTGAACATACTAGCGGTAATGAAGAATAAGACAATTTACCTAATTAGATTATTGATAACTTTATTTTTTCTCTCTTTCCTCTCTGAGTTATGTGAAGCTAAAGTGGGTGCATGCAGATGGGAAATTTTGAAATCTTCTCAGTATAGTTTTTTAGTATTGTATTGTGATGGTTGATTAGATATTTTGTAAACATATTATGAACTGTGTTAAAATCTCATTGGAATTGTTATACCGGAAGAAGATGATTATTTTATGTAAAAAAAGTTCGTTTAAATTATAGTCGATAGAGTAAATGATCTGAATGGGTTGGTAATGTGAGTTTGTTAATTATAAATATATGAGAAATTATATTAATTAGAGAGTGTACATGATGTTGTGAGTAGAAAATAATTTGGATTTAATTGTGAGTGAGAGTAATTAACTTGCACAATGTGGGAATGAAATCGGTATATTGACATGAGTAAGAGATTTACATCTTTAATTGATTTGTTTTTTTGAATGAGAATGATTATACATGTTTGTGTTTGAATTATAATTTGATTTTAAACATTTGAAGTAATGAAATATGTATAAGTTGTATATTAAGTTAATTGTTACATAAAATTTCATGATATAGATCAAGTTAATTAAAAACATTTGAGTGCAGTCAAAATTTTTGTTTGAATGGAATAGGAGAATTGGAACTAATTTGGTTAATTTGAGATAATGGTGAAATTAAAAATAACACAATGTTTATATCATTTGGGCGTTCATGTGGTTGATTAAGATGTAAAGTTGGTTAGTAAGGACTTTATCCTAAATGCCACTACTGCAGAAAAGACTTTTTACATCGGTTAAAATGGGTTTTCTACGTCGGTTAAAGCGGCGACATAGATACGGGGGTCATAGAAAGTAAGACTTTCTACGTCGGTTCCTAATAACGTAGAAAGTAAGACTTTCTACGTCGGTTAATAGGAACCGACGTAGAAAGCCCTACTTTCTTTGAGCTATTATGATCGGTCAAACTGGTTATGATCGGTCATAGAGATATTCTGATCGATCATAACTGTATCTGATCGGTCATATAAAGACTTTCTATGTCGGTTAGTCAGAGAACCGACGTAGAAAGTCTTATTTTGTATGAGCTATCCTGATCGGTCATAACTGGTTCTGATCGGTCATGAAGCTAATCTGATCGATCATAACTGATTCTGACCTATCATAATACTTTCTATGTCGGTTAACACTTATAACCGACATAGAAAGTCTTACTTTCTAACTTTCTATAACCTCGGTATCTATATCGGTTAACGATGAATCGTGATTGTATGCGTTATCAATGTCGGTTATGCCTATAACCGACATAAAATGTTGCACTTTCTACGCTCGGTTATGCTATTAACCGAGCGTAGAAAGTACTTTCTACGTCGGGTAATGACATAACTGACGTAGAAAGTGTTATTTTTTTAAAATACCTGCATTTTATTTACAAATGCTACCTTTCTTCGAGTAGACTCTGCCTATTCATCACGAGTTCCAGACAAATAACCACAGATCCGATGCATGGACGGATATGCACAGTTCATATATAAATTTGCTACGAGATATATATCCGAGTACGAGACAAATTCGAGTTGCAGACGAGATATGTACATATGAAACACATTGAAATGAATATATGTACGGACGAGATCTAGTTCCAGCACAGCTTCATTTACTTAAACGAATGTAAATTTCCTAACTTAAATCAATTTTATCTAAATTGTTACAAGTTAAATTTCCTATGAAGATTGAATGCTTAAAAGGAAAGAAGCCCATCTGCTCTCGATATCGTCTAAGACTTCAATTTTCATTGGAGATGAGTCCGTAAATTCCTACATATTGAAACATTTCAGATTTAGAAATCATTTACATAATTGACATATTTGACTTAATTATAGTATATTTACCTCCCTCCACGTGTCAAGAATATTTTTGGCTACAATGGTGTGCATGTGCTTCATCACATAAAACCCGCACTCATGGCTTCCCGGTTGGCGTGGACACTACAAGTTAAATACATGTCAGATTAACTTTAAATGACAAATTGAACAACAGTAAGAGGTGTTTGGTCACCTTTGGTGCAATATACGTCAACTTCTTTCTAGCATGAGATGGAGGACCTTGCAACCTTAGGTGAGCTTCCAAAGCTCTACAAAAGGACAAATAATTTTGGTGTAAGTAGTGCACATATGATACAACAATTAAAAACAACCAAACTTACGCGTCTATGTGCTTTCTAATATCCAAATCATTTGGTTTCTTGTGTAATGAACACAAGAGAATCACAAGAAATTGGCGAGAAACAATTATTATGAGCTGCCAATGACCCTTGCACGTTGCAATAATATTAGTAAAATTTCAGTTTTACATAAATGTGCATTAATTTACAAGATGTATACTTACTGATGCAAGTAAGGTGCTAAGTAGACTTCTTTGCCCCCATTTTGAAATGCCTCTATTAAGTACGTTTGCACCTCTTCAGCTTTATTCCCAACGGACTGAATGGCAACAGGGTCAACAAATCCATAGAGATAACGGATCTTCCTCTCAACACACAAACGATGTAAATACCTTCAACATTGAAAATAAATAAAGTTATAAAATAATGTACCAGTTAGAATATAAAAAATATGTAAATATACTTACATTTCCCAAAGTTGGAACACCGATACACATAGCATATCAGTACCAGTGAGAATATCAAAAATATCCCTTTGGAGTAAGAACAAAGGGATCGTCTTGGTCCTGCATACGACTTCGGGTGGCATATCTAACTGTATGGGAGTGGTCCCGATAGTCGATGCCAGTGCACCGAGTCGCTGTAAAGCAGATGGTGGTGGTGATTCATGCACAACTTCCTTTGCTTTTTCAGCCTCTTCCTATACAAGTACCAAAAATCAATAACATTAATATACATCAACCTATCAAAAAATAATAAGTATTATCGTTCAATGCATAAATCAACCTGTGCATGTGTTGGGATGAGTCTTGTTAATGAAACTGGCCATAAGATAAAATGACCAGGTGTCCGTCCCACTTGTTTGAACCTCTTTAGTGGGAATAAGGATTGAGGCGACGACGATCCCGAACATCTACAACCACCACTCCGATCATATCATCTCCAATACTCCGGTGGTAGATGGTTGACCCCAATGCATACATTTTCCCTAAGGTAAACAAAGGATAAAATATTTTAGACTATATAATGCGTAACACTTGTACCAAATACATGTCAAAGATATAATACGTACCAGTATGCCACCAAATGCTCGGGAGGACCCGCAACATACAGCCGACGATCAGCGGTGTCGGTAGGAGCAACCTCTGCCCCTCTATCGGGAGCATCACAACTCTCCTTTGTGCTCGACATGAATCGGGGATGCCGCTCGTGCGGGGACGGAAGGTTGAGATGACAAAGATGCCAACTCCGCTCGCATTGAGCTCAATAACTCTGCCTTCAAGTCGAGTACACCTCATCTCGAATCTCCTTCCTAATTTGTTGTTTGAGGGACTCAAACTCTTGCTCATTCGAGCTTGCCTCAAAGAAGGAGTTGCCACGGGTGGGGCACCAAAGTCTTGTCGATGCCCACCCCTCGTCCGGCACCACGAACACGTCCAGGATGCTCGCAGGGTACCAATGGCCACTGCCAATATATCCCGACGGCCATGTGGGTGGAATGATCCCCGAGTGCTCTGCTCAACCAACTCATCCTACAACACAAACGAATGATTTTTTAGCAAATACAAATGCCTATTGTAGTATAACATATATAATTAGTTTAGGATATGCTACTTACAATACGTTGAGCAACAACATTAGTTTGCTCGGATAAGTAATTCCCGATGAGTTACGGCGAGCTCTCTTCCATTTATCATGGCGTGAAGGGCGGGTGACGAGAACTCATAACTGAGTCATCCGAAGGTAGACTTGAAGAAGTCTCCTTCATCATCTTCTCCTCCAATTTCTCATAACCCCCACGAGACAACTCGTGGGGGTGGATATTCTTCCTCCGAATATCCTGTGCCTTACGCCTCTTGGCTCTGTTGCATTCCATGTTAAATACCAAATTTAAAACCTCTATTTAAAAAAAATTACTGCAAACAAATGACAAATGTGCTAACCTGAAACCTAGGGTCTAATCGCTGAGTCCGAAATGCCTGCCATGTCTCCTCATCCAAAAGCGATCATCGGTCACATGGGTTCTTGTTGCTCGATGCCCCATATATGTATCGGCCGGTCGAGATCACTCTTAAAACCTCTCCAGGCGTTCCCCGACATATGAGATCCACTTTGTCCTCGACAAAGTGGTGTTAGGGACATCATATGTGACCTACACAATAAAAATAACATGAAGTTCCCAAAAAAAGTTAAATATATATACATGTTAAATGCTCAAGTAAGAGTAGGTACCAGGATACTCTGCCAAATCCGGTTCTTCGGTGTCTCGGAACATGGTCCCAATCCTCGATAAGAATACTAACCTTGCTTCTCCCAAGCAAGGCCACATAGCTAGTGAATCTAGCACTTGTGCTCTCCAGTGGCTCTACCAGGTTGCATGTCAAGCTGGATAGGCAATTTCGATCGGAGGCTGCGATCGATATTCAACTCCTCAACCAGTGTAGCACGCCTACCCTTTTTCCTGGTAGGCGGTCGACTACGATCACCACCTTGTGTAGGAGGGGGACTGTGTAGGAGGAGGGTACCGGATGAATCTGCCATATCCGTGTTCAAAGAAAAAAATAATAGTTATTAGTTTAGACAATATGATTCGAAGATAAACAAAAAAGTGCATACATTAAAAAACAATACATTAAAAAAATTTCATACATTATCAAGTTGGAGCATTCTCCCAAAATCCTTCCATATGGTCATAACGGATGACATGCACATCATCTATTTCTACATTAACACTCAAGTTTGGCATATTTAATGTTCAAATGACTAATGTTCAAATGACTACAGAAACACATTCAAATGACTAAACTACTTACAATACATCTCTAAATTAGCTAAAGGCACCCGTGATGTTTCCCTCTCTTGACAGCATTATTACTTACTAGATTCAATACTGTAAACCTACATTGGTTAAAGCAAGCACGAAATCTTACCTCTTGAAGACCTACAGAGGTGGCAGGTGGCGTGACGTGCAGAGCTGGGTGGGGAGAAACGTATCCCAGGCGACGGGCACCAGTAGCAGCAGGCGGCACGAAGCGTTGGCAGGTGGCGTGACGAGCAAATGTGGGTGCGGAGAAACGTATACAAGCGAACGAGGGAGCTCTGGTATGGGTGAACTGATGAAAGGAAATGGAGCATAGGGAGAAACGTACATGAGAGCTCTGCTATGGGGGGGAAGTGATGAAATGAAAAGGAGTGCGGGAGGAGCAGAAGATACTATGTCGGTTGCCCTAACACCCGTCATCAAAGACACTTTCTACGTCGGTTAAAATTTACCCGACATAGAAAGTTCACTTTCTACGTCGGGTAAATGTTACCCGACATAGAAAGTTAACTTTCTATGTCGGGTAAATTTTAACCGACGTAGAAATTGAACTTTCTATGTCGGTTAAATTTTACCCGACATAGAAAGTGACCTTTCCACTTACTATGTCGGTTAAATTTTACCCGACATAGAAAGTGACCTTTCCACTTACTATGTCGGTTAAAACTTACCCGACATAGAAAGTTTTTGATTTTATTACAAAATTGCCACCGCGCCACATACTATGACGGGTGGATTACGACCGTGATAAAAACCCGTCATAGAAAGCTATTTTTCCACGTGCTCATTCCTTAAGCAATAAAATTTGTCACTCACAAATAAAGAGAAGGTTGTTACAACTTTATTATCACTCTAATGTTACTGTAATAATGAAACTTCAGGTAGAAAAAGAATGAGTAAGATTTTATGTTACTTTAATGTCATCCTAATCTATTTATAATTAAAAGTTGATGAAAATTCATTTTACTTAATTTTAGGTATATATTTACCATTATTTGATGAATTTATGAGTAAAATCTATCATATAAATCTATCGTGTTTGATATCTTTATTATTAATGGTTGGTAAGTAAATTATATATATGATTAAATAGGAAACTTTGAATTTAGTAAAATTAAAATATAATTTATGTGATTGTTATTTATAATGAAGAAATATTTTTTTATCATATTATAAAATGAGTTATAAAATGAGTCGATAAGTAATCGTATATTTTATGAAAAAACAAATGATATTATATATATATATATATATATTATAATTCAAATAAAGTAAAATAATAAAGTTAATAAATATATTTAATATTTTAACGTGAATAATATTGTATAAAATATAATCTAAAATATTATTGACATTTATTATTTGATAAAAAAAATTTCTTTAAAGAATCACTAATCGTGATAATGTATTTTTCTTAATTCTAAATTAGAAAACACTTATATAATTTTCTGAAAATACGATGTAAGGAGAGAACATGTTGGAATGACTAAAATATAATATTTTTTTTACCGTACCAAATTTTTTATAAAATCATTATTATGGAAAATAAAAAATTTGAAATTTTTTCAATTTTATTATGATATTTTTATTAGATTCTTATATTGTTGTTTTTAAGTTTTTGAACAAAATAATTTATTATTATTATTTTTGACAAAATTTAAATAAATATTTTTAAAATATTTACAAATTTTATTAATTAATTAAAATCTCATTACTAGTTCTTTTAAATTAAAAAAATAGTTAACAAAACTTGTGCAAAAATTTATTGTTTTCCAACTTTCTTTATAAAAAGTTTTTATTAGAGCTAGCATTATTTACTTACAAATCTACTATTTATCTTTATAGTTTTTTTTATAACAAATAAAATATATTATTATTTTGAATTATTAGATAAAATAAGAATAGATAATAATTTTTTATTTCTTATTCATAAAAAAACAGATTATATATATATATATATATATATATATATATATATATATTAAAACAATAATCCTAAAACACAACTTTTAATTTTAGGTTTTATATAAAAGTGAAGTTTGGGAGAAAATAAAATAAAATTGTAAAGCTTTTATTTTTTACAATGTTTTTTAAACCTAAAATAAATAAAATATTAGATTAACATAAATTTAATAATTTGATATGCACCTACAATATATATCTATTAGAATAATTATTTAATTAAAATATTATGTATAACAATTTTTTTATATTTATGATATTTATTTTAAAAAATATAAGTATGTATCAACATTGATGTATTCGTAAGATTATTATTTTGAATAATTCACTCATTATTATTTCGTTTATTTTTAGTCTTTCGTTTAAATGAAAAGGATTTTGTTAGTTAAAACATGAAAAAAAAAAAAAGAGTGTAAGTTAAATACATTTTATTAGCAAAAAATTAAAAAGATAAAAACGATAAATATATTTCCCTCTTCTGGGAGAAATATTTGATACATAAATTGGTCTTTTCAAATAAAGATTTCATAAACCATTTATTTTCCCAAGAAAAAAAAACTCTGGTTAATCCTCCTCTAACAATAATTTAAAAGGTTTGCCTATTAATTTAAGACGTCAACCGCCGTTGTCCTGCCATAAACCCTAAACCCATTCTGCAGCGTCTCCACCTCACTCACACGGAGGCGGAAGCTATGGCCATGGACTCAACGGAGTTAAAGGTGTCGGAGCTATTGAAAGAGGTCAACTTAGATTACACTCCTCAGTTCTCTAAGCTAGTTGACGACACAGTTTCCGCCATCAAAACCTCCATCGACAAAATCCCCAACGAGTTCAAGGTCATTATTCTATCCGTCTTTCTCTCTGCTTCGATTTTCGGTGCATTGAACGCTGATATTTCTGAATGCGCGTGAATTCGCAGGTAACTGCAGATTTGGCATCGCGTTTTATTAAGGACATTGGTGCCGATAAGGTCGAGTTTAAGTTTAAGAAGCCAGAGTTTATTAAGACCGGTGGAAGTTACTCCATACAGAGTATTGCGAGGCCTGAAGTTAATGTTGATCTTATCATCAGGTTACCAAAGGTACAGTCATCAGAAAAAAAAAGCCATGACCAAATTCACTTATTAATTAATTAATGTTTGAGTTAATTTATCAATGTGAGGTGTGTATTTCGATCTTTGTAACTGTTTTCATATTTTGTTAGGAATGCTTCTTTGAGAAGGATTATTTAAATTACAGATACTATGCCAAGAGGTGTCTGTATTTGTGCTTGATGAAGAAGTATTTGGAAAGGTCTTCATCTATTGACAGGGTTGAATGGTCTACGACACAGAATGAAGCCAGAAAACCCTTGCTGATTGTGTATCCAGGTTTGCATTCCGCGTTAGCGTCAGAATTTAATCTAGTGCCTTTTTACTCTAAAATAATGTTGATGACGCTAACAATAAAAATTGTTGCAGCTGCAAAGCTTGTTGAAGTTCCTGGTTTTTTTGTAAGAATTATTCCGTCCGCAAAGGCTATATTTAGCATAGCGAAGTTGAACCTGAAGCGCAACAACATTCATAACTTGAGTAATGGTCTGTGTTTACAATACCTTTATTCTATTTCTCCAAGACTTTTGCTTCTTCTTTTGACAGATTTCTGATGATTAATTGTTGATATCTTGAAGGGATTGATCTTTTGGCTACACCGAAGTACAATACCAGCATTCTGGAAGATATGTTTATAGAGGATGCTGAATTCATGAACAAGTATTTTGTTGGATGGAAGGAACTAAGAGAGGCTTTAATCCTTCTTAAGGTTTGATATCTGTATTTTTTTTTGGGCATTTATGCTTGAGATTCAATGCATAAAAACTGAATCGAATGCTTGTCCTCATTGATTTAGGTTTGGGCCCGTCAAAGAAGTTCAGTATATGTTCATGATTGCCTGAATGGTTTTTTGATTTCTGTCATACTGGCTTATCTTGCTTCTAAGCAACATATTAACAATTCAATGAAGGCAACAGAAATAATTCGTTTCACCTTGAACTTCATTGGTATGTTTATAGCACCTCCATTGTATTTTGGTTCATATTTTTTCAGCTCTCCCTTGTGTATATGTTGTGTGTGTGGTACACATCCATGTATTTATAAAATGCTATGGAAAACATTGTTTAGTTTTCTTCTAAGGATCTAAAATCTTTTTCTTTATTGAGAGTGTTATGAAAACACATTGCTACTTGTTTGACTTTTCTTTTAATGTATTCCCAATGCATTATTATCGTTTCTCTTCTGTATAATTGGTTTATGAGTTCTGTCATAAAAATCAATTCCTTCTCTTTTCCATCCAAAGGAATTACCAGAAATAAAAAAAAAGGTGGTTTTCAGTTTATTAGTGAATATGTAGGCAGTTGGCTACGGACATTAAAATTGGTGCAGACTGGGAATGGGGCTCCAATATGTATTGCCATGATGTATTGGTATTTATTAATGCTAGTGGTTTTGCAGCCACCTCAGATTCGTGGAACCGAGGGCTCTACTTTCCAAAGGAAGGCCAAAGCAGTATCACAAAAGAGGTCTGGATCTTTTCTTGGTTTTTCTTTCATTTTTTTTTTCACTTTTGTAATTCTATTTTATGTATCATTTTCTTTAACGTTTCATTTATTCTTTGTTCTTTTGTTTTGTTGTTTCGATACTAGTTTGATCAAGCCAATTTTGATTTTTTTTTTTTCAAATTTTAAATGAATTGTAGTCTGAAAATGTAGCATAAAGCTTTTGACCTGATTGACAAGTAGCTTTGTTATATTTTCAATTGCATATACACTAGTTTTAATCCTAAATGAATGGGAAATTTATTCGCTCCATTTATTAAGGACTTTCTTTATAAGTGTTTTTTTTCTTCTTTTTGGGATAAGTTTCCTTTTATTATTTGTCAGTCCTTCATTATTGTCTTCATAACACATTTGCAATGTATCTCAAAGCGGGTTATATGAATTACATTGTTTGCTGGAATTTTCTTTTCTCATGTAATATGTTTTGTTCACTATTCCTATTCGCAGCAAAAGATTCAACTTAAAGAGTCATTTCCAATTGTCATATGCCATCCGAATGGAGAATTCAATTTGGCTTTTCGTATGTCTAGGATTGGTTTTACTCGGGTACTTATGGCCAGCACACCATCTTTTTATTATATATATATATTAGTTCTCAATTTGATTATATATTTATTTTTGGATTTTCTTCTGAATTCAGCTTCAAGAAGAGGCTGCTATGACACTTAGATGCTTAGAGAAGTGTAGAGATGGAGGATTTGAGGAAGTTTTTATGACCAAGATTGACTATGCTGTTAAATATGACTACTGTATGAGGTAATTTTTTTAATGTTTGTTTGTCATCCACAGTGTTTGGCAGCTTTGCCTCTTTGATCGGGTGTAAGTGGGTTTGACCCAACCGATGAACCCACCCAACCCAATCCAATTACATTTTTGTGGGTTGGATTGGATCATTTGGTTGGGTTTTATTTAGTGCACCCAATTAGAATTGAGTTGGGTAACGGGTACATGAATTTCATTGACATAAATGTTTTTTTAATTACTCAACTTGATGACCCGATCCAACTAATAAATTGGACAAACAAGCAAACATTGGGTTAGAAAATGGTAAACCTGACCCAACCCAAATAAACTTAATTGGATTGGGTAAAAAATTAGATTAAACTCAATTTAACCCAGGCCACTTACACCCATAATTACAGGAATGGTTTCTAACTAACTATGCCTTGAAATTTTCAGTGAGCTTTACTTTGTTGTTTATACTATTATATAGTATTATATACATGTATAAATTACATTAGTTAGTTATAATCTCCCTGGTGCAAGATGTTAGAAGAAACTGGAACCAGAATGTAAAACCTGAGTGATATTTACGTCAGGTCTTCTTTAGTCGATTTGCTTGTCTAATTTTGAAAGTTTTTTTGGTCAATGTTGTAGATAGATCATTCTGATGGGTGATTATCATATGCATCAATTTTAAAGATGATATCAAACTCTACCAGAGATCCATTAAAAGGGCTACTGACCATTTTACAAGCGAACCTAATCTCAACTTACAAGTCTGTTTTGATGAATTGAGTTAGTCTTGGATCACTTTGTAAGAAAGCTTATAGGAAATAAATATTTTTTAACATATAAATTATATTGTAGATATATAATAAAATATTTTATATGATACAAGATTGCTTTAAAAGATTGTCATATCCTAGTATCCATATTATACTAAGTATCAGGCTTCATAGAATTTGATAGGCTAGAGATTTCGATTGAGGTTTATAGATGGGTTTAAATTGGAATAATAGTTGGTTGGCAGAATTTTAAAGATGAATATTAAAGGTTGTGGAGATACGCTGTTAATTTGAACGAAATATAAGTAATCTGGTTATTAGGTTTTGTTCTATCTTAATTTCCGCTGGTGACACAGATATGTTTGAAAGTACCAATATTGGTGAATGTTGTGGATATAACATGGATATTGAATTTGAAAACACAGTAATTATAATGATGTAAATAAACAGCCTCGAGACACTTATTATGATTCTTGTGCCTATCCTTGCTACCCGATAACATGTTCGAGACTTGTTAGCCTTTTCTCTTTAGCCTTTACATTTCTTCTGGATGATAGATGCTTGTTCATTGAATAATTTTCATTATGACTTGCTTCATGTTATTAAAGCTGTAAGTTTATATTATTGTTTTGATCTTGCAGAATAAATTTAGAGGGAAAGAAAGAGGTATTTGCTTTGGGATTTTGTTTAGACGATGAGTGCTGGAGATCATATGAGGATAAAATACATGGTATTTTATCTAAAGGGTTGAATGATAGAGTGAAAGTCATTCAAGTTACATGGAGAAATACACAATGCCAGTGGAGTGTGGATGATGTATGATTTCAAGCATGAATTTCAGTGTCTCATTTAAAACGTGCTTTCATGCTTTGGGTCTTATGTTTTGTTTCTAACTGAATTCACGTCCTCAGGGCTTGTCGGTATTTGATAAAGTGCCCCTGTTGATAGGAGTTTCAGTGAGTACTTTGGAGAAAGCATATAGGATGGTTGATATTGGCCCAAATGCCGAAAGTAAAGAAGAGGTATGTATATTCTTTTGCTCATACCCACTTTTTCTTTTTGCTTCCACATTTGGGTTGTTACATCAAATACAGTACTCACCCATGATTTGAAGCAGGCTCTTGAATTTCGAAAGTTTTGGGGAGAGAAAGCAGAGCTTAGAAGATTTAAAGATGGTAGAATTGCAGAAAGCACAGGTGAGGCATCTATTATTACAATTCATTTTTTTTCTTCTATGACCATCACACTTTTCTCATCTTGTTGGATGAGATAAACTTTCTTGATGATTACTGACATGTTGAGGGTCTTTTCCCTTAAAAAAATTTTAGTATGGGAAAGTGAGCAATGGGCTAGACATCTTGTTTTGAAAAGAATAGCTGAGCATTTACTTAGTCGACATCTTTCTCTGCCCAAGGAAAATATTGTAGTTGTTGTGGATCAACTTGATTTTTCTTTGCTTCACGGTTCTGGAGGTATTGATCTTTGTGAATTCTCCCTTTTTTGGGCACATGCAATATGCTTAACTTGTTAACTGCCGCGATCTATTGAAATGATTCACCTGCAGATCCTATATCACACTCTGTTAGTTTGCTTGGGGCATTTGATGTTTTATCAAAACGTTTACGTCTTATTGAAGACCTTCCTTTGAAGGTGTCCAGTGTACAGCCTTTAGACTCTGGTATTTTACCCTCCTGGAAATTTTATTTATTTATTCAAGTATAGGCTCCTTATAGATTTTCTTGTATCATTTTTTTGAAGTGATCTGTGTCAATGCTTGTTGGTGTGTGTTTTATTTTAATTAAAAACTGAAAAAAATTGGGAAGAAAAAAAATTAAATATATGGGTGTTTAAGTTAATGTTGAATATCATCTAATCTTGAGCTCAACCAATGTTCTATGCTTATTGTAATTTACAGCTTTCAGGTTCACATCAGTCTTCCCACCTGAACCTCATCTTCTAGCTAATGAAAAAATTGAATCTCTCAGACTGAGTAAGTTAGTTCCATCATGCATTCAAGCACTGGAAGTTATGATTCAGGTATGGCTTTACGCACCAGTTGTGCTCAGTGTCCTGGTCTTTTTACTGACAATTAAAGAGCTAATTCTTTGACCTTTACAGCTAGAAGGTTCTGGGAACTGGCCAATGGATGAAATTGCAATTGAAAAAACAAAATCTAGCTTCCTTATTCAAATTGGAGTGAGGTAGGGTGTAGATCCTTTCTTCATTTCAGGATCTTATTCTTTTTCAATGTGTATAAGTTATGATATATTATTATGGCAGTCTTCAAAAGACATGGGGAATGACATGTACTGCCACTGAGGATAATGTGGATGTGTTAGTGTCAGGATACGCATTTCGTTTAAAAATTTTGCATGAGAGAGGCCTTAATTTGCTCAATAAGGAAAGTATGTACTTCGACTTTGTACATGATTATGATGATTTAATTGGAAATGCCACTTCTAAATTTAACTTATCAAACCGTTTTAACATGTAGTTGGAGTTGACCAGGCTAAGCGAGTTCCTTCTGTTGACAAGAAACTTTTTATCCGTGGTCAGCATGCTAACATGATCAATGGATTAGAAAGTCGTTATCCAATATTTGGACCAGTAGCTAGGTAAACATTTGCAGATTTCTGTGTCAAGCTGTTTTCCATTTATAATCTGAAGCTCATGTAGACTTTTTGTGTCTAGACTTGCAAAACGATGGGCTGCTTCACATCTATTTTCAGCGTGCTTGGTAGAGGAGGCTGTTGAGCTATTGGTTGCATATCTTTTCCTTAATCCTTTGCCATTTGATGTTCCCTGTTCACGGATCACTGGGTTTTTGAGGTGAGTTTCCTAATCTTTGTTAGTCATCTAATCAACCAATCGTGATTGCTTCAACATTGCATCACTTACTGTCAGTCATCTCTTTAACATTAAACTGTTAAGAACTATATTGAATCATCTCTTTAATCATTTTCTTCTTTGATTATCCATTTCTTTTTAAAAGGACTAACTTCCTGTCTAAGAAGATAGATCAAAACCTTCCAATTTGGTCGCAGACATTGAGTGTGCTTTTAAGCAGTAGTCAGTAGACCCTTCACACCTTGAATCCTATATTCTCGGCTGAATATCCTGAAGCACATCACTGCAGATAATGCAGCAATTTTCTTGTTAATGGGTTTTAGAACTGGGTATGATGAAGGATGGGCAAATATGATCCGTACAGAATATTTTAGCAAAGACTGAAATTCACTATACCTTTCATGTGTTACTTTTCTTTCCCTTAGTAATGATCTACAGTGAGCCCCTTTCCACCCCTGGTGACATACACTTTAGTTGTTATTGGGTTTCTATCAAATTATCGGGACTTGGCATTCACATATGAGATAGCTCTGCAAAGGGCTTAGGCCTATTCAGGAGTATTTTTAAAATATATTTATATACCATCTATGCTTATTTATTTCTTTGACAGGTTCCTGCGGTTACTCTCACACTATGATTGGACTTTCTCTCCGCTGGTTGTTGACATAAATAATGAATTGAGCAAAAGTGATGAGAAAGAAATAAATGTAAGTTGTGTCTCAGTACATGATTAGGTAAAAACTAGATAATGTTGAATTAAATAATGACTTAAAAATATATTTTATATGGATTTTCAGGATAACTTTTTGTTAAGAAGAAAAGGTCAGGGAGAAAATGGCCAAAGTGTCGGGCCAGCAATGTTCTTGGCTACAGTTTACGATAAAGAATCTGAGGCTTGGACTGGATTATCACCCAGTGGAATGGTTAGTTTATCTTTAAATTAGAGATAATTTTGAGGTTTATTAGATACATAAAACCTGAAGCCCTGAAATTTCTTCATTTAATTACTCACTCACTCCTCCATTTTGTTGTCACATAATTCAAGGAATAATTCTCTACAATATATATACTATAGCTTGGGTTAACTAAAATGAATTTCTGCAAGAGTGTCCTCCAGCAAGAGTGTCTTGCGTAGTTCGGGTTTGGTAAAAGTTGAGTGTGTCTAAAATTTTTACGAATTTCTCACAGTTAACTGTATTCTTAAGTTTTCTATCCATAAGTATTCTGATATGTTGATGCTTTAACCTTGATGTCTGCATATTAACGCTGTTTACTCCAATGATTCTGTTGCATCTGTTTTAAGCGCTTGTTAACTTGTGTTTGTAATGACATTTTTTGCCTTGTGACTATTTATCAATGTTTTACCAGGAACTGAAAAGGTTAGTTGCATATGCCCGAAGTAGTACCAATTTGCTGACGAAACTCGCATTTCAGGAAGAGACTGGTCCATACAGATGGGAGGTGTGTGCAGAAAATGTTCAGTTATTTTCTCATTTCACCTTTTAATTGAAGATATATATTTCGGGAGACATTGAGCTTCTCAATTCTTGCTGCAGTGCCTTTTCAGAACTCCGCTAAACAATTATGATGCTGTAATTATTCTCCACAAGGACAAACTCCCGTATCCCCAAAGGCTTCTCTTCCCTTCAGATGTTAATCATGGTACAATTATTGCTGATAGTTTACTTTCTAAACAGTCCTTAAATTATTTGATGGTGAAGGGTTACGGGTATGTAATTGGTTGTTAGTTATAATTGTAGCACGGTGGAGAGATTATTTCATAAGTCAACAAAATTGTTCTGCGTGGTCAAGTGTGATGAAATTATATAAAATGTTGTACTATGTATGAAACATACATTTATAATTAGGATGACATGGGTTCAAACTCATTAGACTAAAGAATTAATATGTTAAATCTAAATTATTGATAGCTTGATCTTTACATTTATACATCATTCGTTTTCCTTTCACAAGTTATGCTTAATTAATCAAATGATATTCTCACTCAATTGTTATGTTGGCAGGTACGCATGTTGCAGAAGGACAACCCAGCAAGTGTTTTCAACCCTTTTTGTTGCCAAAAGATTTGAAGGGCAGGCCAGAGGAACTTAAAAATAAGTTGCTGGTAGATTTTGATCCATCAAAGTGCTTTATCAGAGATTTAAAGGCAAGTACAGTGATAGCGATTTGATGTTGAAAAGGTTGTTGTTTTCCCTTTGCACAATATCCTCTTAGCTGATGAGATACTAACGTTTATCACTAGCAGCATGAGTTCTCATCCTCATTCCAAGTATGGCATGATTATCTGGGAGGGGATATTATTGGCCTAACATGGGGGGAATCATTTTCTTCCAAGGTATAAAATTTGTGTTTGTTAGTTGGCTTTTGCGAAATATATTTTGAATTCCTTACAAATCTCAACAAATAGATTTGCTGATCACCATTTTTTCCTTTGTTAAAAGAAGCGGAAGCACGAGGAAGTGGTTGATGAAGAATATAACCCTTTGAAGGTGTTAAAAGCTGTGGGGGAAATTGGGAAAGGGTTTGTGAGGAGCGTATACTTTCTAAAGCCCCCAAGGCTCATGAATTAGTATTGTTTTGGTCATCTTATCAATGTATATTGAGAAAAATTTTCCCCGGCAACTAGCTAATATTGATTAGAAAATTAACTTTTTAATTAAGCATGGAGGAATCAGTCCAATGTAGGATCAATGTTGTAGAGCAAAAGAGTACTACCACTTTATTGAGGGACAAGAAGAGCTACGGTAGATTGATGTTCCTGTGTATTCTTGCTTGTACATTCTCTTCCACCTCCACAACTTGGCAAAGGAGCAAGTTGACCATGTGGCACAATACATACGGCCTATATCACTAACGAATTTCCGAATTCCCTATATACATACAAGACGTCAAGAGAATTTTGTCCGTGGTCTGTCTTAAGTGTGCCAGTACGTTAATGTTTTAAACCGATTATTTCCATAAATTTGAGGATTGCAGTGACATGTTGATTAGTTGAATAGTAATCTGGATTGGCATTAGAACCCCTTCTGCGATTTAATGAAATATTTATTTATTTGTCTCCTTTGGTTTATTTAGTTCATAGTCATATTTGCCATTCAAGCTGAAGCTTAATGTTGGCCAATCTATTGTTTCAAGGTTGAATATTAAATTAATTTCGTCTTGGATTGTTTGTGATATTTTTTCTTGCTCCTGAATTGTCTAGTAAAAACAAGGTAAGTTTTTAAAAGGTGTTATTTTAGTTTTTCAATGTATAATTAATTACTTTTTTCTTTTATACCTCTAATAATATTACGATATACGTTACAAATTAAAATAAAAATGATTGTAAAATTGTTTTCGTTTAAATTCTTTTTAGTTTTCTTGTAGTCTGTAGAAAAAACTTGGGATGACAATTTTTATGGGATGAGAGTATATAAAATTAGCTGTGGTTAATTTGATAACAGGGTAAAGAATCACAAGCCCTTTTAAGTCCAATCTGGATCTTTCCATGATGCCAGTCCATTAGCCATTTTTTTCTTTTAAAAGATTGAATTTTTATTTTTAAATTTAAGTCAGGATTTCTGGTTAGCTAAATTTTTTACCAGATTGGGTCAAAATTTGAGTGGGATAAAAAATTTCAAAACCTGTCTATACAAAGTGGTGTTAATATAGTTGCAAAATAAATTTTGACTCTGATATACTTGTCAGTTCTCATGGAACGGGAGAGTATATATACTACTTCATCTGCCTCGACTATGTGTTGGGCACAGTGCTGGAGGAATATCGTTATTTTCTGTCAAAAACAATGGAATATCTGTTTTAGAAAAAAAATAAAAATCCAAGATTCCAAAACTCTGCTGGTAAAGCATTCGGCTTGTATTTTCCTTCTTTGACAATAATACAATGTCCGAACTTTCGAGGTAGAGGTTAAAGTATAAGATATTTAATTTTTTTGTTTGATAACAATTAGACAATTAAGATCACTAGTAAATTAGTTAAATATTATACGATATTAATTAGAATCACATAGAGAATCGATTAAAAATTAGGTAGGGAATAAATTAAAATCACTAGTGGTTAAAATCATATTCTAGCACAATTACTAATATATTTATGAAATGTTTATAATGATTTTGATATAGTAATATAAAGTAAAATCAGGTCCACAATTTTTATACATATAAGTAATGATGATTAAAAATAATAAAGTCACAACACCATGTGATAGCTTCTCTTTGGTATAACTATCACATGTAACATTCTCTGGTCAGATGTCGGATTGTTGACATAATTAAGTTGGTTTAAGAAAAATTATATTATATCAATATTATGAGTAATATATTAATCAAGTCGTCTTCTGATCCATACAGATAAAAATCAAAGATAAAAATTATTACTTATTACTAAAAAAATAATTATAAGAATCCCAAAATTATATACAATAATATTCAAATTTTATTCATAAATAAAATATAATAAAAAAAATGAAAGACTCTTGTGAGAATTATAACTTAATTTTAAAATAATAATAAATATTTTTAGTTTAAATAATGTAATTATAAAATAAAAATAAAAATTTACAAAAGAAGTTATAAATTATAAATAAAACTCAAATTATACCATAGTGTTTTGGATAATATTTATAGCTAATAGTTATTTTAATAATAGTATGAGATTTTATTTAACGTATTTAAATTATTTTATACAAATTTAACCGATAAAATTTTACTTAAGTATATTATCCATAAAATTTACAACACAAATTAAAATTTTTTAAAAAATTAAGAAAGAGAGTACTAAAATATTAAATTGGTATCATGAGATGAAAAAAATAAAAATTACTAGTATTATAAATAATAATGTAAAGATTTGCAGACAACGAGGTGCATATTATCTTGTTGTTAAAATTATATTTTTAAAAACATTATTTGAAATAATTTGTCATGCCCTATGCTTTAACCTTGTTTATACATAGACACCTCCTCTCATTTTTTTCCCCGGAAAAAGGATAATATTTTTTTTAAAAGCATTTAATTGCACTGTCTAAAGGTTCGACCGTAACAACGGAGATATGTTTTTATTTTTTTTTTTTTTTTTTTTTTACTATGTACATCTATTATAAATAGATAATGATCACTAATACCCTCTTTCAACAAAAAACAAAAATAATGATAGACTAATAATTAATTTCATTAGCAATTCATAACTAAATTATTTTCTATATTTTAAAAGTAAGATATTTTTAATATTTACTCTCACCCAAATAAATTTAGTTGAGTTTATGGCTTTGTGTTTTCTAGATTATATATTTTAACATAATTTTTATCTTATTTCATAAGTATTCATAATCTCTAAAAAATAATGTTTATTTTATATTTAGAGATTATATTCATAATAAAATATTATCCTAATATGAACTTTTTAAGGTTAAATATGTTTTTTTTAACTTTAGTCAAATTTGATTTTAATTATTATATTTTAAAAAATAATTAATTACTTTTAAAATTAAAAAAATGAAATTTAGTTCTATTAATAATTTTGTGAGTAAAAAAACTAGAATAATATATTATATAAATTTAGTCTATTATTAATTTTATAACAATATCAAAGTAAATATTAAGTTTAAATATAAAAAGTTTAGAATCGCATTTTTTAATTTTTAATTAATTTAAAAATACAATTACCAAGTACAAGTTTAAGAAAAATTACACGAAAAAACATAAATCTCAATTTTATTTTGTTAATTAAAGATGCGTACAATAGGTAGAAAAAAATTAATTGAGGATTCAGAAAGCATTTTTGGTTCGAAGTTGAATCGAAGAGTTTGGGAGCCAAATGGGTCTTCTGAGCATCATCAGAAAAATCAAGCGGAAAGAGAAGGAAATGAGAATTCTGATGGTGTAAGTTCTTCCTTCAATTCCAATTCGTCTTTGATTTTCTTTGTCCATAAGCTGGAATCAGTTGTTATACAGGGGATTGGACAATTCGGGGAAAACCACAATCGTTCTCAAGATAAATGGAGAGGACACTAGCGTCATCAGTCCCACGCTCGGCTTCAACATCAAAACCATTACTTACCAGAAGTATTTTTTCACTTTTCACCCCTCAGTCGCATTATGATAGCTTCATTATGTGCGTAGCTTCAAATTATTTGCTTTCATTTCACCTTATTGTTTCAATTGACATTGGTAGGTACACCCTAAATATATGGGATGTTGGGGGCCAGAAAACAATAAGATCTTACTGGAGAAATTACTTTGAGCAAACAGATGGGTTGGTTTGGGTGGTTGACAGTTCAGATCTGAGAAGGTTGGATGATTGCAAATTGGAGTTGGATAACCTTCTCAAGGAAGAGGTTTGTTCAATCCAAATGTTTCTTACTTATGAATGAACAAGTTGTATACATGTTACTGGTGTTGATAACTAAAGATATATTATTTAGTCATGCTTCTGGAGGACTTCCAAGTTATGTCTCTCTTTTATTTGATTGGCATTAAGTTCTACACTTCTGTTGATGCTTTGTGCTTATATTATCTAAAGTTTATACTTTGCATTGAGTAAATGTTAGAGATTTTTGTTCTTGATCCAATGCTTTTACTACTCCAAAGGATCATTGGTAGTAGTAGTAGTAGTGTCAAACCAATCACCATAAGTAGTTACTCCTTTGACACTATGGTCTTTAATTGAACCAAACGGATTTATGTGATTCATGTAGTCCACCGCAACTGGTAGGATAAGGATTTGTTGTTGTTAGTTGTATTAAGAAAGTAAAGTGTATTTGTGTGTTGTTGTTTATCAATTTGGAATGCTTATGTGATTACACTTCTTTCTTTTATATTCACCCGGTGTTGACAATGTTTCTATTTGATTCTAACAGAGGCTGTCTGGAGCATCTTTACTGATATTAGCAAATAAACAAGACATAAAAGGTGCCCTTACACCTGAAGAAATAGCTAAGGTGAGCTTAATTTTATATGGTGTTTCTTCCTTAAACTGGGTACAATTTCCTAAATTCCACAAGAAAAGCGTCCTAGCAGATTCAACAACTTTGAAATGATTTTAGGAGTTGATGATTCCAATTTACTTGAATGGTCAAGGGTCAAGGAATGGGTTTATTTGGTACTTCTGTAAGTATGGGCAAAAGTTGAATTTTATCTATTTTCAGGAAACACGGGAACTAAATGTCAGAGAAAATTTTAAACTATTCATATCCTTAAGACCCTGAAACCGCAAACGAGTAACTTCAGTTACAATTATTTATAATATACTCTAACCATGTAGGTGCTGAACTTGGAAGCCATGGATAAATCTCGGCATTGGCAGATAGTTGGCTGTAGCGCATACACTGGTGAGGGTCTGCTCGAGGGATTTGATTGGTTGGTCCAGGACATTGCCTCTAGGATCTATATGCTTGACTGAGGCTGTTGTCCAACTTAAAAGAGAATTTTCAAAACCAATATTTTTCCTTCGGAAGGCATTATGGATTCACTGCCTCTCTGATGTTTCAGATGGATTCTTTTGTTTTCCTTAGGAGGGGATGGGGTGATGCCTGTAAAATTGATTTGGATTTTGAAGCAGCAAGATATTGGATTATTTCCTGGTTACATACCTATGAATCATATGTGAGAATTGGGAAAGACTTGATTATGAACACTAGAACAACTTTGTGAGCACGTATTTTTAATCAAATTAAGTTCATTCAACAGAACCACACGTGCATAAGAAGCACCTGTGGACATTTTGAGCACGTAGTTGGCGGACTAAACTTGTTAGTTCTATGTTTTCTTTGTGTGAAAACAGTTGAAGTTGAGGAACTAGTTTTTTAAAAAAAAGTGTTTGAATGTAACACTTGCTTGATTTGCTGAAGAGCTTCAACTCAAACAATACTAGGTTTATTTGGTACACGGGCAGAGCTAGTATTTCTTTTTTGAGGACCAAATACAAAGATGACATTTTACATTAAAAATTCTTAATTTATTCAATTCGGTTCCTCTCTTCAAATGTTTAATTCAGTCCTCTAATCATTTAATAGGATTTATTGTTCTTCTTTCCTCAGTGTATTTATACACTTTGCGGCAGTTTTGTACTGCATCATGTATTTAAAATTATTAATTTTAATATTTATAATGATTTTGATGAAAAATATCTGGTGTCATGAAAAATCTACCTTGAGTCGTGGGAGTGAAATGAAATCTCGAGTAGATTGCAGATGATAAATGAGTATACTTCTCGCTATATTGAGTTGATTTTGTTTAGTAGGATTGAGTTAGTATCTTAATCAGTTTTAAGTCTGAGTCAGATATCTCTTCATTTCTAAGAGATTTTATTTTATCAAATATTTAAAACAAATTTATTTTATTGAATTTTGAAAACATAATAAAAATATGATAAATTGAGCTTTGGGTTGGGCTGTTGTAACTTAGGAGGGCCTGTCCAGTCCTGAACTTGAATGCTGTGTGCGGTGTGACCGTAATATAACCAGAACCCAGCGGAAATCTCGAATTCGACGCCGTTGGTGTCTTGCCCGAAACGAAACCATTCTTTTGTTCCACCAACCACTCATTGCTCTTCCCTTTCCTCAAATTGTTTCGCGCAACGCAAAGTAAGTTTGCCTATGGTCTTCTTTCTCCTTTTTTCCATGCATGCGTTTTCGTATCTATAATTAATTAGACGCTTCCTTCAAAGCAACGATTCTGATAGTTACTGTTTTTTTCTTACGAATGTTTCGTACAGATATTTGATGGGCTTAGTGAAATAGCTCCGTGAATAATTGCAAATTACAACGATGTAAACTTATTTTTTTAAGACTTATACTCGTGTCTCCACATGTTTCTGCATTTCTTGACTTGCATCTTTTTTGTCCATTTAATTTAAATTGTATCCCATAAAATACATATGTAACTTTTAATTTTAGGAAGTAGTGTAAGCGGTGCATGAAAACATGGAGTGATAATTTAAATTGAAATTCAAGATTACACACTTTGATCAATTTAGTCTCTTTAATATATTCAGTTAACTGGCCTCTTTTAGTCAATTTTGTTATATAGTTGGCTCATAATGGTCAAGCTATACAGTTAATCTTCAGTGAAAGCATGTGTTATATTAAATTGCTCAATAATGAATTTTAAAAAGGGAAGTGAGTTCCATTCAAGATCAATTTTTAAACAAGATACATAATCGTGCTAGGTGGTGGCTATAATGGATTCCAACAACAAGCAAGCTGATGAGCAACAACCAGTCAAATCAGCATCAAGAGTCTCATTCTGCCAAAGAAAAAAGTCTGACAATGGGAGCTTCGTGTCTCAATTAAGAAATCACTTTCATGAATTTATACATGCTTCCGCAGACGAACACAAGACATGCTTGAGAAGCACAATTCAAAAGGTAAAATTCTACTGTGGATTTACGCGTCTAATAAGGTCTCCGCCTGTGATATCCGCACTGTGGTAAGTGGTAAACTATAATTTTTGTTTGAAACAGATAGTAGATGCATCAAAGCTATTTGGGAAAAATGGCGACAGCACAAATGAAGGTGATTCTGTACCCCTTCAGTCATCTACAAAGCACTAGAATGTGTATTTAATCATAATCATTGGAATGATAAGAGAGTTTATAAGATATCCTGTGGCCTTATAGAATGCATGATTTTGCTTGACTACAGCAATGATATATTTGTGATGCTTCTGTTTCACTGCCAAGTAGTTTGGTCATTTGACTGATTAACTCCCTTTCCTAATGATTTATTTACTACTTAAACCCACATAATCACATACTTATGATAAATTGTATTAGTTTTCTTACATTAATTTATCGAAACTCTGATTTTAATTTAGTTAATGAAAAAAGTCTATTTTATTTTCTAATCAGAGCCAATATAGTTAGTTATATGGGACCTTACTTTATTGTTATGTTATTGTAGAATTTGTAGGTCCGCTGTGAGCATACTCAACTGTAGTCAAAATTAAATCTCTTTTGTTTATTTAATATTCCGGTCCTGTTTCAGTATAGGAGTAGTTTGCGGATTATGCTCAATTTGTCAAAATAAGAAGCTGCAGGAATGCTTGTTTAAGCTTTTTATCTGTCCTTATATAAAAGAGATGCCAGGTGAACGCTAAACATGGAAGAAATTTAAAACACACAGTTCTGAGGACAAACAAAAGTTGATGTAGATCAATGCTAAAATGACTTCTCCATAAATGGTCCCTCTTCACTTTGAAGGTCATTCTTCACAGTTTTAAATCCCTCAGCCTGTACATAGTTTGTGACAAAAAAATTGCAATTAGAATACAAAGGAAATATTATATAGTGATCCTCCACTTTCCCATCCCTCTTTAGGTCACGGATGCATTAAACATCATCATGAAGCATAAATTGGTCTTAATTCAGTTAAAAGTATCAATCATTAGGGGGTGAAAACTCTATCGCACGATCTTTCTATACTTAGGCATGAATTAACCAACTAGTAGTTACTAATGTTATCTTCGTAAGAAAAAATGCAATAAAATATTCATTAGAATTAATATTTCGTCTTTGAAGCATGTAAAATGATCTATCATTCAAAGACATGGTTGAGCGTAAAACAAGAGAGAATGAGACAACATCAGTTAATTAAAATTACATCGAACTATATTAACTAATAACTAATTCCATACTAAGGATTTGTTGGGCTAATTTTTTATTAAACATTTAAAAGAAAAGAAACTAAAAAGGTAAAATAAATAATTTTTTAATAAAAAATATTATTATTTTCTGTAAAAATTGATTTTAATTTATGTATAAACTAATTTTAACTTATAAAATAACTTTTACTTTTTTCTTTTCTTCCTCTATGATTATTTACCAAGAAATTTATGTTAACATTGACCTATATCTCTAACAATATGCATGAGAGAGTGAAACAACCGGTGCTTTTTGCATTCAAACTACATGCATCAACTATTGCCTCAGTTTTTGAGGTGGGGTAGGGAAAGAACTTTTCCGAATTGTCCTACATTTTCTAGTTAATAATTATTGTAAAATATTATTCTCATGGGAGATGAGGATACCAGGCCCTACTTGGCAGGTAGTGGATTGATAGCCATTGATCACTTTAAGGAGGTATCCCCTTTAGGGAAACCGTGATTTGAAAAGTGTGGCATAACATTAATCAGTGAAGTCATACTTATTGGGAATTAATAGTTTCATTGAGAGAAGAACAACACTACTTATGGGGGAACGATAAATTTGTTTCCATAGCAATGCTAATGGGGGAATCACATATGTTACCTTTGCTCTGCTTTGCTGATGGTCGCTTTGGCACATCCAGCATTTCTCCTGTAAGCAGGGAGGGGAACCTTGCCTGATTCAATGTTTTTGATGTCCTCTAGGAGCATCTCATATTGCCTCTTGACTTCAACTTCAGTTTCTCCAACAAAGATGGCTATGTTGTTCCAACGCTCAGGGGTGTCCTTATCATATATCGCCAAGGCATTTTCAAACAGTTTGTTCTTCTGGGGTGTCCATCTTAGACTGGTGTTAGGAGAAGAAAGTGTTTCTGATGTCATTGCTACAAAAATCAGAAGTGAATTTCAGATGGGAAGAAAGGGAAAATCCTTTGGACAACCAGTCACTAAATTAGGACGAATCTTTGACTGCGAAAAGGGAAGTAAGTGAGTGTGAAAACAATGGGAAGAACTGTAGAAGAGTGGTGGGAAACACAAAGAAGTAGGAAGTTGTTGAAGTGAATATTATAAGGACACTCGATTCAAGAAAGGACACTGCAAAACTAGTAATTGGTGCGTCATTTAAACTACATATGGAAAGTTTGCAAGTTGTCAAAGAAAAGTACAAGTTATTAATACTGTGCTTATATAATATGATGATTGTGCAGCGGGGAGATTAATGAAAGGATTTTAGTCCTGAAGATTAATCAGTTGCTTTCTTTTCAAGTATTCTTGCGTTTGTCCACAATGGCTGAAAGTTAAATAAGGATTTCGGTCTCAATATTCCATGCTTGCTCTTGTGGTTTGGTGCATGTGATCTTTCAAACACTAAACCATAATTTATAGATATGAATCTAGTGCTGATATGCATTGATCTCATTTTGATTCATAACGGTGGATAATATATATACAAAAATGTAAGCTATTGTAATTTTTATGTAACCCTATAATGATAATGTTATCTTACTTTACCAAAAGAAAAACTATTATGATGTTGTATTTTTTTTTAACTTAAGATTTCTTAAATATTTTTTCTCAAATGATATCACTCTTCCAAGTGAATTTCAATGTTTAATTTTGTTTTTACCACCACATATGAGCAGCACACATCACTCACATTTTGATTAAGTAAATATGATTATATATGTTAAAGTTATATCTAACAACCACTTCATCTAATTCAGAATATAACGGTTTCTTATTTGTAAAAGTAGCTTATGCAATTAGCACTTAAGATGTTATAATAAAACATTATTGCCTGTTAATCTTATTTTCATTTGTTTTGAAAGTTTATCAGCGAATTCGCAGTGCATGCATGCCTTAATTTCGTGGGACTTGCCACATAAATTTAAGAACTATTCAATAAAATTCCCTTTAATGTTAAAGTAGTCAAAATGTTTTGATAGAATTTCGTTTCATAATTAATTTTTTATCATTTTCTGGGGATCTGAAAAGTATTATTTAAGTTTCATTATGAGTTTTGATTGTACTTTATATTGTGTTAATCTAATTTTTTTTCTTTTATCTTTTTGTCTACAAATTTTTAAGCAATATCGTTTAATGTATTAACTACATATGTATGAATAACGACAACTAATATGTTTTAATTCTACAAAAATTAAATAAACATGCTGAGCATTAATAACAGGGAACATGGCTTTACCTTCTTCTTTTTCCTTTATGCATGAAATGTTAATTCCTTAGTTTATGATTAAAAAGTAAAAATAGTAATTTAAAAAATGTTATACATATAAATCTTGTACCCAAAATCTGAATAATTTCATTTATTTAGAGGAACAACACGTCATGACAACATTGTCTAACTCTGGGAACGTGTCCTTTTACATGTCATAAATGAAATTTATTTATTTTTCTTTTTCTTTTTATACTTGTACACATTTTCTTATTAAATGTTCAATAACATCTTTAATGCTTTAATGGTGGTTTCTAAGATATTCTTAAATTAAAAGCTTGATTTTAATTTTTTTCTTTCATTGAAGATTGATGAGTTGGATATCAAATGGACAACTTGCTACATAAAGAGTTTTGCATCAAAATATTATTTTAGTTTCTATTATCAAACATGAACAAAACCACTCATACAAAAAATATAATTTTTTTTATTATTAAACTTCTATATTTCTTAATCATCATATAAGGAAATTTGAAATCTAAATTTATTAAATTGTAAAATATTTTATATGAAGATAAATCTTTTACTAAAATTATCTTATAGAAGAGAATAAAAAGAAGTAATATTTATTCAAATAAGTATTTTAAAATTAGTAAAATGATTTTATATAAGTCATATAAAAATGTGGCATATAATGTGAAACCAATATAATTGAAAAACTTAAGATAACTTTTCAATAAAAAAATTAGATGAAATTTTTAAAATGTTAAATATGAGAAGGAAATTTAGGTTATTGCAGTTGAGTTGATGTGAGATGAATTTTGGTGAGAGTAATATTTTGTTTTAAATAAAGTATATTACTTTACTAATAAAAACTGTTTCGGATAGATTAAAGTTACTTACTTATGTAAGTAATTTAAATAATTCTAATAACAGGATTAACGTTAAACTAATTTTATTTTTAAAAATTTCTCTAAATAATTGTGTCCAGATGGACTCTGGTTTTTCCACCAATTAGGTTTTGACGAAAAGACAACAACACGTGGATATATCACACGTGTATGTATTAGTGTTTAATATAAATTAATATTTAATAAATGCATTAGGTTCCACAACGTTCCTTCAGTAAAATTTAATACTATAAATTTCACATACAAGTAATGTGCAAAGGACATGCTAATGAGTTTTTTTTTTTTTTTTCTATTAAGAATAGAGAATAAAATTGAATAATATTATTATTTTTCTTAAACCGATAATGAAAGTTATTTCAATTTGAATCAAAATTATAAACATTCTATTGACTTCATCTAATACTAAACTAAAACTGCACTTTTATAATCCACATAGTGCATTTGATTTATTAATTTAAGTCTATAAAAAATTTATTTATTTGTTACATTTTTTTTTCAAGTATAAAGCGTGTTTGAAACAAACAAATTAATATTTAGTTCGTTGTAATTTAATAATTTGCTTATAACACGAAATGCACCTTTCAATTTAAAAATCAATTTGAAAGAGTGCATTTGATTTTTTTTTTTCAAATAACCTCTTCACTTTAAAAAATAAATATACTTGTAAAAAAAATGTTTCTTTTAAGAAAGATGTTTATAATATATTTTGAACGTATGTTATTATGAGTAAATTTTTAGTATAAGTCATTTTTTTAGTTTTACTTCTTTAATAACTTTTTAGCTAATAATAAAATATGTAGTAGAAATTATATTGGCATATAGGTTGATGTATAATTGATTTTGTATATGTCCCTCTTTGAGAAAAGTTTATCAAAGATTATAAATATTATTTTATATGTTGTAAGTAAAATTATACGCACTAAAATAAATGAAAACAAAAATATTTTATACGTAGATATATACTTAAAAAATTATTTTTTATTTTTATATTTTTAAATTGATAAATTCAATCATATAAAAATTAAAAATATGTTATTTAATAAATTTTCAATACATAAATATAATATTTAATATTGAGTTGTTACTCTAAAGTAACTAAATTTATAATATATATATATATATATATATATATATATATATTTTTTTTTTGTATTTTCACTAAGTGATTAAATGATTGAATTTTCATATGTTTTTTAATTTAATAGTTAATTAATCAACTTTTAAAATATTAAGACAAAGTCATAATTTTATATATTAAAAAAAAATACAATGGCCAAACATATATTTAATTTTAAATAAAACTTACTCTATCTTATCCTTAATGTAAGACACTTTAATATAATTACATACACCAATAAAAATAATAAATTCAGTTTATTTCTTTTTTATTTTAAGATTAAATTTATGATTGAATTTATTTTATTGAATTTTTGGATTTAAAATTAAAAATTATGATTTAGGATTTTTAAAATAATCTTAACAATATATTAAAAAAAATTCTGATTATTAATAATTAAGAAAAACACATTATTTAAAACATATGTATATCTATAATATTTTATAGGGTCAAGTCAATTTTTTTAGTAAAATGAATTGAATTATTTAATTATATAAATGATTCAGAATAAAACAGAAAAAAAAAAAACAAACTAGGTCCCACCGAGATTTGAACTCGGGTTACTGGATTCAGAGTCCAATGTCCTGACCACTAGACCATGGGACCATTTAATAATAATTTAATACCCTTAATATTTTAATTGTAAATAATAAAGATCTTACCCCTTTTTTTAAATAGTATTTTCTAATTTGATAAGAATTTTTACTTTTTTTTTGTGTGAGTATATTATTACTAACACTGATTCTCCTTCCAGTTATTGTGTTTTCTAAAGTACCTTTTTTATTGGGATAACGTTAATCATAAAAAAGAAAATAAAAAAATATTATAAATGCTTTATATTTTGATACTATATCCTGTTTTAAAATTTCCTCTTATAATTTTAATTATAATTAAATATTCAATATTTGTTTTAAATACCTCCTTTAAGAAAATAAAAAAAGTTTAATGTGATATTAATTTTGTGTTGGATTCTTCTATACTGAAGTCATAGTTAACATTTTCGTTAAAAAGTATGGAAAATAGTATTTATACGATCAGTGAAAGAGTAATGTATTATTATATACTGATAAACAAGTGACTAAAGTTAATTTATATATATAAAAATAGAGGAAATAAAATGAAAGAAGGGAAATATAGTCGAAAGTTAAAATTGCTATTATTTATTTTCATAGAATAAAAAATAAAAGACGACATTTAAAGAAAAGTGGAACTTGGGTCTTCTATTTCGTCTAAATTTTCTTCGTTCCTTTATTCTAACTTTTTTTTTTTTTAATTTTCCAAGAGGAGGCATTACAAGAGAGGTTAATTTTAGAAAAATTCAACATGAAATAAGGGGAAAAGTCTATCTTTTTTCGTTCATTTTAGTTTCTTTAAAAAATAATATTTTTATAACATAGGAATTGTTTGCATAAATATACTATGTACAGTATTTAGATCCAAACATAAAATGTTTACATTAATATGTTACATATTTTGGCATTTATGCATGGGATTATCTACAGTTGGAGTTTTTTTATTATACTGACCTAAAATAAAATATGGTTTTAAAAGTTTTAATTGCTTAAACAGTATAGTTTGTTTTGGTACAATAGTGTAGAGTGGGAAGAGATTCCAAGATTCATAGTGATCTCATTCCTATTTATGAGTTTAATTTTGATCCATTGTTAGTGAAGTTTAAGGCGATAGATTTATACATAAATTATGTATTTTGTTAGGATAACTTGATTGTTAAAGTATTTTTTTGGAGTTATAATCTGGAATTAAAACAAAAATGTATACATATTGTTTTTAAAAATATATTAGTCATTTAAACAAAATGTACAGATATTTAAAAAAAAAAACATAACTGTCACTTAAATACATTCAAGTCTCCTTTATTACTTATACTGATAAAATACATCCCTATATATTGAAAAAACTAACGTTTTTTATGATGATAAGAGAAATTTTTTAAAATATATTATAAATCAAATAAAAATTAACATAATAGCAGAAACAAAATATAAATAAAAATTTCTTTAAAGGTTTATGATTTAGTAAATAATTACTTAAAAATTATTAAATACTCAATAAAAATAAAAATAAAAATAGGCCATAGAAAACTTATAACTTATTTAAGCCTATCATGATTTACCAACATATTTAATCTCAATAGAAAGAATTTCCGCCAATCATCAACTGAGGCAAGTTTTGCTAATGTTCTCGTTATTTTTTTATTGTTATTTTTGTGATTACGATTGTTCTCATTATCAATTCTCATTATATTGTCAATAATAATGAATGCTGATATTTGACTTTCATATTTTGGTGCGGATAATAATACAATACATGAAAAAAGAGGGAGGAAATCTACTCCCTTTCACTGCTCAAAATAAATGTCTGATCCTCTAACCCAATATTTACATCACAAAAAGAAAATGGATAAACCTTCAGGCTCTTCACATATCAAATTTCACTTTTCACACAAATTGATGGCAAAAAAACAATCAGCAGGTGCCGTGGGTAAAACACACTCGAACAACACAATTGGAGCACCAAATGGTACAGCCTTGCAGTATCATAATCGCTTCCTCAATTGGGACCCTTTGCCTACGGCTTTCATATTTTGAGAATCTCTGAAACAGACAAAGTGCACGAGAGTGCTACCATTTGGGTAGACAGCAAAAACACTAGTCCCTAGTTTCTTATGGCACAGAGAGCACATGCTATCACCGGTTATCTTCACAACTGCTTTCCTCTGACTATACAGTTCATCTTTCACCTGTGTGAAATAAAGTAAATCATGCTACTGGCTACATTCTAACAAAGCACAAGTATCTGAATATGCAACAGTGTGTGGCTCATTGGCTCTGCCATTTTGCATCCTACAGTACAATTACTAGAAGGCATTCGAGGCAATGATGTTGTATAATAAATCCATCCAGAAGCAAGAAATTAAAGTCTCCACAACAGCCTCCTATCCTACGAGCCCCCCAAAAATATCAATAGATAACATTTTATTCCTGGTATATATGCTTACCTGAAGGTTCTCACTTTGTCTCAAACTCTTGATCACCGAACAGTTTCGGTACATTTCACTTGATTTTCTCAGAAGGGGTCCGAGAAATGAAAGCAGGTCCTGTATATTATAATACATTTCTTATACCAATCAGATTGAAGAAACTAATAAATGTATAACAAAATAAACCTTCTCCCAACAGAACAAAACTCCTAAGAGCAAAACATAGACCAGTACAAAACTGTTGATAACTATGGTGTACCAACAAGCAAGGGATACCTGTAATTTTGTCTCTTTCGGTAGAAGTTTAAGGGCCTGAGCTCCATTTATCCTATCCCACCTGCGGCTCAACACATCAAGGACCTCATCAAGCATGATAGTAGTAGAACCACCCTCACTATATTCATCCGCATCACCATCACCATCACTCCTGCCACTGTCAGTGCTGCTTAAACTAACTTTTGTGTCCTCTGCACCCTCTATTGCAGCAATTTTCTTAGACCCTCGACCTCTACTTTTTATGGATGGTGTAGAAGTAAGCTTTGGAACCGTTTTATGCTGCGAGGATAATAGATTTGTAATTCTCTTTTCAAAACCTGCTGTGGTCCTTCGAGGATTCAAATAAATTTGCAAAAGCACAAGGTATATGTTACTGGAATATTTTGCAGATGGCTGGTGCATAGACTCATAGACCCGATCACAATATGACAATGCCAGTTCTGGAGCATTGAGCTACAAATGAAAAATACACTCATTTACTATAATATTCATTAGTTTAAAACAATTGTATATATTACACATTCAATATGAAACATGATAAACTTAAGTGCATTAGGGATATCAGAAAATGAAATAATCTCAGAATCTTCCTTTCACAGTAAAACATGACTTGTACTTGCCTTATGAACATATAAAGATAATGCCAGTTCATGTTGGTTCATTTTTCCCAACAATATTGCACGCTCTTCATATAAAGCATCTGGTGGAAGACGTTTTAGTAAAGCCTCTGGATTGTATCCTGCTATACTCTCTAAGGCAGACAATAGTTTTTTCCTTGTTGGGGAATAATCTTTCTCATCCCATTTATGTTGAGCACATAAATCAGCATGCCAATCGAGCACTTCAGAAAGATATATATGGACCTACATTACAAATACTGTCAATAAATACATAACTTTTTCATATATTAATCATGTGTGGACATGCTAAAAATTAAGCAGCATCAAAATAATGCTTTACCAATATTTTTTTTAAGGGCTACTTTCATAAAATCTTTGCCCATCCCCTTCTCCCCAGCCAAAAGAAAAGTCAGAATAGATTCATTCCCGAAAACCTAGGAATAAAATGCAAGGTCCTCACCATTTCATTCTGCAAATTGCCAGATACCGCATTCTCATTCATTGCAAGCATAAGCTCCAAGTACCTAGCTTGCATGTTTGGAGAATGCTTCTTCAAATATGAGCTCACCATATCTGCTGGAATGTTTCCAGTCAGAAAGAGTTCTATAGTTTGAGATGGACAGCTTTCAAGAACAAGCATTGAGAACTCTAGTACAAGTATGGGGTCACTCCCACAGAGTGGCTGCATCAGAAACCCACCAAATTAAAAACCAAGAATCAGAAACAATTTATTTGATATTGAGTTGTCTGGCAAACTTTAAATATAATGGAGATTGAACACATTTCTAATTAATTTGTGACTTCACAGAGACAACGTTTTTCCAGCATAACTTGATGCAGAGGAAAATAATTGAATTAAGTCCATCAACCAATATAGTAAAATCCGCTAAAACATTTGCTGTTACATATCAGTGCCACAGAACCAAAAAGTTCATATGTTTAATAACAAAGTGTCATCTGATATACACTATAATGCAAAAGAATAGTACCTTCATATAATCACCATTAATACTAGAACCTAATGTTAATAATACCCCCAATAAATACATCAACAACTTTTGTGGACTGAGGGCTCGCTATCTCCTAGAATCTCATATTTCTGACACTACTACTTTCAAACCAAACATACATCATCAGGTAACTGTTAGAAACAGATAGTTTTTGAGGCAGTGAAAATTTGAATATTTAAAGGAAAAAATTAGTTACAATTTTAACCAAACAGAAAGTAACCTTGAGATACTCCACAATCTCCTCAGGCTTGAATCTTTGTGTAATTTCAGACTTGCTAGATTTTGACTCATCCACCAATTTGTGAAGAAGTTCAAGAGCCTCCCGGTGCAATGAATTGTACTTGTAAAGTTCTAACAAAGCAACATTGTGGTTGCCTTTCCGAAGTATTTCCTCACAGATTTTCAAATCACAGTAGTTAACACCTCTCAGTAATTCTAAAGCCACTGAAGGTTGTCCAGTTAGAAGCAATGCTTGAAGTAAACCAGTATCCAATATTGAAGCCATCTCCCGAGCACCTGAACTAACAGGCATACTACCACGGCCCTGACGCATAACAATAATGTCAAAATGATAACTAAGTAACAGCAATATTAAATTATTATTATTTAACTGTTCAGATTTTCCAAAACAAATTTAGAACATCATGCATCCCACAGCTTCATCATCAATCTTGAACGTGTGTGTCAGGGGAAGAACAAGTCTGTTTATGCTCTCACACATGATGCACACTCCATATATCTTTATATACACATGCACACAACATAACACTCCCCTAGTTGACTTCCCGCTGAAAGGTATGAGTTGTAAATTCTACCCCCAAAATCGTTGTTATCACACAATGTACATGTATTCAATGGGCAGAAAACAGAAAATATAATAAAAGTAGATTATTTACCTTGTTTGTTTTCTTAAGCCTATTGTAAGATGCAAAGTTATCCTCAACAGCATCTAAAACGACTTCTTCAGTTCCTTCTGCAGTGGCCTTCTCAATAAAACTATATCTCTTCTTCTGTAAATATTTTATGAGGGCCATAAGCATATTATGGTTCATTTTTTTGGATTCAAGGGCTGCGTTTTCATCAGATTCTGACATATGAGATGTTGATGAGGGTTCCATATCATCTGAAACACCTGAAGAAGCTCTGGACAGATATGAAGCATCCCCATCAATGTCCAACTTTTCTAACTCGTGAACAATAGTTGTCTTTGGAAGAATAATGGATGGATACAGGGAAAGCACATGGGTTATATCTACTTGAGATGCCAGAAAATGTTCCATAGCCTCTTCATAGCTCCCATTCTCAAAAAGATAGTGAGCGTATCTATAACATGATACAAACACATTTAACAACCCTTTTGGATAAATATAAAGTAATGATTAATATGTTGAGCTGATGTGCTTTTGAAAAACTCCTAATTAAATAAATATAAATGCACGAAAGGCAATATCAACACGTACACAAATATTCTGGGCCAGAATGTCACTGAAATGAGTTTTACACACCTATTCTTGGTTTTAATTATCCGCTATGATACATGGATATGATATGAGTATTAGATACGATTTGTATCCGATACGGATATGATGATACGTTAATTTTTAAAAAAGTAGGATACGATAAGTATAATATACGTATTTAAAAATATAAAAAAAATTCATGAACATAATCACTATAAAGCTATAATCATGCAAATCTAAATTTTAAATCACATTTCTTAGATATTTTAGAAATTAAAAATATAAATAATTATCATTATAAAATATTTTCTGTTATTTACATATAAGAATAAGACTATCATTCTCATTAATTTCTTAAAATACTTCATAAGAACAAATTTTTTTCTTTGATTTATGAAAATTAGTATTTATATGTTTCTATTGTATAGATAGATATATGTTTCTTAAACTTTTATTGAATATAAATGATTTAAAGGTTTGGATTCTTCATTGATACCTATCAATGAAGTATCCGACACAATACATATCGGATACAAATACGTGAAGCAAATTGAAGTATCGGTACTTTATAGATAACCGGTGTAAAGATTTTGATTATAACACATATATTGTAACATATTGTTATGAACATAATAATACAACTATGCACAATATCAAACTGGTTATGCCTAACCGATAGTTTGGGATATAATTTAAAAAAATGTAGGAATTCCCAGTACAATGTACAGACCACAATCTAATTGTATGATACATATTCCAAGATTTTAGTTATCATTACGTAGTAAACAGAAAAGAACATATTTCTCTAATATTAGGTGAAAAAAATTAGTTACAGCTACTAATAAGTTTACTAACATGAGAACATAACAGGGGTCACTTATTATTAAGACTTCTATCAGCTACTACTAAGTTTAACAAGCTCTAATACAAGGAAACATAGTGACAAATAGTAATAGACATTTCTATTTTTGTTTACATTTGCTATCATAATCACATTGATACAAATTCCAGGTATTCCTATACCTACAATATGAGATTATTTCAATCATAACTACTGAATACTACGAGTTTGAAGGCAATCAGAAACTAACATGTGAGAAATTGGAAATAATACAAACTTAACCTGACAGCTAATCGGTGCTCAATGCTCAGAATTAAGATGGACTTAAAATCAAAGGTATTCAACCAAATAGGGGCAATATGCCTAGATTTTTATTCTTTTATTTTTATTTTTTTCACAAGGAAGATTCCAATATGGCATATAACCTTATATGAATTGAACCCTCCTTTGCAGCACGGAGACTTGAATCTTCAGGTGGAAGAAGTTTGCACAATGACAAGGCCTCCTCAAAGTTGCCAGAAGCTGTTAATTGGACTATCTGCAATGAAAATATCAAAATCCTTAACTTCTGATTTAAGTACAATGCACTGCAACATTATGTACCGAATTTGATAGTGTAGTGCATTGAATCCAGAAACAGGTGAAAGATAAAAAAGGCACCAATAATTCAATAACATTAGCAATACCTGGGCTCCAAGGGGAACAGGGAAGAGGCCATGAATAGAATTATCCAAAGCAAGTATCACGGAATCATTGCTCTGGCAAAGATGGCGTACATTTCGAAGAACAACAGTCTGTATCAGTGGATAAGGAGCTCGGAGAGATCGAATCTGTAAAATGAAACCGAGAAACACGATGCATCAATCAATCCACAACCTCTTGACAACAACAAAGATCAATAAAACTGTTATAGACAGTGAGTTACCTCCACAAATCTGGGCAGCAAAGCTATAGCATAGGGCTTCTGAATCACAACTTCCAAAGGAGCCTCGGACCAGCAAATCCTACCTTCAGGAAGAAGCTTCCCATTTTGGTCCACGAAAACCCCAATGTTCTCCTAAAAATATACATAAACAAAACAACTGTCAACTTCCTCCTCTAACCTAAGAAAACAAGCAATATGAAACACAGAATTGACATGAACGTCATGTGTGTTTTTGGATAAGCGATGACAAAATTGATTTTGAAGTAATAGTGATTTATGTTGGGATGATTTTGTTACAAAAGCGAGTAAGTGGTAAAACTCATAAATATTGGATCCAACGTATAAGTCAACCAAGTTGCTTCAATTCAGAATCAATTCTGGACCCAACCCAAAGTCAATTCCTCATGATGAAACCAAACATGGGAAAATTTACTTAAAACTTAATGAATATTTCAATGTAATTTTGGATAATCCAACATAAAAACCAAACATACACCAATATACTACACAATGAATGACAGAAGAGAACAATACCTTTCCAAGAAGAAGTTCTCCGGTGGGAAGAGAAACGACCAGAGGAGGCGCTAGTCTCCCCGAAGTGAAAACCTCAGACAAAGCTCCATTTGAAGCATTCAGAATCACATACTCTCTTCTAATCCCCAAACATATATTCTCGCCGCACCAACACAAGGACTTCACCGTATCCACGACACCATATTCTTTCACCTCTACAAATCCCCTGCCACCTGCGCGCGCTCACACTCTCAATTCAATTTCAATTAACCGCGACAACAATCGAGAAACGCAACGGAAGGAAAATTTGAATCGGCGTACCGTCGTGTCTGAAGATACAAACGCGCTTCTGCCTGGCGAAGCAGAGGAACCCTCGGCGATGATCCCAGCAGAAGACGTTGGCGCCCTTTGCCTTGGTGATGACAGCGATGGTCTCGAAGGAAGGGAGTTTGTGGAAGGCGATGGATTCGGACAGCGATATGAGGAACTCTCGCGACTCCACCACCGCCATTGAGAGCACGGGCTTCTTCGCGAACCCGACGAGGTTCCTCTCCAACTCGTAGAACTTTGAGCCGTCGGAGGAGGATTCTGTTTGCGGCGCGAATATTCGGAGCGATCCATCGGAGCAACCCAGGAGGAGCTTCGAACCGTAGGATTCGATGGATTCGATCTTGGCAGGGCACTCACGCACCAGCTCGACACAATCGTACGCGCTGTGCACCATTTCCTCACTCTCTCAACCTCAACTCAATCACACCTTTTTCCTTTTTACAACTTTGGAAAGGAGGACACAACAAACAGATGCATACATTAATTACAACTAATGACTCGTTTTATTTTCCCTTTCATTTTTTATAAGGTTGATTTACTTGAGAAATTGTGATGAAACAATGGAAATAGGAGATGATAATGTATTTATTTGGATACGATGACATTGTTAGGAAGTAACTCAGAAACTAGATAAGTTCTACGGAAAAAAATTGGTTAAGTGGTTTGAAATAACATGAAAATATTTGAGTGCATGTGTTTTCAAAGCAGTGGATTTATTTATATTACTCTCTTCGAGAAAACTCTCCCTACCAAAACCACCTTTTCATAATCAATTAATTTATATAGATGATGGGTCAAGTAGTCGGTTCTTAAAAAAAATGGTCACTATATAAGAGGAAAATACATGAGTGCCAAAATTAGATAAATACATGATTCTAATCGTTTTTGTTTTGTTTTGTGTTGGTTGATACATCCATTCTTATAACTATAGTTTTGAAATCGATTGATATACAACTTTTCCATAGTTTACATTAACTTCTTTTACAATAGTAATATGTATTTTTTATTTATAATATATATTTTTCTAATTATTCTGAATTAATTAATTTGTCTTACAATATTTTAAAAAAATCCTTTATATTTATCATAAATCAAACATATTACTCAAAACTTCATCATATTTTTTTATATATAAGTATTTCTTTTCTATTTTTCTTTATTTTATTTTTCATAATTTATATTTCAATCTTTATAAGTAGTTCATAAAATATACTACTTCGAGTTGATTTATCTTATTTTATCACCAACATAAGCATGAAAAAAAGAGTAAGTTAAAACAAAAATATTCCTTAAGAACTAGTTAAAATTATCCAGTTTTATTTTAGGATTATATTAAAAATTAACTTAAATATGGTATAACTATTTTTTATTAATATTAAAGAAAGCGAGTTTATGAGATAAATTAATATATATATATATATATATATATATTAAATTTTTCTACATCCTCGAAACTTTTAATAAATATAAGAATAAACCCAAAAATATTTTATGAAAATTAAGAATAAATTTAAAATTGAAATTCTGGTCCCGGCGGGGCTCGAACCCGCGACCTTCGGCTCATAAGACCAACGCTCTAACCAACTGAGCTACGGGACCTTATTAAGAATATAATTACTATCTGTTATTCTATTTACTTAGTTATAAGGTATAATTTTAAATTTATAATTTTTTTTGTCATACTTGCAACACAACCTCATATCTACACAGATATGATATAACTTGCTGCTAGCGTAATTTTTTTTTATGATACTATTTAATAATTTTTTTCATTAATTTTATGTTAAATATTTATTTAATTCTTTAACAAAATAAAAACAAAATTGGATTTTAAAAGAAATCATTAGCTCTTTCCTTTGCATCAAGTAAGCAATAAAAATTGAAATATTTTTTTCTATCTTATTTTCGTTAATACCATTTCCTTTGATTTTATTTTATGTAGACAAAAGAGAATATACTAACTTTTGGGTTTAATGAGTAACTTTTATGTTTAATTACTTTATCTTTTGATTGATATATTTAAAAAATAGCAAATTTTAGCTCCTACACGTATTATTTTAATTCCTTTTAGTTTTTGAGATAACATATACCATTTTTTTAATGTCTTTTAGTTTATATCATCTAAAATTATAGCGACTAAGTGAATTTGTTTTTAAGTAAAAGGAGTAAAAGTAAGTTATAAGAACTCAGAGAATTTGTTTCTAAGTATAAGGATTAAATGTAAAATTTATCGAACTTTAGTGACCAAGTAATTTAATCCAAATTCTTTTGACTATATTTTCTTTGTCTATACTTCTTTCATTAAGTTATAATTCAATAAATTTTATTTGTTTTTAGGTTAAAAATAAGTTAGAACACTAGTCTTGTTGTAGAGAGTCTACGCAGCTAAAGGAGATAAAACATTTTTTTTCTGTTGTGAAAGGATTAAAAATTTGAATAAGAAAAGGAAAAAATAATGAGATAAATGAAATGAAAAAAATATATTATAAAAAGTGAATTGGATGAATTTAAAATTAAAGTTTAAATATTATATATTAATCAATAATCAAAGAGGTCATTCTTAACGAAATAAACATAAAAGCAATTTTATTTTTTTAAGAAATTATTTCGAGATTTTATTTTATTTTATAAATTTATTATTTTTATATTTTTCTTTTAATAGCACTTACTTTTTTTCTTTTTTCTACATTTTTTTTATTCTCAATCATCTTAAATTTTCTCTCTTTTAAAAAAAAAAGTTTTCTCACTGTACACTCTAGCAATTTAAAATTGATCAACATACACTTCAATGAACTTAAAAGTTATCATTGTAATGGGTAAGACTATATATACATATTTTTATTCCATCATATGTGCTTTTCTATAAAATTATTAAGGACTTTTAACAAGAAAATGTTCATCATGCATGAGTGAAAAAATCACAAAGAAACTCATCTTTATATTTTTCATTGAAAAATAAAATCAAAACTTGTTTTGGCACACCAATTAGTCATTATAGTCCATATGAATTATGATCTTTTTTCGTAGAAAAAAAGTGTTAATAACATTGTTACAACTTTCACTATTAATAATCATGTTACATATATTATCATTTATATGATACCACTAATATGAAAATTATGCTCATGTTATTTTATTAGCATGGAAAATTATGTTTATGTTACTTAATTTCATTATATCCCTTAATAAGAGTACATGTTTTGACAAGAATAAGTAATATGAGTAATTTTAGAGTTATATGATAGGTATTTGATGAAATAATTCTATTTAGAGTTTAGGATCAAGATGAAAATCAACACAAAGATATTTATCACTGGATACAAATTTAATCCAAGTAGGATTATATAAATGTAAAAGTTTACAGCAAAATGTTTAGAATGGTCCAAGAGTTTAGAATGATGAGATATCATGTGGATTATGTTGCAAAAACTATGGAAGAAATGATGAATAATGCAAAACAAATAAAGATGGAAAATTAAAAGTGAATGGAAAAAAAAACTTGTGAATAAATAAAGTGAAGTCATGTCACTTGGAATTAGATCTAATGATGAATCAGTCGTCACTTAATCTAATGATGCAAAAGAAGACAAGAGTAAAAAAGAATTTAACTCTCCATAACTTATAACAAATTAACTGATTCAATTAATATTTATAGCTAAGGGCACGTGGATCTATGAAAGAAAATTAGCATAAGTTAAAATGTAAATTTCAAATCCCATAAAATTAGGCATAAAAGGTGGATCTAAGATTTATAAGGTCTGACCCATGAGGTGAAGGTCATGTGTTCCATATTAAAATATTGTGTGTCTCCTTCCATGTGCACTTACGGACACCTTTAAGTGACTCAAGACAAAAAATACTATCTAAAAATATCACCCAAATCAAAGTTAAAAGAAAGAATAACTATAAGCTAAAAGAAATACAAAACAATTACATCAATTGGGACAAGACCTTGATATTCATACATGTTCTTGATCATCCTTATAAATGGTACTTGTGATCAAATATGTTAGTCTTATTCATGTATTCATTAACCGGTTATATTTTTCTATTACAATCCTCCAATGATATCATTATATCATCACTTAAGCACATTCTGTGTGTCCCTATTATCTATCATACTCATTTTTTTTAATTCAAGAGAAACAACATATCTAACTCCTTGATATCGGGTTATTTAAAAGACGTATAAGTTTCAAGTTTATCTTTTATGAGTATAAAAGGAATGATTTATTTGATTTCAATTATCTTTCCACCTTAATTGTTTTGGGCAACAATTTTCCATCTCTTGTAATGTTGCAACTCCATCTACTAAGTATTTCTATCTTTAAATCTTAATATCACACGTTGATAAGTAAAAAAATATTCAACAACTAAAAGAAATATTGATTTTTTGTTGGCATATTTCTTTTCTTCAAACGGAATGAACATAAATAGAGTCTGATTTCTTAAAATCCTTAATATTAATTTTCATTACGATGATATCCATCTTATTATGATAATCTTTTGCAATCATAAAACCTTAACTACAGTGTTTTATGTCAATTTTTATGATAGTAATATGGTGAAACCTCTTTCTCATCAAAATTTTCATTTTTGTTCAATAAAAAACAAATAATTCTTTCTGAATTTTTTTTGCTAATAAGAAATTAATCTTACCAACTAGTAGCATAATTCAATAACGATTAATTTGCATTTTATTTTTTAAATAATCATGATAATCAAACACATATTCAAAATTTTTCTCCCATTTAAAATAATATAAGTTAAGATAATTAGTTTTGAGGAATATTCATCTTAATATTATCAAAATAATTATCAAATTTATATTCATAATCTCTTATTCTTTCATTTTTTTTCTCATTTGAGTTATCTTATCAACATCAGGATTTCTTCTAAAGAAGAGGTTCTAAATTTAGGATTAGACGGTAAATCATTTAATCTTGATTTAAAGTTTTAAATTTATTTTGTTTCATATCTATGAAAGTTTCTCTTATCATTTCTTCTCCATTAATGATTATAGTGTCTCCAAAATAGTTTTAAAAATAATCTCCACATAATAACTCTTTCACATGTTTACACTTAAGTCATCTTTGAATCACTTAGATTTTCACTCAAATAATTTCTAATTATCTTCCCATTTTTATCCTTTTCCACTTAACTTCACTTTACTTTAAAGTAAAAACTTTTATGAATGATTTTCCACCATAGAACTTGGTGTAAATAATTTTAATAATAACACATGATAAAAAAAACACTATATATAAAATATAATATCAAAGATAGATATTTTAGGATCAACGAAATAAAATCATAATTATGCTTTTGTAAAACAAAAAAATATTTGACATTTTTCCAAAAAAATATATAAAATGATATTTTTTTTTATTTTGCAATAGATATTTTTTTCTCTCTTTTATTATTGAATTTATAATTTTTTTATATTATGATAGAAAAGCACAAGTATAAAGAAATGTACGAATATTAGTTCATACATACTTTCCTTTAGGTAATGATTATTAATTATTAAAATTATTCATTAAGGGTAATTATTTTTTATCCGAAAATATGCATTGTGGTATTATGGTGATGTATCTCAATTCTATATTTGATATCCACACTAAAATAATATTTTTTCATCATAAGAATTCTTTTAAATAATTTTTAGATGTTTTAATAGATATTTTCTTGATATTCATAATTAAGTATTACAAAAATTTATTTCATCTTTTTATACTTAAACTTAGAAATAAGACCTCCCATACATAGGATTTTTAGATTGACTTGTTGAATCTTTACAAAATAAGGTGAAAAAAATGTGTATATTAAGATAAAGTTTTATTTATAATAAATAATGTCTTATTTATTTATATATTATTAATAGAAAAAATCTTTTAAAAATATATTTAAAATAATATTATTTTGAATATAATTAATTAATAGTTAAAGTAAATTGAATATTGTATTTGCACATAAATATATTACTTTATTCTACAATTATTTTAGAAAAATAAGAGAGTGACAATTTTAAAATATATAAATTTTGATAATTTTCTTCAGAAGAAAAAAATAAAATATTTAAAAGGTGAAATTCTTTTTTATTTTGTTTACCACTATCAATTTCTTTGCCACTTAATAAAATATGTGTTTTTGTTTGTACGTACGGAAAACATATATAGACGGTCATGCTTAAAGCGTACAACTATGGGTGTGTAACAGGGTAATTTTGTTGGATTTTATTTTATTTTTTTCTTTTTACCAATGTTCGGATTACTCATCATTTAAGTACAAGTAATTATTTTGAACATTATTATTTAGCTGTCATAATTTTTCCACACATAAACATTGAAGAACGTAATAAATATTATTAATTAATCTTTATATTCATGTTCATCTATCAAAAAAAATTTCACACATAAATATTAAAGAGCATGACACATATTAAACAATTTTTTAAAAATAAATTTAAAATTTGATTAAATATATCAATTCATATTTCATGCATATTTAATCATCTTTACTTTTTTTATAAAAATATTTTAATAATTAATAAATTATTTAATTATAATTTTTAATCATTGATCTTCTTTTTCAATTTTGTTTGCATTATTTTTTTTTTCTATTATTTTCATCATCCCACAAATTTTACTCCCGGGTCCTTCCAATCAAAAGAAAAGATAATTATCGCAGCATAAGAGAACACTACCACGTCTTAAGAAGAAAAACAAAATGGAGGAACAAATATGTGAAACATATAATATAAATAGAGAAATCGAGAACATGGCTTGTGAGTTCTGCGCGTGAGAGTGAAAGTGACAGTGGAAAGAAAGAGATGACGCTGGGTCTGATCAATGCCAACCCTGTGGTTCACGCTAAGAAGGAGCGAATCGCTCGTTCCGAAGATTCTCACGCTGTTGATCCTCTCGATATCTATGATATCCTCTTTCTGATTTTTTTTTTTTCTACTTTTTTCATTCCAAATTTAACTTCACTATTTTTGCTAAACTCTTGAGATCCTTGACTTCGCTTTGACAAATTTCGTGAGGGATATTCGGGATCCCGAACATCCTTATTCTCTGGAACAGCTCAGCGTTCTCTCAGAGGAATCAATCACCGTCGATGACAAATTAGGCCGAATTTTGTGAGTTTCGGTTTCGTCCTCTTCTCTTTTTAGGATTTATTAATTTAATGGTTTTGTTCACTTTTGAATTGTTTTTGTTTAGGATAACGTTTACGCCGACCGTTCAGCACTGTAGCATGGCCACGGTTATTGGTCTTTGTCTGAGAGTGAAACTGAAGCACTACTTTCCTCCTCATTACAAAGTTTGTTCCTATTGATTTATTTTCTCCCCTGCATGCTTTTGCTTTTGTCAAGTATCGAACTATACTTGTTAGAAAGGTGTCTTCGTTTGTGGATTGCATAGCCTGCATTTTTTTGTTTGTTTAGTTTTGTGGCTTAAGAGCTGGCTAAGAATTGATAACGTGCAAAGTCTGAATAAAACGATAGAAGAAATTGGAAGAAAAATAAATGGAGAGAATAGGTTTTTGTTGGCTTAAACTTCCTGTAATTGTGGGCTGAATTTCTTGTCTGTTGTGTTTAATGGATTATGGATCTAGATTCCCTGTCGTCAGGGATTTAATGCAGTCACGCAATCAATCAAAACTGTTAGATGAGATGGATAACTTGTATTTTGTAAATCAAACTTTTAAACTTGTCCAAGATTTGAATCAATCAGGCACTATGCTAATTTTGAAATGCATTCAGTCAATCGAACCACTGGATGAAAATCTGATGACTCATATTTTATCCTAAAATTATTTATCCGAGATTTGCACCTCTCGCTTTGTTTGTCAATTACCTTGATAAATTAGACATAAAATGCTCATGAGATCTTAACCATTTGATTTTCATCCATCATTATTGATTATAACTGCTTGAATTTTTTCATCTGAATCGGATTCAATATTTTACATATACAGATTGTTAATTGTGATTAGTTTGGTTCGATAGAAAAAGGTGGGTGTGTATTTTTCCTACGCAGATTTCTTGCAAAAACTGTTGTAATTTTTTTTCTTCCAATTTGATGGTATTCAGTCCATCAAAATATATAAGCTGAAGATGGTATTTTTATTTGCTAGTCCTTTGTATATATATTATGGGATATTGACAAGAATTTGACTCCACAAAAATCAGAGGGTTATGAATCCTAGGGATGGGATGCTTGTGCCAGACGTATAAAGTAATAAATTGGATTCTTGCTTATTAACTGGGGTTGGATGTACTGATCAGCGTTTGAGTTTGAAGTAGCGGCTGCAGCGGGCAAAATTGCAGAAAATCATGGCTGGAGCAGGCAGGCACTAATGGAGTGGGTTGCAAAAAACTCATTTTGAGCCCTCCTTAGTCTGTTATGAATTAGCATGTACTGTTCTTTATGAGGAATACCCACACTTTTCCCTGCATCCTTAGAACGGCCAGCTGTGACAGTTGATTATCCCCAACCTCTGCTATCCATAGTTTCTGTTCATCCCCGAGACCATGGTTTTAAATAGTGCACTGCAGCAGCAAAGAGAGCCGTAGCAGCCTTATAAGACGAGATGGTGGTGCCATGTGTTGATTCCAAAAAAATTCTAAATAGAGAAGTTAGGACTTATATTTTGAGCGGGGGCTAATTTTGGGATTTAATTTATATAAAAAAATTGAAATTTATAGCTGTAATAGTTGTGGAAATGATAAAGAAGAAGGGCTTGATTTAGAAGATGATGATTGATGCTTCCTACCTTGGAAAGTTGTAATTAACTTTTGATGGTATTATGAGTCTGATTGGATAAATTTCACAACAAATACTTTTAGAAAAAGAAAATAAAAAAAAATAATTATTTTCATTAGCTAAAATTAGTTTATAAGTTGAAAATCAAATTTTGAAAAAGCTAACGTGAGAAAACGTTTATAAATTAGTTTATCCATAAATTAATTTTAGCTTATAGAGCTTTTCTTATATTTTTTTCACTCCTGAAAAATGTTTATAGAGAAATTTATTCAACCAGACTCTACCAATGACTTGAATATTGAGTATTTTTATCATTTTGTATGTATATAGTATATATTATAAACTATATAGAAAAATTCATAATAGCTACTAACCTGCTATAGAATTTTTGAGGCTGGCTGCTGCATGCCACTATTTGAGATTTAAAACACTGGCCGAAGCTCCGTGCCATTTTGTGGCAAACCTGTTTCTAGCCAACTGCCTTGCTTTGTTCTGTCCATTCTTGTTTGTTAATATCTTAGAAACCGGTCTATCATCTCCCTGTCTTGTGCTCTCTTATGAGTTCTGCCTTGATTTTTTTTATTTTTATTGTAAGAATAGTGGTCATCCCACCGTAGTGCCACTATTTAGACTTGACATTTATGGTTCGTGGTGTGTTAGTTCCCCTTGCTCCTTCAGGCTTTCTTTCTTTTTATGTTCATTGTAGTTCTCAATTCTGAAAAATTATTTCCACTCTGCTTATATTGTTTCCTCCTCTCTCATAATTATCCCATCCATTATTCAAATTTCTCTTTGCAGGTGGACATCAAGGTTTCTCCTGGATCTCATGCAGACGAAGAATCAGGTGAGGTTTAAACAATTGCTAAAATAACAACATTTAAGACTTGTCTTGTGCAAAAATTTGACATGATATGGTCATGTTCATATCTTGTAGATTTGATAGACATTAAAGTTGGGGGAGGAGGATATTTAATTTTTATTAAATAAGAGGGTCTATTTGATTTCTGCTGAGAGAGAATTTGAACATGACTAGTCCTGTAGATTATCCATTCCTAAGATTAAGCCTTTCCCCTCTTACACTTTTTGACCTTCAGTTTTCAGAAGCATTTAACATCAGAAGAGACACCATCTCAAAAAACACTAAATATTTTATATGTGATTCTATTCTCTCCAAAACTTCTATGCCCGCCTACTTCATGATACTTTTACTTTTGCCCCTTGTACCTCACTGAGAAACACAGTTTCCTGTTGATTCTGTTCTTCCTGTGACCTAATCTCCAAATAACACTTGAAATCTTCCACGTGCAGTTAACAAGCAGTTAAATGATAAAGAAAGAGTTGCTGCTGCCATGGAGAATCCCAATCTCCGCCAGCTCGTGGATGAGTGCCTTTACTCTGATGAAAATGAACTGTGAACAAGCAGACATGCTACATTAATAACTGTTGTACAGCGCATTTACCGCTTATGATGCTATAAAAAGTAGTCCACATGTATTGAAATTGGTTGGAAGGGATTTATCTCTTTTAATACTCAACTTCTACCCATTGGGTCTAGCATGTGGTGTGTATGTAGAACAAGTTAAATATCATGTCATATTTTTGTAACTCCCACAAATGTGCTGAATCAGTCTTTTAACGGGTTGACCCGGTCCTTACACTCATAGTTCATGGCATGACGATTCATTTCTTTAGGTGGAAAGTAAGCATCATTCCTTGTGTGACAAATGATAGCTATATTTGCAGTTATATGTCCGCATCATGTCTCGTTTTTTTTTTTTTGAGTCGGGAGTGTTATTTGCTTTCTGGTGCTATTTAAATCCTATGATACTCCCAAGTGCTGTTTGTCTTGTAAACATTATGGTACCACTCACTACCTATCATTTCCTGTGTCACGTACGATTCGCATAGATGTGTCACCCACAGAAAAATGGATTTTATTTTTCGTGGAGTGATGTTGCCTATTACAGTAAGGCATATCCCATGATTTACGGGTAAGGGCACCTCTAGAAACACACTAATTACCCCATTATCCTCTAAAATTCAAGGCACAGGATGTGATGCATTCAATCACCGACTTTGGTAATTGGCGCATTTTCAAATTTCACGTGGATAATCGTTGGCGGCGAACATACTAAACAAAAGGTATAAACAAAATCTAAAACATATAACGTTTGCATCTTGATCCGAGGAATTAATCTCTACCATCCAACTTGATGATCTGGGATAGTAACCCATTGTGATAGTATCCAATGCTTCTATTTTCACCTATTTTGTCTGAATATGTCAACACTCATTTAGCTAGTTACCATACTGCTAAGACACTGAAGCTTTAGACAGAAATCACGTTACGAACTCCTTTGCATATTTGTTCCTCCTCCAAACATTTTTAGAGAGGATCCAAAAACTCTTTTTTAAACAATTCACCGTCATATAGAATAAAGCATGCTGTTTTTCTTCTCAATTCACCATGATGTAGGACATTATGTTTGCATGTCTGTACTTGTCCAACTTTTCAAATTCTTAACATCTATTATTATATAGTAATAATATATGATAAATGAATTTATATTTCTTAAAAAGACATTGAAAATATAACAACTAATATTTAATGAGTTTTATTAATTGTCTATTAGAATTACGTTAATAACCATATAAATTGGGATTAGAAAACTCTAGTGCATAAGTTTTTATAAAAATTGTCATTTGAATATCCATAATTCGGCTTTGGAGTGTTATAGGACACTCTCTCTCTGGTTCCAGTATTTGGCAGGGTTCAGCAAGTTAAATCTTAGGAGATCATAGCCTGGACTGTGATCGTAGGAGTTCTTCACAACCTAAATTGTGGAGGAATTAAAAAAAAAAACATTTTTCATGTCCACTTACTCACATTTCTAGTCATTGACTAATAAATTATAGTTCGATACGTTATAAATTTTATATTATTTAAAAATTAAGATTCAAGATGATTTATATATATATATATATATATATATATATATATATATATCATTTTTTTAATTCACCAAAATACTTATTAAAAATGAAACTTTAATAAATTAGAGATTTAAATATATAATAATTGAACTTATTATCATAAAGAAGATAAAACTGAGACACTAAACATATTATAATATCCAACTTATTCATTTTTATTACCAATTTTATTTTCAAAATTAATGTAAAATAAAGATTTAAATATAACTTTTTTGTTTCTCAGAATGATATTTTTGTTTTTAATGTTTACAATTTTTATTTATTTTTCATTCTTATATTTAATAAAAAAGAGATATAGTAATTAGTTTTTACATATTAAAATGAGTAAAAATTCAATGAGAAAAAAAATCACTACTTCTTAGATTAAAATTACATTTTTAAGATAAAAGAAATAGATAATTTTTATGAATTCTTCCTACCAAGGTCTGAAGGCAATCCAACCTCCATCCATGATCCTCCAGCCCACCAACATTTCATTATCGTTTGACATGCCTTTGCTTTCGCCAACTCGGCAACACAAGGTTTGATTTTGATGATTGAATTGAATTCCACTAAGCGGATAAAAGTCAAAGCCAACAATTCTAAGCAAGAAATCGCATAGATTAAAGCTATATATTAATGTTTTGCAAACTCTAAAGTCACATCAATCAACCCCCTTCACGCATGGTTGGGATTGGGACGCAGCAATTGAATAATGTCCATCCAAAATTGACCCTCCGTTTCTTGTACCGACGAAGGAATCTACAATCAAATGTATCTATCCCAACCCAACTAATCATTCCACCATTACCCAAGTACCATAATTCCAGGAACTCAACCAAGATTGGAACCGAAAGGAAAAAAACACGACAAGAGTTAACCTCAATTCGTGGTCGATGGAGTTCAGCAGAAGTTTCAGGTTGTCAAAGTCACACCGTATACTGCTTTCATCAGAATATGTGACATTGGAATGTGGCTACGAGAGACTCTCACAATCGATGAGGCTAACTGGGGAATACGATTTCAGTTACAAGCTCAAGAAAAATAAAAAGGGTTTGGGGCTTCTTGGTAAAGTTTTCTCCTTTGCAAGAATTTCATCTCCCCACGAAGAGCCTAAGAAGGTGGCGGAGAGGGTTGTAAAGAAGGAGAAGAAACGCTCTTCTTGGCTTCCCGATCCCGGTAGACGGTGGCCAATTCAGGGATGGTGACGGGATTTTGACTCTGGTTTCTGTGTTTCAAGGATTTGTAATCAATTGTTCTCTATGTTGTTTCATATTTCCTCTGCTTTTCTATGTTTGTTTGTCCTGTAGATGTGTAAACATTCTCCAGATTCATAATTCAATGATTCTAGTACAGAAATTAGGGAAGAAATGTATGCTATGTTTTGTGGGAAATTAGTCTAATCATCTAAGACTTGAGTTGTTTTCATCAGCTTATTAAATTACTCTCATCCAATATTTATTTTGCCTATGCGGAAATTATAAACACAATTACCAGTCTGAAAATTCTAACGTGGGTTTCTTAATTCTCAACATAGCGTTTAAAATATTTAATAAATATTTAGCTGAAACATGATTTTAATTCCTCAAATTGACTTAAGTTTGATTTTGTCCTTCAAATTAAAGTTGATATTTTTAATTCATATAATTAAAAAAAAATCTTTCTGTCCAAATATTTTATATTTAAATATGTCGAAATAAATATTATATAATATATTTAAATATGTCGAAACATATTTGTTAATTATATTTAAGAAATAAGAACCAAACAAATATATTTAAAATTACAAACACTAAAAAAAATAAGGAACAAAATAAACTCCAAATAAACTAAAAGATAAATTATCATGAAATTAAATAATGTATGCGTTAGATAGTGCCAGCTCTACAAATAATATGCTTTGAATTTAAACATGTACGTAAAAAACTTAATAATTTATATTTTATTAATAATGATTTATTTTAAGAAATTTGTGAAAAATTGGTGCACATTTTGAACTATTAATTAATAATATAAAAAAGTTAGAACACTTTAAAGATTAAGAGTAAAAGATTAAAGAAAAACAGCAACTAACCACTAGTCTTTTAAAGTGTTTTATTATATTAATATTTGCTATTAAAATATGTCAATAAGTTTCTAAAATATTAAATAACTTTATAAACTTAATTCATTATTATGTTAATCTTATTATTTTAGTCACATTTTTTTATTTTGGAATTAGTATAATTTTTGGATTATAATTTTGAAAAGGACTTTTTTTTCGTCATTTTAGAAATTAATGTGACGATACCCTGTCAATTTAAAGACCTAAATGACAATTTATTCTTTGAAAAATTATGACCTCTCTCACTTTAGTGTATATATCCTTTTGTGTTCTGATGAGTGGATAAAATATCATTACATTCATGTATTAATTTAGGTTAATTTCATATGTTGTTGCATTATGGGAACGATTTCATCATGCATTATCGTTGATTTGGATCATACATGTGGTTTGTGCATTGTTCTTGTAAATAGGTGTTTGGAGGTTTAAATTCATAGTTTGGAGCAAGTTCCACAGGTACCTTGTGAAATGTTCCACAACCTGTGGATTTGGTACCAGAATGCAAAGATCAAGATCAGAGAGCTCCACAGGTGAGTTGTGGATGTTTCCACAACCTGTGGATTTGTGGTTCAGAAGACACAGTTGAAGTCAGAGAGTTCCACAGGTGGGTTGTGGATTTTTCCACAACATGTGGAAATTCAAGACAATTATGAGAAGTGGTAACTACCTCAACAAGTGGAGAAAAAACGTGGGACACCCTATAAAGAAAGTGGAACGAAACTGAAAAGGGGGGGAGAACCATTCGAGAATTTGTTACGTTCTAGTTATTATCTTTTAGCAATTTTTACATTATGCAGAACTGATTTTCCTGTTGTTAGAGGATTGATGTAGTACTCTGAATTATATTTTTGTTCTTGACAATTGATGTTTAGTTCATGTTCTTTATCTCAGTGTTCTATTTATAATTTTCAAGTTCATTCCACGAGCAGTTTCACAATTGGGAGATTGGAGGTTGTTCGCGATCTTAAATATAACAGGTTAGGGTTTGTCACAATTGGGAAATTGGGCATATATCTAATTAGTTTACAATAGAGAAGATTATTGTTTTTTAATGATTCTATTGAATGGCGTAACTGACCTAAGGGATTGGGGGTTCGGATTCAATGAATAGTTTTGCCTACTAAGGGATTAGGGGTAAAACAACTCTGGGTAAACTCAAGTGGATAATTACATTTCTTGCATCAATTGAAAGGACGGGAATTATATAGGAAAGAGTATGAAATCAATTCTCTAACATATCTTATTTTGACTAAAGTTCTTATTATAATTTTGTGTTTGTTTTCTTTTATCCAACTTTTCAATTGCTCAAACTTACGTATATTAGGAATCTAGTATTCAACAAATTCAATCCTAGAGGACGATATTTTATTACTACGTTAACGATTGGTGCACTTGCCAAACGTTCATCAAGTTTTTGGCGCCGTTGCCGGGGATTGATTTTTCTGTTGATATTAGTGATCTAATTCGCTTAAGATTTGAGTGTTAGTTTTTAGGTAGTCAAAACTGTTTTTATTTTAGCTATTTTGTTTTTCTGTTTTCATTATTTTGTTTGTTTTTCTGTTGTCACGTTAATTTTGTTGTTAGAATATTGTATTCGTTTTAAGTTGTTTATGCGAGGTACAGTGGCAGAAAAAATTTTGTTTTTTGACCCAGAAATTGAACGTACTGCTAGACATAATAGAAGTGAGACACGAAAGAAGAAACAAAAAGGAAAAGCAGAGACATCAAGTAAAAAGGAAGAACACGTATCAACAATGGCAGAGGAACAACCAGAGAGGAAAACTCTTCTTGATTATTCTATGCCAGACGTGAATAATTACCAAGGGAGCATTGTGAGACCTCCTATTCAAGTCAACAATTTTGAAATCAAGCCTGCATTGCTACAAGTCATCCAACAGAATCAATTTGGAGGTGCAGTTGCAGAGGATCCTAATTCTCATCTAGAGAATTTTCTAGCCATCTGTGATACTTTGAAGCTTAATGGAGTTTCAAGTGAGGCAATCCGCTTGAGGCTTTTTCCTTTCTCATTAAGGGATAAAGCTAAAAGTTGGCTTCAAACACAACCTCAAGGAAGCATCACTACATGGGAAGATATGACTACAAAATTTGTGACCAAATACTTCCCTCCATCCAAGTCAGCAAGAATGAGAAATGAAATCACTAATTTTGTGTAGCAAGAGACTGAATCTATGTACGAGGCTTGGGAGAAGTACAAGGAGCTATTGAGGAAATGTCCACATCATGCTTTACCAGATTGGTTACAAGTCCAGATATTCTATAATGGCCTTGTACCCTCTTCTAGAGCAATGTTGGATGCAGCAAGTGGAGGAGCATTCAATCTAAAGACACCAGCAAAAGCCCTGGAAACGATTGAGTTAATGGAAAATAATACAGGGAATATGCAGTTTGATCGTCAGAATAGAAAAGGTGGAATGTTAGAAGTTAACACTTTGGATGCTATCCTAGCCCAAAACAAGTTGTTAACACGACAAATGGCCAGAGTTGACTAAGAAGATTGATAATGTGCAAGTGAAAACGATGAAGATAACACCTTTAACATGTGATTTTTGTGGAGGAATGCATCAAAATGGTGAATGTCAAGTCACTCAACAAGAGGTGCAAGTGAATGCGGTGGGCCAACATCGAGAATCAGTTTGCTAACCATTTCAATACAAATTGGAGAAGCCCATCAAACCAACCTTGGAGTGGATCAAATCAGTCCAATCAGCCAAAGCTTCCATATCAATATCAACCACAATCTAACAACCAAGGAACTAAGATGTTTACTTTTGAGAGAGCTTTAGAGAAGTTAAGCTGAGCAAACCTCAACATTTGTGGAACAAACTTCTAATTTCATGAACGAGACAAAGACAAATTTCAAGAATCAAGAAGCTTCAATCGAAATTTGGAGAACCAAATTGGTCAACTTTCACGACAAATCTCGGAGAGATCTCCTGGAACATTTCCTAGTGACACCATTACCAACCCAAAGGAACAATGTAAGGCAATTCAATTGAGGAGTGGGAGATTGGTAGAGAATGAGAAAAGGAGTGAGATGGGTAGTGAGAGAAAAGAACAAAGAGAGGAGATTGTGATACGAGTGAAAAAAAGAGCGAGAAAAATTGTGAAGAGGAGAATGAGGGAGAGAAAAGTCAAGAGAGTGAAAAGGGTAAAATGAGAGAATATGTTCCCACTATTCCATTCCCTCAAAGGTTGAAGAAGAAAGAGCAAGAGACGCAATTTGCAAGATTTCTTGATGTCTTTAAGAAGCTCCACATTAATATCCCATTTGCTTGAAGCATTGGAGCAAATGCCAAGCTATGCTAAATTCATGAAAGACTTGTTGTCAAGAAAAAGGAAGCTACAGGAGGATGAAACCATAATGCTTACAGAGGAGTGTAGTGCAATTATTCAACAAAAATTACCTCCTAAATTGAAGGATCCAGGAAGTTTTGTCATTCCATGTGAGATTGGAAATTTAATGGTAAGCAAAGCATTGTGTGATCTTGGGGCGAGCATCAATTTGATGCCCTTGTCAATTTTTAAAAGGTTGGGTATCAGAGAAGTGAAGCCTACTATGATAACTCTCCAATTGGCGGACCGATCAATGACTTATCCTTATGGAGTGGTGGAGGACGTCTTAGTGAAGGTTGATAAATTTATCTTTCCAGCTGATTTCGTGGTCCTTGACATGGAAAAAGATACTAAAGTCCCAATTATATTGGGAAGACCATTTTTAGCCACAGGAAGAGCATTAATAGATGTACAACAAGGTAAATTGATGTTAAGAGTAGCTGATGATAAAGTCACTTTCTCCATATATGAAGCAATGAAGCATAAGGTGGACAAGGAGGATTGTTTCAGGCTGAAATCATCGAATCTACGGTATTAAAAGAAAGGGGTAATCACACGAGGAAGAGTACGTTAGAGAAAACTTTGTTTTCTGGAATGGGAGTAAAGGAGTTGATTGAAGAAGTGAGTGAAGAAGAATTGGTGCAGTGTGCTCATCAATTAGAAGCTCTCAAGCCATTATTCAGTTCCACTAGAAGAATAGAAAACTTAAACAGGAGTGACATTGGCGAAGAAGAGACATCTACGGTAGAGTTGAAACCACTCCCTTCTCATCTTAAATATAAATTCTTAGATGACACAATGCTTAATCCTGTTATTATAAGCAATGTACTAACGACTGTTGAAGAAGAAAAGCTTTTAAGGGTATTGAGAGAGCACAAATCTGCTATAGGTTGGAAAATTGATGATTTGAAAGGTATTAGTCCCACTTTGTGCATGCATAAAATTTTTTTGGAAGAGGACTTCAAACCTATTCGTCAACCACAAAGAAGGCTCAACCCCACAATGAAGGATGTGGTAAGGAAGGAAGTAATCAAGCTTCTAGACGCAGACATTATTTATCCAATTTCTGATAGTGAGTGGGTAAGTCCAGTTCAAGTGGTACCCAAGAAAGGTGGGATGACAGTAGTAACAAATGAAAAAAATGAGCTTATTCCCACCAGAAAAGTTACAGGGTGGCGCATGTGTATTGACTATAGAAGATTGAATCAAGCCACAAGAAATGACCATTTTCCACTCCCGTTTATAGATCAAATGCTTGAGAAATTGGCTGGGCAAGAATACTATTGTTTTCTAGATGGTTATTCTGGTTACAATCAAATAGTAGTGGCTCCTAAAGATCAAGAAAAGACAGCATTCACATGTCCCTATGGAATTTTTGCTTACAGGAGGATGCCTTTCGGTCTCTGCAATGCACCAGCAACATTTCAAAGGTGTATGTTTTCCATTTTCTCTGATTTAATTGAAAATTGCATTGAGATCTTCATGGACGATTTTTCTGTGTTTGGCTCTTCATTTGATTCTTGTTTATCTAACTTGACTTTAGTCTTAAAAAGATGTCAAGAAACTAATTTAGTGTTAAATTGGGAAAAGTGTCAATTTATGGTGAAAGAAGGTATTGTTTTTGGTCATAAAATTTCTTCTAAAGGTATAGAGGTGGATAAAGCAAAATTGGAAATAATTGAACAATTACCTCCCCCTGTGAATGTCAAAGGGGTAAGAATTTTTTTGGGTCATGCCGGTTTTTATAGGCGGTTCATCAAAGATTTTTCTAAAATAGCAAAGCCTATGACTAATCTTCTAGAAAAAAAAGCACATTTTGAGTTTGATGAGGCATGTTTGCAAGCATTCATAACCTTAAATAAACAACTTGTCTCTGCTCCTATAATTACTGCACCTAATTGGTCTTTACCATTTGAGCTTATGTGTGATGCTAGTGATTATGCTGTGGGTGCTGTATTGGGACAAAGAAAAGAAAAAGTGTTTCATGTCATTTATTATGCCAGTCGTGTGTTGAATGAAGCTCAAAAGAATTATGCCACGACTGAAAAAGAACTGTTTGCTATAGTGTTTGCTTGTGATAAATTTAGATCCTATCTTATTGGGTCTAAGGTTATTGTTTACACTGATCACGCTGCTTTGAGATATTTGTTTGCTAAGCAGGATGCCAAGCCACGATTAATCCGTTGGATTCTCTTATTACAAGAATTTGATCTGGAAATCCGAGATAAGCAAGGGAAGCAAAATTTAATAGCTGACCACCTTTCCAGAATGAAGGAGGATCGGGATGTACAACCTATTTCAGAGGAGTTTCCAGATGAGAAACTGCTGGCCATTACTTCTTTGCCATGGTTTGCAGACTTTGCTAATTTTAAAGCGGCAGGTATAATCCCATACGACTTAACCTTTCAGCAGAGAAAAAAATTCTTGCATGATGTTAAATTTTATTTTTGGGATGATCCCTTGCTTGTTTAAGAGATGTGGTGATGGTATCATTAGGAGATGTGTTCCGAAAATGAATTTGAAAGTATCCTTTGACATTGTCATGGATCAGATTATGGGGGGCATTTTAGTGTTCAGAAAACAACTTCTAAAATTTTACAAAGTGGATTTTACTGGCCTACTCTTTTTAAGGATGCCCGTAGTTTTATTGAGAGGTGTGATAAATGTCAAAGGGTAGGAAACATTTCACAGAGAGATGAGATGCCTTTAAATAATATTTTGGAAGTTTAAATTTTTGATGTGTGGGGTATTGATTTTATGGGGCCATTTCCTTCGTCTTTTTCAAACCAATACATTTTAGTTGCAGTGGATTATGTTTCTAAGTGGGTCGAGGCTAGGGCATTTCCATCAAATGATGCCAAAGTGGTAATTTCTTTCGTTAAGAAACACATATTTTCTAGATTTGGGGTGCCCAGAGCAATCATTAGTGATGGAGGTTCACATTTTCATAATAAGAAATTTGCATCACTTCTAGGAAAATATGGTGTCAACCATAAGATAGCAACCCCTTACCACCCACAAACTAGTGGACAAGTTGAAATTTCCAATAGAGAATTGAAAAGAATTTTAGAGAAAGTTGTGAGTTCATCTAGGAAAGATTGGTCTAAGAAATTAGATGATGTACTTTGGGCTTACCGTACGGCTTTTAAAACACCGATTGGAATGTCTCCATATCAATTGGTATATGGTAAATCATGTCATTTACGGTGGAATTAGAGCATAAGGCATTTTGGGCTATTAAATTATTGAATTTCAATTTAAAGAATGCAGGTGAAAAGAGATTATTGCAATTGGATGAATTGGAGGAATTTAGACTGCAAGCCTATCAAAATGCTAGCATTTATAAAGAAAGAACAAAAAAATGGCATGATAAAAGGATTGTGAATAAAGAGTTTACTCCAGGACAACAGGTGTTGTTATACAATTCTAGGCTCAAACTTTTTCCAGGTAAATTAAAATCTAGATGGTCTGGTC